>VZRS01009356.1:0-237814 GCA_013398055.1 Ifrita kowaldi
AGCAGCTGGGGCCGGTACCTGTTAGCCTGCCTCTCAGACAGGGCTTTTTCTGCCTTTCGAATGGATTCGCGGGCCTCCGGCGTCAGCGACCTGGGAGAGAGGAGATCGGACTCCCCCCTCAAAAGATTGAATAATGGCGCCAGGTCGCTGTTTGTGAGCCCCAACCAGGGCCTCACCCAATTCAGACTGCCGCACAGCTGCTGGAGTTCCTGTAAAGTCCTGGGGTTCGTCTTTATTTGGACGGGCTGTGGCGCCACCGTGGTCTCGGTTATACGGAGACCAAGGTACCTCCATGGGCTCGTCTTTTGTACTTTGTCTGCCTGGAGCTCGAATCCGTGAGCTTCCAGGGCTTTGATAACTTTGGTTAAAACTTTATCCAATTTTTGGTCATCGGGGCAGCAGACAAGCACATCATCCATGTAATGAAGGATGATGGCCTGTTCCTCCTGAGCCCGGATCGGCGACAACACTTTGGCAACGTACGATTGGCAAATCGTTGGGCTGTTCTTCATGCCCTGTGGAAGGACTCGCCAATGGTAACGCTGCATGGGAGCCTCTCTGTTGATGGAAGGGACAGAGAAGGCAAACCGCGGAGCGTCCTCGGGATGTAGGGGAATCTGGAAGAAGCAGTCCTTAATGTCCAGGACTGCAATCTTCCACTCCTGTGGGAGCATGGCCGGCGACGGCATGCCTGGCTGAAGGGGTCCCATGTCCTCAATGGCATCATTAATCTTTCGCAAATTGTGGAGGATTCACCACTTGTCTCGCCCGGGTTTTTTGATGACAAAAACGGGCGAGTTCCAAGGGCTGCTAGTTGGCACGATGTTACCTTTCGCCAACTGCTCCTCCACGAGAGCGTGGAGCGCTTGCAATTTATCTTTGCGTAACGGCCACTGGTCCACCCAAACAGGTGAATCGGTTTTCCAAGTCAATTTTTGGGTGGCGCGCTCCTCCCCAGTGGCCGCGCCTAAAAATTTTCAGGCTTTGAGATGTTAAGTGATGTGCCCCATTGGGACATGGCATCCCTTCCCCACAGGGTAAATTTGGAATCCAGGACGTACGGCCTGATGGAAGCTACCGCACCGTCTGGACCTTCAATTTGAACCAAATCCTTGGATTGCCGAGCCAATTGGATTCCCCCAATCCCGGAGATCACCCTTTGCGGTTGCAGCTCCCAGCGTGACGGCCATGCACTTGCTGGGATGACCGTCACGTCAGCGCCTGTGTCAATCATCCCGGTGACTCCAATGGTGTCGGCTCCCTGGCGCAGTTGACACTGCACCAGGGGCTTGTCTTTCCCCACCAATTCCGTCCAGCAGATAGTCGCCGGCAGCAAGTTATCTGTTGGAAGGAATCGAGGCAGTGGAATGGCCTGGGCCAAAACCTGGCCAGATGGTAGGAAAAGGGGAGGATTGGCACACCGGGCGAAAAAGGTGAAAGTCCCGTCCCCGTTAAGAACTGAAAGCGAGGGTGAGATTTCCACCCCAGGAGGTGTCCGCTGGGTATCCCCGATACAAAATACAAAAGACAAGTCCACATTGGTACCTTCATAAGGAGAGATGGCGCCACGAAGAAGGTGCCAGCCGGGCTTGTTAAAATGAATTGCCGTGTGGTTGGTAACGTGTAATCGCTTTCCAATTTCCCAGACCTTGGGTAGTACGTGCTCCTCTGCTCTATTTGTTTCCCCGCGCGGAGCTTCGACGCGCTCTGTCGTCAGTTTCCCTGCTTTGGTGTTGGCCTGCTAACAAGAACTTTGAGCAAGAAAGATTATTCAATTGAGCCAGCCTTTGCCGAACAACCTTGGTGGGCTCGAGACACTTTGCAGAGGTGTGCCCTTTCTTCCCACACCGATAACAGGTAGGAATAGCAGATTGGGGATGAGAGGGACTTGGTCGTGCAGGAACAGGGACGGTTTGAGATATAAACGCGCTTTGGGGAATGCTTTCTGCTTCGGCCGCCAGTGCCTCTTTTCTTTTTGGAGCCTGATTAGAATTTGGTTTGGTCTGCACTAATCGAGTGCAGGCCTGGATGATTTGAGTTAATGTGGGCGAGGGTTGGTATGGAAGCGCGGCAATAACCCTGGCGCAATTCTCATTACAGTTTGCCTTTACAATATCAAGGATCGCTTCCGTGCGCGATTCCGGGTTTGCCGTGCGTCTTTCCACTACCTCCCGCACCCGGTCGACAAAGTCGACAAAGGGCTCATTCGGGCCCTGCCGTAATTGAGTATAATTTGTAGGTGCAATTAATTTTGATGGCATGGTATAAAACGCTCGCTGTGCGGCATCGCGGATCGCATTTAAAGCCTCCTCGGGAATATCCCGGGCTTGATCCGCTGGCTTGGCAAACAACCCTTCGCCAAAAAGGTGGTCCATTGTTAACTTAACATTGATTGGGTCCCTGAAAAGGTTCGGGAGAAGTTGCCGGAGCAACTGCTTCCACTCGTCCTCCCATAAATCATATTCAGTGGGGGAAAGTAAATTTTTGAAAATGTTCTTTAAATCATGGGGGACTAAAACGGTAGTAGAAAGAGTGGAATTAAGTACATTTTTAAAGTATTCATTTGTTCTCCCGAATTCCTTTTGGGTTCTGACCAAGTCCCTTAAGGCTTTCGCCTCAAAGGGGCGCCAGGAAGGGTTGTTGCCATGCCGGTTATACAAAACTGGTGCCGCAAAGGGAGCATCGGCATCCGGGTTCCGGGTCCCGGCTTCCCCACATCCGGCCGTGGAAGCGTGGGAACCGGATGTGGGAGCATGGGAACCGGAAGGCAAGTCCGGATGGGCGGCGCGAGAACAGGAAGCAAAGGGGTTGGAGGAGGAGCCTGTCTGGGAGGAGCCGCGGCAGGGAAAGGGTGGAGACTGGGGGAGGAAGGGGTTGGCCTGGGAAAACCGAAAGGGATTTTGGGATGAAGATGAGGGGGTGGCTGCCACGTGGTGGCAGCCATTTTGGACACAAGGTGAGGGACAAGGACAAACGCCATTTTGAACCAAACTGTGGGTACAGGGGGTTGAGGGAAAAGGGTTGCGGGAAAGGTCCGCGGCGGGGTCGCGACGCCCGCCGCAGCAAGGGTGAGAGGAAGACTCCAAAGTGTCAGGGAGTTGATGACTGCCCTGTGCTTTGCTGCAGGTTACAACTTTGGAGCTTCCCCTCGTAGGGGCAGTGGGTTTAGGAGAACGGGGTGACGAGGGAAGGTTTGAAACTGGGGCAGAACTTTGTGGCTGTTTGCAGCCCTCCCCCACGGGAGCAGAAAGCGACTCACAAATTAGCAACAAAAGTGGATAAAACCTTTTTGCTTTCTGGTCCCCGGTGGCACGAAGCGGTGCCATTTTTTCCCCCACATTATTCCAAAAATTGATCTTGACAACTCTCTCGGGGGTTACATGGGGGAAAGTCACGAAGAGCCACCTAATAAATGATTTTAATTCCCCTTTAGAAAACTTCTTTCCACCCCCCACAAGGACACCCACAACTTGGTAATAAACTCCCCGTTGTTGCGCTGACAGTCTGGCCCCCATAATAACAAATAGCAAAGAAAAGTCAGCGCAACCTTCACCCTTACTGCAAGGTAAAATCACCAAAGAAAGCAGAAGGGCCCTGGACTCGGCGGTCCCTTGCCAAAGACACAAGAAACAAATGGGACTTACCAAAAAACGAAGCCGAACCAGGGAACGTAAAACCTTGCAGCAGGTCTTCTGTCCGGGACCGGTCCTCTCCGGGGGGTAGAGCGGGTTGCCGGTCCTGTAAAAAGCCTCCGGAGCACCACCCAAGCGGTGTGCTGCGACGGAGGGCGGTGAGCGCACGTGCAGCGCGATTATAGATCCAAAGGCACCAAGCGGTAAAGTCCTTCGGCCGCGCTTCTGACCCTCTGGTCAGTTGGTCAGTGTCCAGAGGGCCCACGTTGGGCGCCACCCTGCAGTCCGCCTGACCGCTAGGCTGCCCGGCGACCCGGCCAGGAGACTGCACTTTGCGCACGGCCAAAGGGATGAAGGCCAAATGCAGCGCAGGCTTAACTCCAAAAGGGGCCTGCCGACGTGGTAAGGGTCGAGCTGCAGTCCGGTGTAAAGCGGCGGAAAGGACAGAAGTAAAGAAGCCAGGGAGGGTTCCAAACGGCGTGAAGGGTTTATTGAGGGAAGTTGACAACTGGGACGAGAAGCAGAATGGAACGCAGTGGGTTCGTGACAGGGGCTTATAAGGAACAGCAAAAAAAGGGGCGGAGAGCATGGGAAAACCAATCATGGAATGACAGGGGATGACAGCTAGCAAATCGGAACAAGCAGAAGGCGGGACAGTATACAGTGAACCAATGGGGGAACAGGGATGACAGAACTTTCCAGAACTTCATGCATAAATGCATAACATAACATGAATATGGAACAACTAATAAACCAATCATAAGCAAGAACTCAGGGAACCTTCCAGAACAGGGAGGGGAGAGCGGTAGCCCAACATACGCCCACAAGGAGGAGCCTTGTGAGTGGCAGCCTAGGCAGACGTGCTTTGCTCCTCACTGTCCATGGAGTCCTCTTCCCCCCCGCTATCGCGAGGAGGGAAGCGGACCCACGAGATCAGCTCGGCTGGAGTGGGCTGGGCCACCGCCACAAGTAGAAGCCAAAGAGCATGAGGAGCATGTCCGCAGAGGCCCAGAACCACCAGTGCTGGCAGGCCGAGAGCAACAGGCTTCCCTGGGTGATTCCAGGCAACTCCTGGCTCCTCTGCCCCATCTCCAGCAGCCAGGCCATCTCCTGGCTGCGCTGCTCCTCGTGTTGCTGCAGGAGCTCCTCGGTGACCTTCACGGTCTGGTCATCCGCCCGCAGCGCGAACTGGAGGATGCCCAGTGCCACCAGGATTTTGGTGAAAGTTCCACCCATGGTCTGGAAGAGGAGGGACAGAAGGGGCTCAGCAGGGCTGGGTGGGACATGGCTCCTGGGGAAGTGGGGCAGGACATGCAGGAACGGGTGGGAGAGGGAGCTTGAGGTGCAGGTCAGTGAGCACTGCAGGAATGAGGCCACATCCCTGCAGCCCTGGGGTGGCACCTGCTCTGCCCTAGGTGGGCCCACAGCCCCTGCACCCTCACCCCAGCCCCAACCCCCCCAATGGCAGCCGGTCCTTCTGCCCCAGCCCTTGTCCAGCAGAGCCTTCCTCCTGCCTGCCACACTCACCGCTGCCTCGAGACGCAGTGAGGTGTCAACCCTCCCGGCCCCGTGCTCCTGGGTGCCCGGTGCCAGCGTTCCATGGCTTGCCCTCCGTGATGTCACAGGCCATGGAGCCCAACGACAGAGCCCTGGCCATGGCCGTTGCCCCTGACCCTGCACCCCCACTGCAGGCAAGGTACAGAGCACATGAAATCAGCCATCCACGAACCCTGAGAGTCTTGGAGGCACCTTTTAGTGCTCGTATTGCTGCTGTCTCTAACAACTCCTAAGATGCAGGATAAAATCCCAAGAAAATTCTAGAACATACAGCAGAACTTATTGTGAAAAAAATAACTTCATATTGCAGTAGTTCTACTTCTGTAGGTTTTAAAAACATATATATATGTATATACACACATATCTCTTAGGAATATGTAGTAGATTTTATAAATATATAAATAAATATGTATATTCCTAATCCAGCAGTTATTAGCATGCAGCTCTTTCAATAAAAAATTTTTAAAGCTCTTTTCCTCACGTACTTTCACTTGCATACAGCAATGATTATAAAAAGGGAAACTCGACTATTTCTTAGTGAGCAACAATGTACTATAAGAAAATAAAATGTAATAGAAGTCACAGGAATAAATTAAAATTCAGGCGTTAAACTGGGAGCGCATATGCTTGGAAAAATAAGCATAAAAAGAGATATCACAAATGTCACTTTTAGAAGTGTGGTACAAGATTTGTAACATTTCTACTTTGTAACACTGATGTTCAATTATCTTTGTTTATGTTAATTTTTTGTCAGATATTTTAGTATTAAGGAAATATTTTAACAAGACTTTTACAGCCTGATTACAGATGAAGATGGCTAAATTCACAACTGAATTTCAATGAGCAGCAATCATTAACTGATAAGTGTACCCAAATAAAGAATGAGTTTTAACATGCATTAAATTGATTACAATGTACTATTGGGAAACAGCTTTTGAAACAACCACCTAAGGCATAGAAAATTGTGATTCAAATAGTGAACACAATTGTAATTTTGGGTTTTTTTCCAATATCAGTTCACAGAAATAAGATGAATGAATGTAGTTTCTGAAACATTTTATAAAGAAGGATCTTTATCCATTACTCTTCTGAGGTCTCTCTCCTCATAAAAGGCAAAGAGAACAAAGTATCAGAAATTATCTCAAGAGAGCAGTATTTTTTGCTCCATCCCAGTGGAACAAAAGTCCTCTGTAACAGATCTGGAGATTCAGGCACTACAGATTTCTTTTCACAGTTCCATTCCTCTGAATTTAGTTTTCCGAAATCACTGGGGGCTTTTAACAACCATGTTACAGTTTTGTTCCTAACAAAAATTAAACCATACAAAACCTAAAAAGAAAATCAAGCCAAAACATCAATCTCAGTTTTGCTAATGCTTTTTCATGTTTTTCCCTGTTATCTAGTACGTGATTTACATCCAGTTCAAATGTTCCAAGCACCTAAACACATCATACTCATAATTCCAACAATTTTAAAATCCAGACTCTGTCCTAAGAATCATGATAGACAATGAAATGATAAACAGTCTCAAAATCACATGATTCTTCAGAGACTTTTAATTTTGTAACTCTGATCTTGGACCATGCCAAATGTCACGTGCTGGCCAAAGATTTAATTTTTTGTACCATTATTTTCTCTCTGATTTTCAGATACTTGCAATAACCCCAAACCTGCTTCTTTTCCTTATTCTAGTCAAGTGACTGACAGTCCCTTAATAATTCTACTCACAACCTCTTTGCTGTTAGAGATATGTAGACGTTTAGGAAAAACTCAGGTGTTTAAGTCACACATATTTAACTCAATCTTTTCTCATAAATTATTCCTTTAGTCTCCAAGTAACTTTTCATGCAGTTTTCTAAACTCACTCCAATTTCCCTAATAAGCATCAATCTTGAAATGCTGATAGATAAGGAGAAACAGAGTCTTACTGGAAATGTAGAACTGGCTACCATGCCCACGTTGGCTTAAGATAACTTGCAAGGGTAAGAGTGTTTGAAAATGGGATGAAAAAGGCAAATAATTCACTTGATAAATCTGTAACCCCATTGTTAAGGTAAACTGGCCTATTACAGGAACCAAATCCTGTGCATTGTATATACTAAGTAAAAGCTAATGTCTAGTCAATAACTTGTTGGTTTTTAAGTGCTCAAAATTTCAAAGAGTGCTTCTTGTCTAAAATGTAACCAAGAAAGTGTAACAATTTATTTCTTCTCATACAAATCTATAATTTTAAAACTACAGAGAATACCACAGGTCTCACAGTAGGAAACAGCTGCAATTTTACAAAGAACACATAAAAGCAAGATGAAGGACTGAATTTTAGTCATGTGTCTGTACGGTTCAGAGCACACATACTACAATTAACAAAAATGCATGAGATTTTTTCAGATGGTGAAAAATAAAAAATACTGAACTCTTAGTTTCAGATACAATCATGTGATCTATATGCAGCCTGGAGTTAAGTATGAAAATTCTTCCTCATGGAGCTGCAACTGAAGTAAGTATTACAATTCATACCAAAATGCACGCAATTATAGTGCCATTAAGAAAAAGGGAGAAAGAATAAAAAAGACTAGATTTTAAATTGCTTATAACTTTTTAAGTGATGAGAACCCAAAACTGTATTGCAGGAGCAATCTTACTGTAGCAAATTTATTAATAAAATTAACCCTAAGAAGAAAAGGCTTTAAATATAGCCACCTGCTTTGTGTCCCAGGATTTCCTTTATACACTTAAAGCTTCTCAGAAAATTCTGCAGAGCAGCACATGTTCAGTTGCACCCAAGTCTGTACATGATGGTCTGTAGCCTGTCAGAATTCTGCCATGGTAGGAGGCCTAAGGATTCAACATTCCCTTTGTTGTATCCATATGCTCTCCTAAGCACAATCATCTTTGGGATATTCCTTCCTTATACTGGTGGATTTGCCTCTAATAACTTTAAATAAACTATGCAGCATCTATGCCTTTTGGAGGTACTACTGCTTTTAAAGAGCTCTATGTTTTACTTTACTGTTTTATTATTTTTCTTCTACTCCTGCTAATAAAGTTACATCACATCCTGTCAGATTAGGAAATCAAGCTGGTAAAACAATGAAATAGAGAGAGGTTCACTGAGGATCTTCATAAAGAAAACTCTCGTTAACAGGCTCAGGAGAACGATTGTATTCCCTTCTGCCATTTCAGTGTGGTGACTGCCTGAGAGTCATTTATAGTCCATTAACAAGGGCCAGTGTCTCAGATGGGGTGGACTGAAGTGAATGAAGCTATATTATATTATAGCTGCTAAGCATCTGTTACTGAATGTTACAGTCAGTTATTTCCAAATGGTGAATTAAGCACAGAATATTGCCTTTTTTTCTCTCATCATGCATTTAAGAGCAAACATTCTCAAATGTTTTGAAATTAGACATAATTTTTTTTTAAAGTGACTAATCCCTGATCTGCATTAAGGGATTCAAAATGCAAATGAAAAATTATACTATCACTGATTAAACTAATCCAGATGCTCTAGAGGCATGCATTTCAAATTATATAGCTGCTCCTAATAATCAGAGCAAATGCTAATGTGATCAGTCACAAAAGTGATACAATCAGAGCACCCTGGTACACAGCTACTTTGTTCCCTTTACGATTTCATCCTTCTCTTGCAAAAAACTTAGAATGAGAGTGACCCACTTCCAAACTGCACAAGAGGAGACATCTATATGCCAGTTTATAACAGATCAGTTATTCCCTGGTCTGACCTGTGCTGAGAAAGGTCCTATCTCTTCATTGGCTGGAGATGTAGCTGTCAGAAGGATACGCTGGCCCTTTTCCATAGGAAACAAAGCTCAGCCCCCCAGTTTCTTGATGTCAGTTTGGAGGTGGCATTTGGCACTCCAAGGGCCCCCCATTCCCGGCCATATGTTGGAAAGCTTTTTTTGGAGCAAGGCATAAAAGCAGCCCTTAAATAAAAAGTAAAAATAAATAAAAACAATACCATTGGCAATGCATCAACTGCAGGAGGTAAATAGTGGTCTTTTTCTTTCACTTACGAATGCTGTGGTATAAAATATGGATATTTTTACAAAATAGTAACAATTCCTCAAACAATATATGCCACTAAGTATCAGATGGACACCACTTTCCTTTTAGAAATAAAACAGAAAACAAACAATACATACAGATTGCTGTAGTGCAGGTAGAAGAGAGGGAGTAGCAGGTAAATATAAAGCATTTAAGTTTTCAAGGGAAGAGAGATTTTTGTGACAAATCCACTATGAAGATCAGTAACAAGGTAATATTAACATGAAAACCTGATTTTAGCTTCACATTTAGTACCTGTTGAAACAAACAGAGCTTATGAGTTCTGTCAGTCTCATCTCAAGAAAAGACCAATCTACATGGCTTCACATTTGTATGTTTTAGGTATTTTTCATGGCCTTTGTTTGTTTGCAAAGAGCAAGCGCCTTTCAGAAAGTAAAATAATTGTCCATAAAAAACAATTAGCTGATGTACAAATGTCCAAGTGCCCAACTGTTTTGAGAAGTAAATCATTAAATAAAAAGAACATTTCTTTTTTGTTTGTTTTTTTTGTTTGTGGTTTTTTTTTTTTTGCAAGCTAACTAATTATCTTGGACCAGGAAGGTAAAATAAGGACTCTAAATGAGAGCAAATATTTACCAGTTACATCACCTGCGTGTGTTCTGCCCACAGATCATTCCAGAGCAGTTTAAACAAAAGCTTAAGCTGTCTGTCTTCACTGACTACTGATTTCTTTGAACTTGTACACTAGCTTTACCTGACTCCTGTTTTGCCCCAACACAATCCTGGATTCTGATATTCCTACAGTTTCAATAAACAGGCAGAAGCGTATTTCCACTTCATCTCCTCCCATGGCAAAAAAACCCTTACAGGTCTTTATGAGATCAAAATAATTTTAATATTCCATTAATGATGCAGGCTGTGGGATTGAGTTTAGCTATTGAAAGGCCATATTATGCAATTCCGTAACTAATTGTAGTTTCTGAGTATTTAGTAATCCATGAAATCTATAGATTTCTTCCTCCTGAACTTGTCCAATCTGCCTTTGCAACTATGTAGAGCACAGACAGTAAATTCTAGAGATTTACTGCCTATGCTATAAAGAACCCATCACCTTTAGCTCAGAATCCTTTATTTTGGGCATCCCAATTATCACTGCTACTGGACCATCTAATTCCTACCCATCTTCTTGAGTTTGTTCTCATCTTTTCAGATCTCAATTACATCATCCCATAGCAATTTTCTTTATAGCTTGAAGGTTCATTTCAAGATGACAAATCACTTTTTAATCTATAAAAATTCTGTCCTGCCAGTTCAATTCAGAAAAATAGAAAAGAAGGAGGCAGAGGGGGAAATGGATTTATAACTACTTTTCCATGGAACAAAATACAGCTTCTGCATTTCTTCCTATTGACATTTTGTTTTGTCAAGGATGAGAAGGGGGGAAATGGAATATCAATGCAGTTCTGTATGCAGATCTACTCATCATTCTAAGTAAGTACATATAATTTATTATAATTTGTTAGTCAGTCAATAACTGCTACCAAATGGAAGGAGTACTTGCCATACAGCAGCATTTAGCAAAGGCAAAGACTCTATGTATGAATAAGTACATTTGGCAAAAAGTTCCTGTGTAGTAACTAACACAAAGGCACTTTGATGTGGTTATTGTGCTAAAATATGCTTAATAGTGGCTGACATTAGCACAAAAACAACCACATCTAGTTCCACAAGGATTTTGTGTTGCAGCTCCTGTAAACCACCTGGAGCACTGCATCCAGCTCCTGGCTCCTCAGCACAAGGGAGTCATGGGCCTGTTGGAACTGGTCTAGAACAGGGTCAAAAAAGGTCCAGAGGGATGGAACACCTCTCCTATGCAGAAAAGTTGAGAAAACTGGGGCCCGGAGAAGAGAAGGCTCCAGGGAGACTTTACCATGGTCTTGCAGGACTTGAAGGGGGCCTATAAGAAGGATGGGAACAGACATTTTAGCATTACCTGTTGCAATAGGACATCGGGCAATGGTATTAAACTAAAAGGGAATAAATGTAAGGAAGATTTTTTTTTTTTTCTTTTTTTTATAATGAGGATTGTAAAACACTGGCAGAGGTTGTCCAGGGAGGTGGTAGATGCCCCATCCCTTGAAACATTCAAGGTCAGGTTGGGTGGAGCTCTGAGCAATCTGATCTAGTTGAAGATGTCCTTACTCATTCCAAAAGAGTTGGACTGGATGAGCTTTAAAGGTCCTTTCCAACCCTAAACTATTCCATGATTCTATATAACTTGACGAATGCATAGGGGGCACATGAACTAAATATATTGTTTTTAGAGGAAGAGGTGTAGCAACAAGAAATACA
Organism: Ifrita kowaldi; assembly: GCA_013398055.1. Lineage (NCBI taxonomy): Eukaryota > Metazoa > Chordata > Aves > Passeriformes > Cinclosomatidae > Ifrita > Ifrita kowaldi. The sequence goes on from VZRS01009356.1 coordinate 11,568, forward strand.
TCACAGCCATCTGAACCTGGCTGCAATAACATGGAACAGAGATATGCCTTTAAAAACTCAAGAGAAATATCCTCTGTAACTTAACTGTATGTGGTGTGTGAGAAAACTTCACCCTGTTAATGGAGGAAATGCTAGAAATTTCAAAGCTATCCAGAAACCTAAACCAAAAGTCTGAAGAAAAAATAACAGCTATATCAAATGAAAAGTGAGAGATTTAAAGAAAAGAGTGTGATTTAGGTCAAAATGCAGGTTTTATATGGTGAAACTGAACACTATCAAAATTATTATAAATGTTTCATAACTCAATGCAATAAAAATATGGTATCTGTGTGACATGAGAGACTTGTATAAAACCTATAGATCCAAGGCATTTACAACACAGAGTAGAAGGATTTTACTATGAAAGGTGTCCTAAAACTGCTTTATATACCAGTCTTCCTCAGACCCATTTTCCAATTTAAAGAAAATAAAAGAAAAGCAGTGTAAAAAAGGTGCCTTCTATTTCAGCCCCCCCATCTATGTCCACTATTGTCTATCATTCTGTCAGTGAAGACTGAAATCATGTTCTGTTTCTGTGTTCTTTAAAGGAAGACTACAGCATCTTGGAGAACAAAAACTGTTGTGCTGGGAAGTACTTTTTTCTGCTGGTCTGTGGAAGAAGTATGGTGGCCATGATCATACTAAGTATCATTAAAGGGTTTATTTTTTCTAAAGGCAACATTAAAGATTCCTTTTATGTTACCTGATAATTTATTTTAGGAGGTAAAGCAGCTACCTTGCTCTTTACAGTTAGTAGAAAATACCTATTTAATGTTTATCTGGACTTCCTTAACAATTGAAGGAGAAAACCAGCAACCTGAGATTTATCCCACCCTGAGATGAAATGCCTGAAACATGGAACTACTGATTGTACAGACAGCTTAGAGAACAGGCTTGGCTGCAGACATCTACATTATAGATACCTGAAGCAGTTATATGAATTACAGCCTTTTACATCAGGTTTTCCATTATAATACAAAAAGTACCACCTATAAAAGCTCTTACTCAGTTAATCTTCACAAAATGTCTAAAAGTCTCTAACAAGGTGTCTCAGAGAAGCTATCACTCTGTGTAACCCAAGTCTGTAGCAGCCTCTCTAATCTGCTTTCCCTTATGTTGCTGTTATTTGTGTACAAGGCACAGAGCTAAGTGGAGTAGTAGATTTTGCTATGAAATCATCAAATCCTTGATCTCCTGACTCATGCTTTTCTTTTTTTTCCTTACTTATGAAAACAACAGGAAGACTTTCAGGCCTGAAGAAATTTATTTTCCTTTCAAAAGCATTACTTACAAATGGTGCTTTATAAATGCTGATATTGTAAAAACTACAATAAAATTGTATGCTTCTCCTATAATTTTTCATACTCTACCATCTGATTCTGTTCTTTCCCGTTATCCACAGATTTTACAGAATCCAATGAGTTTCTCTGATACAATTCCCACTGGCAGCCTAATGAACCATTTCTGCTAATAATACACATGAATTGGATGTGAGCCTTCCATCTCACGCTGAGATTTTTTTGCAGCAGTTTGAAATCTTTTTTATTCTGGTCAAAATAGCTCTTGTTTTTCTTTTTCTGCTAATTGCAGTTGCTATCACAGATACTGGTGTGGGGTTTTTTTATTCTGTTTAAGTAAGTTGATGTACTGTTCCTTCAAGATATTTTTAGGGGTTTGAATTGTACTTTCACTTTGACCTACAGAAATTTACTGTGCATGCCTTTGATTTGTAGCCTTAATCTTCAATTCTTTTGTAAAGGCTTATCAGAAGCTGAGAACTGTAGAACCAAGTATCTTACACAGTGAGCACATTCAGCCTGGCAAGCTGTCAGTTATTCTCTGCTTTTTGTATAAAGGGCTCTGGTTAAACCATTTTTTCTGAAGGTAGTTAAGTCTCTTCATGTGTGCAGAGTGTGATTATAGAGGTTGGTGTCCAGCACTGCTGCCTGTTCACCCAGAGTCCTGCAGCCATCCACAAAGATCCAGAAATAGGCCGGGTTAGAAAGGGTGGCAGACTGAAGTGGCTGGAAATTCACTGCTGTAGCAAGTGGTAGAGAGCACCCAGCAATGCAAGAATTTAGAAAATTCAAAGATATTTTCTCGCATTCCATCATCACTCCAGAGAACACAGGTGTCCTGTTTTGAAGAGCGTATTCTTGATTAGGTGTGCTGCTATTCTTGAAGTGTCTCTCCCCTTCTGACAATATCTATTAAAGCATTTTCACTGTTTTTCTTGTATGCTTTGCCACACTTCAATATTCTCAAAACAGCACTAATGAAAGGACATAAAATAATGTAAGAGAGATTTTGCAAGGGTAAAGATCTTGCATTGTTTTGGTATTAGTGCATTATGAGTACTGAAACATGACAGGAGATTATGAGTACCAAAAAGGCATTAGTAACATTTTTCTATGCTAAAAGCTTCAGGGGGACGTGGGGACAAAGGAGACACAGAAGCAGCAAGTGCAGACAGAGTTTTCAACTGACCTGAAATAACCTGAAGGGAACCAATTCAAGTGCTGGTAGCTACTCCCTCAAACAGGTTTTTGAAGGCATCCTAAGATAGATGTGTTAAAACTGCAAGTCGTAAGGCTGTCCTAACTCTCTACATGCCAAACCTACATAAAATTGTCACTCTGCTCAGGAAATACAGGGATGAACTTCTTGTAGGTTTCTGAGGGTGCAGAGTATTTTAAAACTTAATTTTTCCCTAAATTGAAAGCAGAACTCATCTGATAAGGAAAATCAAAGCAGAGGCCAGAACATACAGAGTTCTGCATTCTTGTGACATTCAGACAAAATTATACAGCACAAATAAGCAGAGAGCTGCCACTGTGCATACATTACAACATTTCAGTTCAAATCACCTGCATGAGACAGTGTCATTAACAAATTATCAGCTGTGGTTCACAGCCAGGGCTTTTACTGGCACACAGAGTTAGTACATTGCATCTCTGCTGTTTCAGGTTTTTTCTGAGAGCTATCCAAGAGCTAAGGAGAATGAAAACCAGCAGATCTCCACTGCTGTCTCATGCAGACTCCTCTGTGCACGGTCTCACTGTAAGTCATGCTTATGAAAAAAAGACAACTCTATCAATCAGTAAGACAAATACAGTTGAACATTCTTTATGTCATTTTTGCCCTAATTTCAATAGGCAATGCTGCCTTAAAATTTGCTGATTGCAGATACTCTAAGCTGATAACCTCACTCAACACAGTGATAAAAGTTTTTCCATCAGTGTTACCATGCTACACAAGCTGCAACAATCCTGGGGCTTTTTATATTTAGTCACAGGAATGCCACTGATTTCCACCACAGACCTTCAAAAGAATATAACACCATGAAATCCAATCTCACTTGGCCATTTTTAAAGCATAGCATATATCAAATCTGATTACTTTCTTTGTGTGCTGGTAAAAAAATCAACCAAAAAAAAAAAAAAAAAAAACAAACTAAAACCCCCAAAAAACAACAAAAAAACCTCTGGGTGTTTAGGATGCATAACTCAATTTTTTTTGAATGCATGAGAAAAAATGAATCTCAGTGTGCTTCATTTCATAAAAGGAATTAGAATGGTTTTCTTCATCATAAGTAGAAGTGTGTTACTATCGTCCTATCATCATTGTACAATCTCAGGTTAGTGCCTCAGGTAGGGGAGTGTGTGTTCAGTTTTTGGGGATTTTTGTTCTTAAATACTGTTTCAAACTGCAAAAATTTCAAATCATAATCAGACCCTAACATGTAATAAGCATTTTTTTCCATCTTAGCCTTCTTCAACTCAGTCTTACTTCTATTCATGTTTAAAATTCAAATATTTACTAAAAATGAACTTAGAGAAATAAACTCACTTTAGTAGCATTACCATCTGATTGTTAGTGTTGCTACTATATATATTCAGTTTTAAAATTCACACTAAATGTACTGTTTATTGCCTTTTAATAACAACATGGTATGTGCTTAAAGCGAGAAGGGAGGCCAGGAAAACACAAGACTTCACATCAAACTGTGAAAAATGTTTTTCTAGCTACTGCAGCTCGGCAGTCTCCACAGGCAGTTCTAATAGCCTGGAAATTGCCCTGGGGTCTATTGTTAAATTCTATTGTTGATGAGCTTTTGTATTACTTCATTCTTAAGCAGCCTTTTACTTAGATTAGTCACTTTTCTTTCCTCAACAGAGCTATTACAGTTAAAATGAACAAAAGGTGATTTTCCAATAATTATATCAGAGGTTTTTTCTCCTTAAATTATAGTTGAGTTGTCTTCTCCAGGTGTGTGAGAAAACAGGAACTGAAACAAACAAAATTTACTTCACTTGAAGAGATAATGGGTTATGCCTTGCTAAGACCTACCTGTAAATATGGCAGCAAGACTCCAGTTTTCACAGACACTTTGAAGTCTATTAAAAAGTGATAGTTGTATTAAAGGCACTGTGCATGCATTACATAATAGACTTTCCCTCACGATTTCTGAGTCACATTCCTGACACCCCAAAACACTGAGTCACTGAACTCTCCTAAAGACAAGCCAAGTCAAGTAGAAAATATATTTAAATATTACCAAATGAAATACAGAGAAAACAGTTCTAGGATTCTGCTAGTATGCATATAAAAATATAGGTTTTTCTTTAGAATTGTAATGGTTCCCAAAATGTTAATACTTAGACACTGGAAGAGCAGGTCCTTTTTTACCCCAGAAGGTTCTGTAAGTATTTGGGTGCAGAAAAGTAGGAAAATGCTAATGAAAATACTGTATTATAGAAGTTAAAGTGCATGGTTATGGTTATTTAAAAATAATTGGTACTAATCTGACATTACTACCTTGCATTTTGCCTTTTTTTAAGATCTTTGTCTTTCAGCTACAATTTATATATTTTCAGCAGCTGTAGAGACAATCAGATCTGGCAAGCACTTGAAACAACTTTAATGAAAGACACAGGATGTACTTTGAGGTTTCAGTTTGTTTTCTGATAAAAGTACTAAAATGAATTATGGCATGTAATTATTCATGAAGGCTATCACAGCAATACTAAATGACTACTCTCACTAGTGCCAGTGTGCTACAACTAAAACGTGCCTGCCTCCTCTCATTTTTGTGTGTGGCACAATACAGCTAGAGATACCTGACACAACTGTAAAATCAGACAAATGCACAGTGGAGCACAATCAGTATAAAAAACAAAAGAAAAGTATTGCTTTTTAGTTTTTTAACCACCCTCCAGGTGTTAAAACTGCCAGGAAACCTATATGAAGCTACTGAAAATGGAGGGGCACAGCAACTACTCTGCATGGCAAGAGCACTGCCTCAAGATTCAGAACTAATTGGAATTAATGTAGTTGAGTAAGAAATTTGACCACTGTAATTATCTGAAACTTCAAATCAAATTCCAAATCAATGTTGCATATAATTCCACAGTTTAATGACACTAAGAGGTGTGAAGTGTTACATTACTGGTCATACGTCATGTATAGTATTTTTCTTAAACTGCGTTAATTAAGTAGGATCAAAATTACACAGCACAAGCTGCTTAAATACAGAAATTATTTAATCAAAGGGAAAGTCACTGCTGATAGCTCAAAATTCAATTATTGCTTCCAGATGCCAGTATTTGCCCAGTTTCCTTTACGGCAGGAATCCATGGATTACCAGCCAAGCCCCATCAGCTGCACAGACAGTGATAGTTATGCTCTGAGCAGCTACCAAGAGAGTTCACAGGAGGACCAGGTTTAGCAAAGGCTCTCAAGGGTTTTTTGTTTATTCACAGGACATTTGTTCAACCAAACTGGCACACACAGATCAGCAAAGCCTCCAACTATCCTCCCTTCGTGCAGCTCTGCAGCCTTTAAACTCCATGCAAACAGAACCATTATTACACTTCTTCTCCTGACTTTTGCTTATCCTCCCTCAGGGCTACTCAGACCCTTTTCAAGTTTTGAGCCTGAGCAGACAGCTGAAAGAGGATCAGGGAGGCATCTTCCATGGAAAAGCTGAAATCTTCTGACATTTAGTACTTCAGCCCAAAACACAGCTTCTCCCAGTGGGGTCGGCTGGCAAACACTGCTCGGTGCAGCCAGCTCCAGGAAACAGCCAGTGGCTCATTTGCTCACTTAGCAGCACCATTTCCAGCCTGGTACAGACACCCTCAGAGCAAGTTTGTGTTGCTGGATACTGAGCAGCAGGTGGTGTGCAAGGAACAGAGATTTTTATTTTATTTTTTATTTAAGATTTAATATTTTCTGATTTTGTTTCTGAACTATAGTAAGGTCATGGAGGCAATCCTTTTACATGTCCAATGTACTTCCTAAATCTCAAAAGCCAGAAGTATTGTTTTAATGCAGATATGAAAGAGAAGTCCAACAAAATGAACATTCCTCACTCAAAAATCAAAGCTCCAAAGATGTGAACATAAATGCTCCTGCTGCCTGCATACAGACGGAAGAGACCAGAATGCACACAGATAATATGTAAAATATTACTGACAGGACTTGCCATTTATGGGCTTGAGTCCCACTCACACAGAGATGGATTTCTCTACCAATTTATGTAACAACAGCTGGACCAGTTCTCTGCCTTCGTTTACATATGCCTAGAATTTGACAAATAGCACAGGCCAGATTTATTTGACTCCAAGTCCAAATACCCAGAATGAGAAGTCCTTTGCTTTCCCGTGGATGATGAGTCTCCACATTTCAGATTCTAATCAATTCCTGTGGGCAGATTCTCAACAGCTAAATCTGAGGCAACATCTCACAACAAAACACTGACACAGCCACTCTGAACATCCAAGCCTCTCCCACCTTTCAGTGTTCCTTTGTTTTCCTCTGCTTACAATCAAAATGGACAACTTCACCTGTTCCATATTCCCAGTAATACAAAGCTGGCTAACCACAAGCCATTAAAAAACCTGCCCCAATTAATTTTTAAGGCAGGTTCGTTGCCTTATCCCTGATTCCCCCAAGATCCCAGATATGTAAAAGTCAACTACTGTTTGAGCTCTATGTTTGTCATCAGTATTGTATTACAAATACAAAGGGGATGGAACAGTGTGAAGCTTTTCCTTTTACAAATAAACAAACACCCATTCCTTTATGAGTTACAGAGTCTTTCATTCACTAACCTCACTTGACCAGAATAATTGGCATAAAAATTACACATCTCTGTGTTTAGCTCCATTTGAATAAATGTGAGCAATGTCAGTGTTAATTAAGTGTAGATCGAGAGCTATCATTCCACTATTCAAAATGTAAATTCCCTCCAAAAGAGCTGTAAATAAGCAGTTACTGCTTTACACTGCACAAAACTCTAATTGGGCAAACCTTGAGAACCACAGAGCCACTGTCAAAGAGCCTTTGACAAATCAGTTGGGCTGAAGATGGAAATAGATTTGTAGATTCAGATATGGTCATTTTTTCCTTATTAATAGTCCTTCCTTAGAAAGTTAATTTCAGAGAGCCATCTAATGCAGCCCCCAAATCCCATCTTGATTCTAGTTTTTCACAAGTGTCCAGATTTTCAAAATTGCTCACACCTATGTTCATGCATATACAACTGGAAAGGATTGAGAGGAAAATCCCTCAGTTCCAGCTTTAACATTTAAATGAAGCTAAACTTTCACAACTCATCAACTGCCATTGTGATAGTCAATGCCAGTTTTTAAGAATTCAGAATTTGATTTTTCTGAGGGGTTTTTTGTTTTTTTGGTTTTTTTTTTTCTTTTTTTTTGGGAAGGAAAAAAAAAAGAAAAAGTCTATTCTTAGCCCTGTACCCTGCTGAAGTGCTAGAAGCTCCCAAACAGACTACAATGGTCTTGTTTTTCGCTTTTGCAAGTTGTTACACTAAAATCTACAGCGCTCTCTACAACCTTAAGCAGTGTAAAAGCTCTGTCATATAAGATAAAAGTAGGAAATAGAGGAAGAGGATATGAATGACATTTTCTAGCTCTTCCCCCAGTATAACCATCTAAATTCATCCCAAGTTTGGGGGAGATACACAGTGACTGAATCCCAGTGCAGAAATTAAAGTGCAACAGCTCACAAAATGTTTCTCTTCAACACGGAAGAGAAGGGTTAACATCCAGAGAGACAGACAAACCCCTGGATTTTAATGTCATTGTAATTGAATGAGAGGAGGAAATTACTCCAGGCTTGAAGTGAATTCTGGTTTCTAACTAGAAACACAGCTGTTATATAAATAATATTTAACATTTAAACATCAAATCTCCCTTTTTTTCCTACATAAAGTAGTTATAAATCTTAAACTGTGTTAAGCATCCTGCTGAGCATCTGCAACTTTTTTTTCATTTTTTAGTTTCACTGACTTCAAAGTGCTTCTCAGCTGCATCAGGTCTGTTCCCACTTGGTTTGAGATTCTGAGCTGAAGATTCCATGAGACTTATTTTGGTGTTTGCAATCAAATTGCATTTAAGGTACTTCAGCAGAAAATATTATGTAAATTACTGTAGCATTTAACTGAGTCATAGTAATTGTGCAGTCATTGCTATGGAATTATGCCGTGCATGATCAGAAAGCCTCTCTCTCCTGCTCACCAAACACCCAGACCCTGTTCCTTTTCCAGAGCTGGATATTTTTCAGCCACTGGGTGCTGCTCTCGTTAGAGGAAACAGAACAGAACCATGAAAAAGAAAACTCAGTGATCATTTCATGACATTAACGTGTAGTTCCAATACTCTCTATCTAATCACCTTTCTCCTTTGTAAAACAGCTTTTTAAAAAACTTTACCCCAGGTTTGGCCCAGAGGTTGTTTCCACTGGTTTCTTTTAGTCTGGGCTGTGACAGATCTTCCTTGAGATGCTAAGAATGATGACAGGAAACCTGATTGTGCTCTAACATTTTCTTGCTTTCTTGCATTGCAACATGTAAAACTAGGCTGAAAATCTTTATCTTTATACTGAATTTACACATTTTAAAGGACTCAGCAATTTTTTATTTTTACCCCAAAAATTTGCTTGATCAGTATTTTCATAGATGATATAACTTTATTTAAAAAAAAAAAAAAGTAAGTAGTGTAAAGTAGTTTCTTATCTCCTACCAGTTTCAATTTTTATGTAAATTCAATGAAAGTCTTGTAATGTCATTCCAGCTTTTTCATTTTGTCATCACAAAATCTTCCCTGCTAGAATTCAGTGTACATAGAAAGAATTGTTTCCTTGCTAAATCAGAAGACTTAGGGAATGTACAGAAAAATGACAGATTTAATAATTGGCAGAGAGCATAGGTAATGCAGCATTTGGTTCTGGGATAAAACCACTAGATAATGAAAAAAGAAACAGATAAATGTCTCTTATTGTCTTCCTAATATGGTCAAATAAAATGAATTCTCTCTTTGGAAGAAGAATCTTCACACACTTGTGCCACACAAAAAGTACAGTATAAAGCTAGATAAGCTTTTTTTCCCATATGAAATTATCAGCATTCATATCTCAAAAATCAAACTCCAAGCTTGTCATTGAGAAGAAAATCACCTATCCCAGTAATTATTTCAGAGAAAGCATTTATGTCTCCATAAGCAAAAAATGAACATAGTTTAATAGAGTAAAATATGTAAAATAAGCCTGAGACTCTGTCCTGGACCCAAAACACACTATTTCTGATTTTTATGAACACAAATAATATTATACCTCTGTGGGATTTGCACAACTTCTCCTGTTTATAGACAAAATTAAGTTCTACTCTTACAGTTTTAAATGACTGGGCATAACAAATCTGAGACCCAAATGGGGCTGCATCACTATAAATATATACGTATACATATCTGCACAGATCCCTATAATAATGTGTACACCTGTAAATAGCTAGATCACATGTAGCAGAAGAGACACATCAGGTATGTGAACTAAGAAGTTAATTTGAATTTCACAGCCTCTGCATTGGAAATAAGTGTTTCTTGGGGCTCAGACTGCATCTTGCTATGTATACATTTTGTGTGGAAAAACAAACCAAAAATACACCATTAAAAAAGGAAATTCCTATTAATATTTGGTTAATAGCATTCTGAGCCCAGATCATAATCCAGAATTATCTGCAGCTTGTTCTATCTCCTGTAAATCTACTCCTCATTTGTACAAAATGGAAGAACTTGTTTCTAGGCTGAGGTGACACTCTATGGCAGGACTTGGCAATAGCAAGGAGACTGGTCCTGCCCAAAGAACTACAAAAAAGAATTAGGTGAAATAAAACACAGAGTTAAAGTAACTGGCCAAAAATCACCTTACACCTTAGCAACCCAACTCTTTTTGCAATTTATTATTTCAGTGCTCTTCTACTGCCTATTGCCTCACCTCGCAATTTCCCAGGAGTTAAAAAGCCAGTAGAAATACAGTAACTTTTTCCACTGCCACTTAGTGTAAAACTGTATTATGGTTTATTGCCTCCAGAAGAGTTTGTGCATGTCACCAGGGAAGACCTGGTGTTTTGAGTTTAGGAGTAGAAAATGCCAGATTGCAGCCAGCCAAGCACCAGCAGTAAGTAGAAATACCAGTAACAGGAGGAGCAGTAAATGAGGACACAGTGTAATTCATTGTGCATGGAAACCACATTCAGCCTGTCCTTGTTACTCCACAGAAACAAAGGGAAGACATGGGACACAAAGCCAGGACACAGCAAAGAGTTTTCAGATACACTGTTTCCAGATTTTTGTCTCATTTCAAGTTGCTAAAATGAATTAACATTTGGTAACGCCTGAGCAGCACTTTGATATACAACAGAAGTAAAACATGTCTCTCTAATTCACTTTTGATTGATGTTGCTGAGCCTATGGGAACAGGAACCATACAGCTGTGGTTGCAGACAGCTTTATTACTTTATTTATCCCTGTTCATTACGTTGAAGTGACAGAGAGAAAACAGGAAAGAGCTCTTTGGGATTCCTTTAAGTGTTTCCTTTCCTAACCTCTACATCCCCCCTGCAAAGGACTATTCAGAGAGGTCTGTCCTGATCTCATATCCATACAGTAATAAACCTGTTTAAGAGCATGGTAATAAAATAAATGAGCATGTCAAAGCTCTGTTGGGAAGAGACCTCATTCTTCTCCTGGCTGCTTCACCAAATACAGAACAATGTGGAGTTTGAGATTTCATCCCATCACCTCCTTGGGACTTTTGTTTGCTTGCTTTAAATATACCAGAACTCAAGAAGAATGGCCTCCTTTACATCTCTTACACTCCACCCTCAAGCCCCTGGACCCATCTTATTTGAAGGAAGTTCATTCTACACTGAATCTTTGCAAGAACCATTTGCTGCTTCCAGGATCCTCTATGTAAAGTAAGAAAAAAATCTCAGCTAAAAACCAGAGCTTTTGTCATGACTGGCCTCATGCATTTTACTGACTTCACTAGTGCCCACAGTCGAAATGGTCTGTATTTCCCAGTCACCAGTTACTGTCACCTGAGCTTTATGAGCTGTATTGGAATACACGGTCTAATTTGATTTTAGGGATTTTTGTTGTTGTTGCTTTTGAGTGCAAGAACATGATGAAAAAATTTGAAGCAATAATGAGCTGATTTAGTAACTAATCATGGGTTCTTCAAAGGCTCATTAACAAATAAGAAGGCCTAGAAACATCACTGGAAGTGATCTGTAACTACTGATGTCAGCTTGTAACTCAAGATTTTCACCTCACCTATCCACATTTTTCAACTTGTTCCTATGATGAGCATACACACAAAAGCCTGGAAGAGCACAGGCAGCAGAGACAAAAGAAGACTTTTTTTTTAAAACAGTGATAGCATTCACAGACATGAGTAATTTTATCCAAATCTAGGTGGTTCAGATTACCAAATTAAATGTTACAAGCTACTATAAAGCCTTCCTAAATGGTAATCGAACAAATTAATATTTGTACATCAAAGATCCATAAATCCTACAATTTCAGAATTTTCTTTCCTCTCTGCTCTTTTGTGCAAATTACAAGGGCTAGGAAACATTTAGAGCATTAAGCATTCATTTTGTATCCAGTAACTGTAGTACTAGTTCTTCAATCACACTGTGTCTGTAACAGTCCATGAAACATAAAAAGGTGGCTTTCTTGTGCTTCACTGGAGAAAGAAAAGGTCAGGCAAAGAGGAAGAAAGGTATTTTACAGCTCTTTCTTGCAGAGTAGACAAGCACACCAGCAGAACAGTCTCATCATTATTGCCCATAGGTAAAAGCATATATATACAAGATGCAGATTGTCAGCGGCTGAGTTTGGTTTAAGCAGCTGGTACCTCTACAAATGCCTTACTTGGGGTGGTGAGGTGGGAGGTATGGACATGAGAATCTCTCTGCCCTGCACATTGATACCAGATGAATTTATTATGTCCATGTTATGTCAGTGAAAACAGTGCATTCCAAATGAATTACTGTTGCCATGGGATAACTCAAAATGTCCTATCAGCCCCAGTGCTGTTCATTTCAGATGAGAAGGGCCAACACTTCTGCACTCCAGAACAGTGTTTTTAATTCAAGTTAAATTATGTACTCAGACTTTCTTGTTAAAATGATTTCTTCCTTTTAAACGACTTTGACCTCCATAAAGTCCATGCACATCTCAGGAAGCTGACTAGCTGGAGGCAGTTGTAAGAGCTTCGTTTGGAAAATGTAAAAAGGCAAGCAATTTAAAGAAGCTGTTTCACCTAATCTCCCATTCTCTGTTGAAAAGATCCAATAAGTTCCAGCCTGAGATTAGTTTCAAGTGAAGTGTACCACATCACTGTTGCCAGTGGAATTGCTTGGTTACTTTTCTTAATCACACAAAGAAAATTCAAATCCCCTGAGACTTTTCTCACAGTCATCCTGAACCACAGAAAAATCATTTACCCAACACATAGCTCATTACACTTTTGCAGATAACTTAAAAATCTCTTTTTAAAATTCTACATAATGTTGAAAACATCACATTAAAACACTTCTGTAGAATTCTATTTCAAAAACCACTTTGCTTTGATGTTAGGAATAGTTAAGCTAAATTGTGAGCTTTCTGTTCCCAGATCTCTTGTCCTTACTGTGTTTGCCAGGCCATATTGCACTGGAAGTCTGTGTGCATGCGCATTTGGAAGGTAAAGCTTTGCTTAGTGGTAGGATTTATAGCAGAGTCCAGTTTGGAGTAAATCAAACTACACAGTGCTTCATTTTTAAACCAGCCATGCAAAGGAACGAGACATCACGATCCATTCCATCCCCTGAGACAGGCAAAGAGTTAACAGATAATCATAGAATCACTAAGGTTGGAAAAGACCTCCAAGATCACCGAGTCCAACTGTTAACCCAGCACCACTGTGCTCACCACTACACCAAATCCCCAAATGCCACATGCACACATCTTTTGGGCATTTCCAAGGGTAGTGATTCAACCACTCCCCTGGGCAGCCTGCTCTATTCTACGAACAAGTAGAGAGAGCTGCTATGTGATATGTCCAAAGTATCAGGCAAAAGCACGCTCCAAGATAAAAAAAATCTTTGAATATTTGTATTTCTGTTTTTCCTTATGTTCCTTTATAGCTTAGAAATATAGTATCACTGAAAAAATATTCAAAACACTTTACTGAGCATGTATGTATGTGTTTCCTGCTGGATTTAACATCACATCATGCTAAGTATTATAGTAAAGGAATAAATAATGATTTTCCAGGATTATTTATGCCAACTGTCCCAGCCCAGCACAAGGAAATTCACACTCAGTGTAATGGTACAATTAACGATCCCCCTACAAGTGCAGCTGGACTAACCTGCAGCTATAGAAATTTCTGATACCTGCAACAGCCAGCTGAAGTTACTCTCTACTACTCAAAATCTGCGTCCTTCAGTAGCTGGAATGGTAGGTGGTACCAGAATTCAGGACTTATAGAACAAAAAAAAGTTAAAAAAAAAAAAAAGGCCTAGCTCTTTCTTCAGTGCAGGTCCCAAATTAGGTTCATAAAAGCAACTACCTGACAGAAATAGTCTCCTAAAATACATCATAAATATTCACTGGCTTTAATTTGCATCAGGCTGCCATTCACATACTTCATACACTACTTGAACAGCTTTCTTTGGTCTTCTGGGAACACAAACCCAAGAGGTAAAAACAACACAACCCACAACAGAGCCATTCATTGGCAACATTCCTGAAACACATCAGAGAAGTGAGAAAAATATAACTAGTCCAGATTTTGCCTTGAAGTGTGTGCACAAACTTCCTATAAAGCCATTAAAAGTTAGATGCAAGCAAGCAGAAACAACCAAGAGAAATTATAATTAAGAATTCATATTCCATTTTATATCACTGAAGCATCATCTTAATTGGCAGAATCCCAGAGCTCCTACCCAGGGAACACCAGTCACTCTATCACTGGTGCAGTGTCCTCTCATCCAGAGTCACTACACAGGACAGAGCAAATTAAAAAAGCCAAAACAACAACCAGCCTTTGCACATGTCCACAGGCATTCTGGAGAGTAAAAGAAAACATCTGGGATTGAGTTCCTTGTGTTTAGATATATTGTATTACCAGGAGGGGCCTTCTGTGGCTCTAAAAATAGAGACTGTGCTCATTTCATCTCCACCACCTTATCTGCCAATTCCTGTGCCAGAAATTTCTGTCTTCCTCCTCTATCCCTGTCTGGTCTCCCAGCAAGGAGCCCTACATCCCCAGTGCAGCAACACAAAAATACAAGGCACAGAAAAGGCAATGGTCTGTGCTCTGAAAACTGTAGTCTTTTCAGATCATAGAAAAAGGCTGGACAGTTTAAGGAATGTGAAGAGCTGGTCATATGAAAAACATGGAAAGCAATTAGGTGGAGAAAGGATTCTAGATAGATAGATAGATAGATATATATATATATATACACGCACACACACACACACACACACACACACACACACACTCACACACATATATATACGGTTTAAAACACAGCCCTTTGCCATTAGTTTTTACTTTTAAATGTCATGGGGGGTAGGTGGGAGAGAAATGAGGGACAACACACAAGCTACTACTTGTGTGAACCTGAAAGCTCTAAAGGACAAAACTGAATCCAAGTTTGTTTGCTAAACAAATGCCTGATTGGATTTTGTGGTTATTTGCAGAAAAAATTTGACACATCTGCGTTTCACCACACTGGCTGGTAAGTAACGATTTCTTCAGTTCTGTGTTCAAAAAGAAGAATGACAGAGGTACTCTGAAAATAAGATGTGGTCCCCAGATGAAGAAAAAGGAGGGAAAGGATGAATCACAATCATGAAATAGGATCCTACAGTGACAGTCAAAGAGTTTTTACCTGTGTTCTTGAAAAGGAGAGGCATGAAAGCAATGAAACCATTAACAATTACTTCTACATACCCACTGCAAAGCCAGTATAAATGAAAAGTTAACAGGGAGGCACACGAAACTTGATTTAAAATGCAGTTCCAGGAAATGACTTTTGTAAAAAAAAATAGCTTTTTAGAAATACTGAAGATAATAGGAGCTGTAGGTGGATTCACAATATTATGTTCAATCATATTTCTGAAAAGCTTAAGACGAATTATAAAAAGTTATCTTAAACACCAAAGCCCTTTCAAAGCAAAAAGAAGGAAAAAGTTAATTTTCAGGGAACTTCTCAAAGTAGATCACTAACAGTGGATGAGAGTGTTGACAACTGAAGAATTTGCTAATGATCTGGATTTGTCCATTTTTCATTAGAATTATTAAAAAGTCATTGATAAAGAAGTTAATTTCTTTAGTATCATTCCCAACACCTATATTTCAAAATTGCTTCTCTTGCTGGACACCACTTGGCAATAAAATTGAATATTCAACAGTATGTTGTGCATGAGTCCAGAGGAGGACTGGAGTTCATCATCTAGATCTTAATAAACAATGGAAATATCCCATAATTTACATTTAACACCCACCAGTCAGTCACTTCTGGAAAACACATGACAAGCTTTACTGATTGTATCAATAAAAACAGCCATTCCAAGCTTTCAATCACACAAAACTGGCATCTCTAAGTTTTGTGTAGGAATTAAGGTAGCAAGGTCAGACTTGGAAAACACATTTTACTTATGGAAATAATATGTTCTGCTCTAAAATACAAGAGTGATCTAAAATTAAAAGGACTATTACAGAATTCTTTTTCCTAAATTGCTTAACAGCAGCAAAGAAACTGCATAAAATTTCTTACATTTTTATTGAAATTTTTGACATCAAACATCAACTCAATGATTAAGAGATCTCAACTCAAAATAAATTTCATCCTTTGTATTTTTGCCTACATCGCTCTTTATTTCTCATTTTTCTTTCCTTTCTTTGCATCTCCTGGTGTTTGTAAGCATCTATTGTTTATTCTCTATACTCTCCACCCATTCCTCATGTTATCTCCTCCATCTTGTTTCAGTTTATCTTCCCCCCACCATGACAGACACACCTCCTGTGTGGTACCCAGTGTGGCAACACTACTGCTGACCACAACAGAAGTTACATTTTGGCCCAAATGTATGATGCACTTATCTCTTGTGGCAGATAAAGAAAAAATGTAGAGCATATGTCTTAATACAGGCAGTCAAAATTTAAAATAAAAATCCATATGGTTCTTTTACAGTAGAAAGGAGAATGTTTTCTACATCTTAAGCAATGTAAGTTGAGGATAATTTAATCCCTTTTAGACTTCAACAACTTCAATTTCTAAAAGTCCAAAGTATATTCATGCATCTTTTGAAGAGGAGGATTTTACTGTAAAGCATCTGGGTTTGACTATTAGACATATTTAAAACTAGAATTCTGTGAATGAATCTTTTATCTCCAAGATTTTTACTATCTCTTGAGATTTCTCCCTTTGAAAGCTACTTTCCCTTTATGAAGAAGAGTGCAGCAGAAAAAAATTGCAAATGCAGAAGCTCTTGCTCTCAAGCACTGTTTCACATGTACATTTATTTCAATTTTATATATTCTTGAAAATGAGTATTATTAGAAGCTTTGATATTTTTCTTTCCTTCATGATGGGACTGATCATGTCATTGTCCAGAGCAGGGGGGCTGGAATTAGGTGATCTTTAAAAGTCCCTTCCAACCCAAAGTATCCTATGATTAAATAAACCAAACAAGAATACTTGATTTAATATGAGATGGCAGGACAGATCTGATATTTTTTTCAAGTGCAAAACTAATATCAAGTGTGGTAATAGAAATCCTAAGTAAGATATCATGATAAATAAGATGCTAAGAAATTATCTTACTGTTTCACTTGTCTAAGTGAAATTTCAATTGCCAACGACATCCCACTACCTGGTGAAATAGTTTTGCAGCTGTTCTCAAGCTGGACAAAGTGTTACTGAACAACAGATGAACACACAAAATGCTGAAGTCTCAAAACCTTTGATTTTCCCATAGGAGTAGCTGAGGTCAAATAAAAATTCCGAGTGTGCATTAATTACTTTGCAATAAAGCAAATACTAGTCAGAGAAAATTGTACACTTCAAAAGCAACAAAAAATGCAAAACTAGCAAATACTTTATCAGCCACTGGCACTATTTTTAATGTAGCCAACAATGGAAATTTATTGAACATCTATTGCACTTGATTTTACCTTATAGACTACACAATTTCCATCAATTTAGACTGCAGATAAATTCTGAGGATGAGATTTTTCAGAATGTGAT
Organism: Ifrita kowaldi; assembly: GCA_013398055.1. NCBI lineage: Eukaryota > Metazoa > Chordata > Aves > Passeriformes > Cinclosomatidae > Ifrita > Ifrita kowaldi. The sequence goes on from VZRS01009356.1 coordinate 29,218, forward strand.
GTACCATTTTAAGAACCAACCATAAATAACACCTATCTGCATAAAACACTGCAATTACATGGCAATATTCTGCCAGTTTTCCAGTCACTGTAGTTTTAAATGCAAAGAACAAGTTAGAATTTTTTTTAAAAAGCAATAAACAAACAAAAAAGCCTTCACTCAATCCATGCTTCTGTTCATGCTCAGGGAACAAGAGCCCCGTGAAAGTCAAGTCAATCACATATAAATCAGAACAAAATTGAAAGCAAATAATGAAATTTTATATGGCAGTTACAAATACTCTGCAAGGCTTCATATAAAACTCAGGACCAGCTTTTTCTTAAGCATGGCTGCATAGTTCCAGTTTCCATCTGGATAGCTTGAAGGTCAGACAGAGCAACCAGCATCTGCCTTCAAGTATCATGTACACACACACTTCGATTAACGTAACTCACCATGGTTAGGTCTGCAGTCAAACAAGAATAAGCTGATAGCCAAAGTCTAGCTGTAACTCTAGTCTGGCCTAGGACAAAATTCCCCTAGAGTCTTAATAATAGTCCTGTTAATACTGAATGTTTCATATTATAGTGATTGTGTTCATGGGAGAACAGCTATTGCAGAAACAGACTAAATTAGATAAAAGATTTAAGCTCAAAAAAGGTTACCTACAAAGTGTTTGCTCTTCCAATTAGCAACCCCCCTTCCACACACACTGATTTCTCAGCAGTTTGCTGTAGGCTGGAATAGGACATGCTTGATTCATTATCATGGGACTTAAAAATTACGTTTATATTCAGTAACCCTTAAAAGAGTAAGAGAGAAGGAAACGGAGTCTAACAGACTATCTAAACAGGAATACACATACTTTATTCTGCCATAAGAAATCACATCTACAATTTATCACGAAAAAATCCATTAAGAATACCCCACAGCTAGAAAAAAACTCAAGCTGGTGTTAGCTTTTGATTACAGAGGAATAGAGCAGCTGTTCGTAGAAGGGAAAAGAGCTACTTTGCTATTCTGTTCTTTTTCATTTTGCCAATAATATAGCTGCATTTTCACCTTCAGATTGGTAAATTTCAAAACCAACATGCAGGTTAGTAATTACCTTTTTTTAATCTTTTTTTTTTATTTAACAGAAAAGCCTACTGAGATTCTCCCCAGTCACCTCAAACTCTCCTTTGTCCTTGTACCAATCCTTGTACCAATCCTTGTACCAATGTACTTGATCCATTCAAATGTCACATTTTCATCTCCAAAGCATACACAGAACGCTTTAAATTGGTTGTCTGAGCAAACAAACCAAACAAGGTGTCTTTACTTGCTTCTTTCTTTCCCTTCCTTCCTATGGCCATAGGAATTATCTTAAGAGGAAAAACAAAAGCATGTATCTTAGCTTCCCAAACCAGCCACTTTCCTCAACTTCATTATTTTCATTTATTTACTTCTCAACGTTGTGAAGTCTGATTTTCCTGAATCCAAGAATTACCAAGGGCTGGAGGTTTGGCAGGGAGAACTCAAGAGAAGAGCACTTCCAGATGTTAATGAAGACTATAGTTGGTCTCCACAGATGTTCTTGGTAAAAATTCACACCTTTTTCCAGAGAACTCCGCTCTTCTAGTGAGTGCTACACTGTTCTCCACACTCGCATACCCTCTCAGATTTGCTGTGTGCCTCATCCCCTGCTTCTCCTGTTAGTTTCACCCGTTGTTTTCACATATCTCTACCTTCTTCCATCCACACTGGCTCAGCCAGAATATTTTTGGAGATAGCCTACTTTCCTGTTATTCAATTCTTTTCAGTGTGCAGTCCCCTAAGTATTTGCTGATGGAAAGCTGGGTCCTAGCAAGTGAAATTAAGACTGAGAGGAATATGTTTTGTCACATTTTGAAAAAGAGCAGGAACACACTTTTCTTCTGTGGTCTGTAAACACATGCTGAAATCTCCCAGTTTTTAAAGGACAGGAGCAGTAAAAAGGCTTGCTCTTGGCTTGGTCAGCAGTTGGCTGGGTTACTTTTTAAACCTTTTTCTCCTTTGGTTCCTTCCCTACAAAATGAAGAGGCAGTACTGNATCTGCCTTCAAGTATCATGTACACACACACTTCGATTAACGTAACTCACCATGGTTAGGTCTGCAGTCAAACAAGAATAAGCTGATAGCCAAAGTCTAGCTGTAACTCTAGTCTGGCCTAGGACAAAATTCCCCTAGAGTCTTAATAATAGTCCTGTTAATACTGAATGTTTCATATTATAGTGATTGTGTTCATGGGAGAACAGCTATTGCAGAAACAGACTAAATTAGATAAAAGATTTAAGCTCAAAAAAGGTTACCTACAAAGTGTTTGCTCTTCCAATTAGCAACCCCCCTTCCACACACACTGATTTCTCAGCAGTTTGCTGTAGGCTGGAATAGGACATGCTTGATTCATTATCATGGGACTTAAAAATTACGTTTATATTCAGTAACCCTTAAAAGAGTAAGAGAGAAGGAAACGGAGTCTAACAGACTATCTAAACAGGAATACACATACTTTATTCTGCCATAAGAAATCACATCTACAATTTATCACGAAAAAATCCATTAAGAATACCCCACAGCTAGAAAAAAACTCAAGCTGGTGTTAGCTTTTGATTACAGAGGAATAGAGCAGCTGTTCGTAGAAGGGAAAAGAGCTACTTTGCTATTCTGTTCTTTTTCATTTTGCCAATAATATAGCTGCATTTTCACCTTCAGATTGGTAAATTTCAAAACCAACATGCAGGTTAGTAATTACCTTTTTTTAATCTTTTTTTTTTATTTAACAGAAAAGCCTACTGAGATTCTCCCCAGTCACCTCAAACTCTCCTTTGTCCTTGTACCAATCCTTGTACCAATCCTTGTACCAATGTACTTGATCCATTCAAATGTCACATTTTCATCTCCAAAGCATACACAGAACGCTTTAAATTGGTTGTCTGAGCAAACAAACCAAACAAGGTGTCTTTACTTGCTTCTTTCTTTCCCTTCCTTCCTATGGCNATTTAACAGAAAAGCCTACTGAGATTCTCCCCAGTCACCTCAAACTCTCCTTTGTCCTTGTACCAATCCTTGTACCAATCCTTGTACCAATGTACTTGATCCATTCAAATGTCACATTTTCATCTCCAAAGCATACACAGAACGCTTTAAATTGGTTGTCTGAGCAAACAAACCAAACAAGGTGTCTTTACTTGCTTCTTTCTTTCCCTTCCTTCCTATGGCCATAGGAATTATCTTAAGAGGAAAAACAAAAGCATGTATCTTAGCTTCCCAAACCAGCCACTTTCCTCAACTTCATTATTTTCATTTATTTACTTCTCAACGTTGTGAAGTCTGATTTTCCTGAATCCAAGAATTACCAAGGGCTGGAGGTTTGGCAGGGAGAACTCAAGAGAAGAGCACTTCCAGATGTTAATGAAGACTATAGTTGGTCTCCACAGATGTTCTTGGTAAAAATTCACACCTTTTTCCAGAGAACTCCGCTCTTCTAGTGAGTGCTACACTGTTCTCCACACTCGCATACCCTCTCAGATTTGCTGTGTGCCTCATCCCCTGCTTCTCCTGTTAGTTTCACCCGTTGTTTTCACATATCTCTACCTTCTTCCATCCACACTGGCTCAGCCAGAATATTTTTGGAGATAGCCTACTTTCCTGTTATTCAATTCTTTTCAGTGTGCAGTCCCCTAAGTATTTGCTGATGGAAAGCTGGGTCCTAGCAAGTGAAATTAAGACTGAGAGGAATATGTTTTGTCACATTTTGAAAAAGAGCAGGAACACACTTTTCTTCTGTGGTCTGTAAACACATGCTGAAATCTCCCAGTTTTTAAAGGACAGGAGCAGTAAAAAGGCTTGCTCTTGGCTTGGTCAGCAGTTGGCTGGGTTACTTTTTAAACCTTTTTCTCCTTTGGTTCCTTCCCTACAAAATGAAGAGGCAGTACTGCACTCACCGCTCTCATGGCGATTATGAAAAATGAAGTTTAAAATGCTCTGTGCCTTTTAGATTAAAGGTGCTAATGAGATGAGAAGTGCAATCATCATCTCAGGCCCAGCCTGTTGCACTTAAGCTGTTCATCCTTTGCTTTGATTACACAAAGCTTCATCAATGAAGTTTCTATCTGGCTGTAGCACCCATAAGAGAGCAGTGGCACATGCAGAGAAGTACACTGCCCATCAAGTGTCTGATTTTTAAAATGCATGTCTAATTTTCACAGGCCAAAGCCGTCCCATGAACTACTATTCAGCTGCCTGAATAATGCATACTAATGAGACAGGAGTGCAAGTCTAACAGTTCTAGAAGTCAGCTGTTATATGCAGAACATATAAAAACCTTCCCATCTTAGATTGTATAGCTGTCAAACCACAGCTTCAGTTACTCTCAATATAACGATATGAATGTACCCATCTGAAAATCTGAAACAGTCTGGAAATTTTCTCTAATCATCAAATGATCAATGAGAACAGGCTGCTACTCTTGACTTGATTGTTCTCTCTCTGCTTGTCACATTCTTGCCATGACTGAATTCCAGGACACGTTCTCTGGCATGCAGCCCCTTCTTGTCTGCATTCAATTTCAACCCACTCATAGCCAGATTATTTTAGATGATTATCATAGAATGGTTTGGGTTGGAAGGGACCTTAAAGATCATCTAATTCCAATCCCCCTGCCAGGGCCAGGGACACTTTAAATAATTTATCCCAAAACTCCAGTGCTGATCACCTATTGGGGCTGTCATATTCAATTTCTTATTCTGTTAATAATTATTTCTTGTCATGAAGTGATGTAGCCTATGCCCCTATGCCATCCCACAAAAAGACTGGGTTCTCTGCATTTGTTTTCCTGTATTATTCATTCTTTCTTTGTAATTCTGGAAAACTGTGATGTTCTACAAAATTTTCCTTACAATCAGTACATGGGAGAAACACTTTCTGTTACTGGGTCTGAGCTGACTTTTTGGGAGTCTTGTAGTCATCTCATTTATATGTACTTCAACTTACATAAGATTAAAATAAAATAATGTAATATGTTTAAATATTTACGCATGTCAGAATCTGTTACTGCTCTTGCAATTTTTATCTGTAAATCTCTAAAAAGACAACCTATTAAAGCAAAACTTTTTTTTTAAACTAAATTTTATTTTCCTTACGGCTTTTTTCTAACAAAAATATTTAAGGACAGTTACTAATCCAACATCAGTGCAGCATCTTTTTTTCCCTACAGATATAAAGGACCACCAATTGAGACAGTATCCTAAAACAAGATATATAACTAGCCCAAATGTAACTGGCACATAATTATGATTGTATCACCTTCTGTGAATTGCCCTGAAACCCCTCTCTATGATACTTCTACAAACTGACCTCATGCTTGTCAATCAGCAGCATCAGTCACAGCCAACATGTGAGTCTTTAATCAGTGCAGTCCTGTGGTCAGCGAGAGAAATGAGCTCATACTCTGTGACAGATTAGCAGTAGACTTTCCCATAAAATAAAAAGATTAATGAAAAAATGTAAAAATAGAATAGGCAGTTGCCAAAACTGCAAAGGAATAAGGAGATGGTCTTAAGTGGCCAAACCCAAAACTTTAGCATGGAAGGCCAAGATATCAGGATCATATGGCTTAACATTAAACACTGATGATCCTCCAATCTTCACATAGTCATTAATCTACAGACATTAATATCAATCTATACAATCTACAGACATTAATCTACATCATCCACAGCAAAGCCATACACTCCCATAGCAAAGGTAAAGAGTTACTCTCATGTGCAAGAACTTCCATGCTTACAATTCCAGAGTTGCCCTCTAAATGCAGGTAACATATTTTTCACAGTCAATACATAATTCTTCAAGATTATCAATGCTGACTAAAAATCAGCAGCTCTGGATTTACTTGAGTTAAACAGTGGCTGTTTATTGCAACATTCAGAACACATATTGAGTTTTGTTTTGCTTTTTAAAATATAAAATATACAAAGCTTCTCCCTAATTATTCTTTCATGCAAAGCCTGCATTTCCCACAGGCAGAGTATGCTTTAGCATTTCATTAGATGGACAACATTGAACTTACTTAAAAATAGGCAAGCAGTGTCATAGCTCATTTGCTCTGATGCAATTTTGAGAAGATAGAGCCTGTATGCCCAACCACAGGGAACATTTGGCATAAAAAGACACAGCAGGAGCAATGTTTTTTATATAACTAAGCACAGTGGTTTGGCAGGAGGGGGTTTTCATGCTGTAGGCAAATGGCAACCTACACCCCTTTTGTTTCTTCCATTGAAGTTCAAATTCACTGAAATTCAGGAGATGTGGCACTTAGTGAGTTTTAGGAGTTTCCGTGGAGTCAGTCATGCAATACATGCTTGGTTTTGACTAGCAAAAACGTCCTACATGAGATGGTATTAACTTTAATCAACCCCAGCAGTGCTGAGAACTGCGCTGAATTATTTCAAGTGCCTCAATAAATCCCTAGGGGAGCAATACCCACACAGACCCACAAAACAGTAGCAGAGCAACACAGCAAACATTTAAATTTGAAAGGGGTTTGAGTCACATCTCTAATGTCATGTATAGTATTTTTCCCTCCTGTTTTTCATACCACTCGTCATTGTTTTCATTATCATATGATGTTGTGCAGAACTGGCACCATCACACAACAAAATCTTCTATCTGAAGGGTCCTTGCCCCCTAAAAGATTCGCATGTACAATAGCAGAATGCACACAAATGAAACTTCCCAGTATGAAACATTTCAGCAAACCAGGTTTGATGAGCAACTTTCCTTGACTGATATCACAGCAGGTTCACTTGAAGTATCCCAACTTTTTTGAACCTTTAATATAATCATGACAGATTTTTGACAGAGCTCCAACAACTTTGTCCTGGAACTGGATTATTTGGGAAGACGCAGAGTCCACTTTCTTTGGGTAGACACAGACAGAAGACCTTGGCCACGAATCACCTCCAAGATCACTAGAGCTGCTTAGCTAGAAATAATAATATCTAATAACAACAACAATAATAATGATGTCATGAATCAAACAGTGTGTTTTCCAGGGTTACAAGTCTTCTTTTCTGGACCATGAGCAGAATCACTCCCTAAAACCTTGCAGGAAATCTCTCTCCAGAACAGTATCTAGGATTTTTCTTTTGTTAGCTTGTAAGGTAATTAAGTGTGGGGAAAACCCTGACCTAAAATCATATCCAATTACACCTGTGTCTTTTCTATACATTAGATGCTTGCTGTATATCACATGACAGGAATACTGGTCTGCAATTTCTGTTCTAGAAACGTCCAAAACATTTTGTTACCTAGAAACACACTAACCAACCTGTAATTTGCTGCATTACTTATCTGAATGCTTATCTTTGTTTTTCATGTTTCATGCTCATTGGGACAATCACGTCTCTAAACAGTCTCTGAAAATACATATAATTATACATATATAATACATACAAATACATATAAAAATACACATATAATGCATGATTATACATGCAGTTACATATAAAATAAGCATAATATATAAGATTCAGACTAACTAGTAATAGCTTTTGCACTGTGACATGGTGCAGAAATATTACACAGTAAACTACCATCAAACTCCTTAGAGCAGCTGGCTTTCAGCCTCATGAAATACCTTTGCACTGCCTCAGACACTTGTTCTTTAAACTGATCAATGTATGGGTTAGCTCCTTGGTTCTGAAATGAGCATAAAGTGTTTGTTCAGAGGGTAAAAATAGTCAGCGGGGAATGTTCAGAGAGGAAGTATTACAAGAGCTTAGTAAATAGATATAAAAATACAGCTTGAGGTAAGACTTTAGACAGTCACAGCAATAATAATGCTCTAAAAGGAAGCAAAACAACATTTAGAGATACTGTGAATATAGATTTTAGAGCAAAGAAAATACAGACAGAAATGGAAGGAAGCCTTATGAAATGCAGAAATGCCAGGAACCCCAGAGGTCACACATTATAACAGAGCCATGGGAACTGTATGAATGGCAGGAGGAAATGAGAGTGAGCAGTGATGACAGCTGTGAGTCAGTAATGCCTTTAGCCACAAGGGTAATGCAGCCACATGCAGGGAAGGCATTTTTAATCAATAGCTCCGAGATCTTGGAAACAGCTATCTGATCTCAGGCCAGCAAAAGGGAAACATTAACAAGGTTCTCAAAATAAACAGAAGGCATGTTATTCAGTCAAAAACCTAAAATACACATTTTCTGAAACACAGGTTCTCTTTACTCCCCTATAACACCCAAGAATTTTCCTGCCTTCCAAAAATTTATGGATGAAACCTTGATAGCTTATACAAAGCATCAGGAAAATCTGTATTGATTATCAAGCAGCAAGAACTGAAGAGTATATGCTTTTATTCTACTCTCTACACGTGTAAAGATGTAACCCTAGCTAGTGTCTGGCTTCTGCAACTCCAGCTATCGTTAGTTGCTCTCTGAAAGTCATGGTCTGACATTAAAATGACCAAGACTGCAGCCTTCATAATTCTCTTAACAAAATATTGCTGATGGATTATTTCTCAGTCCTGTCTTGTTAAGCAAGAATGGAGAGCACTTTATCAAATCTACACTTACATATTCATTGTCTTCTCTTGTTCTTCCAAAGCTTGTTTTGCACCCTAATCTGCATTTAGATATCCCTGTATACATATGCCTTTTATAAATCACACTAATCTGAGACACCACCAAGAACTTCCTTTGCCTAAATGATCCAGTAAGTGAGGGCAAAAAACCCTCACACCCAAAAGATTGACCAAAAGACAAACAGAGAAAGCAAATTTTTAAAGCAATACCATGTGTTTTAATAACTCTGTGTTTTGCTTCAATTTTTTCATTATTAGTGGAGAACAGTTACAAAATAAAACACGATTATCCCACGAGTGAAGAAAAAAATCCAACATCTTCCCTTGGACATTCCAAATCAGTATAAATCTGTTTTTGTAGAATCTTTCAGGTCAGAGGGGATCTTAGTATACAACGTAAGTCCTACATCCTTCTTGAAACAGGAGAAGCATTGAATTCTGACTAGATTGCTTAGAACTGTGTGTAAACAGGTCAGAAAAATTCCCAAGACAGAGATTCCACAAACTTTTGGGGCAAGTTCCCACCTCCCCCAGTCTCCAACCTTCCCAATACCCACAGCTTGGCAAATCTAACAGAGAACAGACTTGTAATGACATCTGCCAGTTCTCTCAGCTCACTCAAACACATCCTTTTTGGTTCTAGAGACACATGTAGGTCAAGGTTTCTCAAGAAATCCCTGTTAAGTCCCTGAAATGTAACTACATTTATCAGGAAAAAGTAGTCATGGGTGAGACAGTGACCCCAAAGAGCAAAGAATCGATTAAAAATTAATTTTCTCTCACTAAAATATAAAAACCCTATCAAGCAGAGGGAGAAACATTTTAGCCCCTTTGTAGCTAACAAGATAGCATCCCATCAACAGGTTGTCAAAACAAAGGACATGAGATATTTCAGCAAGGCAGAAACTTATACATCTATCTGTAAATTCAAGACTACATGCATTTGTAAAGCGTCTTTAGGCTGATATTTCTAGCACTAAGTGTTGATTTTGAAGATGAAGTTTGTTCTTACTAAAAACTATTATTTGGAGATAGTGCTTAAAGTCCACAATTGCAGACGAAACACCTACTTTAACTGTAGCTGAAACAACAATATAGAAAGGACAGCCCTAAGCATTGAACCAAGTTCAGTATTTAATAAAATCTGAAACAACAGAAAGTAGATATTGAGAAGCACTGATAATGATGATGATGATCCACATAAGTTATGGCAGGTTTATATCAACATAATTGCAGCCAAATGCAACTATCAAATGACAGTCAATTGATTTCAGTATACCTGCAAATGTTATCAGTCTAATAAAGCTGGATCCATCCTCAGCATCCAAAGTGTTTAAAATATCCCATATATTCTGAAATTTCTTTTGTGCAGCAGGATCTTCTATTTTGTCTACCAAAAGAACAAAACCAGTATCCATATCCACTTACTTGGATACATTCATTTCAGAGAGCAACCGGCCATGAAAAGCTTCATTTATCACTTCTACCAAAACAAAGATAGGATTAAACAAAGAAAGTTTAGGGCTTACACCTCTGATTTGAGTATTACAAGATGTTCTCATGTATGTACAAAAATTTTACAAATTCTGTAAATGATCTTATTATTTTGCCTGTCCTACCTTCTCGTGGTCTGTCTTGTTATTGTAACCTCTCCAAAGCACTGCAAAATGAAGGCTTTCACAAAAGCCATGCTAAAGGAACAGCTGATACCAGACTCCAGGATGGAGGGGTGAAGAGAGCATCTTACACTGGATCACTTTTCTTTAGTAACACCACCCAGAAAGGAAACTGTAAGTGGTGTAAGCAGGAGATGGAATGCATAGGCCTAAATTTTGGTGACAAGGGTTAGACTTGTCCTCATACAGTTTTAGTACCAAGTTTCAGTTCAGGAAGAACCCAAGACAGAGGTTAGTGATCTTGTTATTGGCATGTTTAACTAAAGCCTACGACAAATAAGGTGCCTCCATGTGTCAAATTTTTAATGCAGTTAGTTTTACTACAAACTATATCTGGCAGTAGGCAAGCAACCTCTCTTTGTGGCAGTTATGGACTGTCTTGCTGATCTAAAAATAGTTGAAACTATTTATTATCGTTTTCAGACAATAAATTGCAACCACATATTACATGTACAAATTCACTTTTCAGAAGCAGTGTGAAGTCAATGTCAACAGCAAGAGATCCTGACTGAATTCCTACAGCAGCCAATACTTCATATCTGCTGCAATAGAAAAATAAGCCATCCAGAACCACAAGTTGCTATTTGTCTTACAGCTATAACTTAAAATAGTGCCTTTAAATTAAAGCTGACGCACGAGCAAAAAACCCGCAGAGAAACAAACCCCCAAAACATTAACGCTGGAAGTGATGGCATCAACAGCCCCATCAAGACCTGATGGAATAAAGATGTCTGTAGATCTGCTGGCAAAGTGAAAAGTACTATTAAAATCTTACCAAACCACATACCTCAGAAAGGTAATATGTATGCAGATACATCTTACAAAATACTATTTTATAGTGAATCTTTTTACTTATCTTTGATCTTTGCTCTTAACTGCTTCCTTTAAAAAAACCCAAAACATCCAGAAAATGTAAATACCATGCAGGACAAATGTTAGATTTTATTTTTTCATGTTATAATTGCATCCAAGACGAGTAATTGACATGTGACCCACAGTATCAAAAGCTGTAAAAGCACATAGCAAGAATTTATGAATTACCCTTTATGAATTTGCTTAGTAGTCCACATGGAAAGAAGAGATCCAAAAATGGAAAGAAAAAAATAAAATAACATAAGCTAAAGGGCTAGAAGGTCTCCAATTGCCACGTTAGTGCTGCAGGTTACTGCTCTCTTACTATGCTGATGTGCTTAATATTTTTAATGGAGCTCTGATGAAAGGATGGTGAAATGGAAAAAAAACACAAGACAATTATTTGATGAACAAAAAAGCTTGACCATGAACACAGAATCAAACCATCTGCTAAACTGCCACTTGAGATGCTGTTCTGATTTTCCCACTCTTCCCCTTCCAAAGTGTTTTGAGATGATTGCATAGCCTGTAGCAGCTCTACAGGGAAGACTGAAACCTCCTGCCCAACCTCTGACCACAGTAACAACTTTGCACACACAAACAGGGGCAGGTTGCAAAGTTAGTGATGAACTAACTCCAGTTAGGAGACCAGGGGCATTTGTGTAAAAGAAAAAAAGATACTGCAAATAAGGCAAAACTGAGGGCTACAAACCATACCTGCCACTTAACTGGCTTTGAAAAGCTTCCTCCTTTGGTAACTAAACATAACATTTAAAGCAGCTAACTTTTAATTTGTTTTAATGGCTGTTCACTTTTTTTTCTCTTTCTCCTCACATTTCTTCTCTTTCGGCAGGTCCATCATGCCAATCTGTGTAGGTGTCCTCAGGAGGCATTTTCAGCGGGAAAGACCAAGCAACTACACGTGAAAGGGAAGAGACCTCAGTGTGTTACAAGAACAAACAAAGCAAAACAGCACTCTCAAATGATGAAGCTAAACCAAATAAATTCCTGGGGTTTACCACATTCACTTACATGCACATTAACTCATCTCAACATCACTCTGGTTTTCTCAGGAGATTCTTAGAGCCTCACCTACAAGACACAGTATGGGGAAAATTAAGCTGTCTTGGACCTTTAAGAAATCAAACATCGGTATCTGATGTAAGAATGAATCTCTAGATAGCAAGCACTACAGTGAAACTACAATAAAACAATCCCGAATGTAAGAAGTCTTACAGATGGCATGAAGATAATTTTGACATGTAATCCAACATAGCATAAAACTAAATTAGATCTGTGGGACTTGGAAATGATAGTTCCATATGGCTGTCGTTACACTGAACCACAAGAGATTACTACCAAGTTTGTCAAGCTACTTAAAATAAAAATTTATTTTCTAAACAAGTAGGTTATAATAATTCTTCAGAAAAGTGAAGAGCCTAGTAAAGAAGTTGAAATTAAATGTTTAACATTAGCTATGTTACAAAGAATATATGATTGACATTTTATAAGCCAACATCATTAAAAGGTTATGTAGAAACTGATTCATACTGGAATAATACAAAATGGGTGTTGTGCATCAGCATTGCATAAACAGTGACAAAGGTGCAAAGGATGCTAAAATTAGCATGCAAAGACATTCACGTGTTCTGTGTACCAACAAAGTGTGAGCACCTCTTTCCTCAGAAAAGCATTCTATGTTTAAGCATGTGATGATTTTTCCACAATAGGAATTACTATCAGATCTATTTGGTAATAAAAATGTTTAACATTGCATTTCCTTGATCCATAAATCGGCCTTAAAAATCCCAATAGCCACAAAAGGGGAGATGATTTCAGAATGCCTGTGTTGCCCAAGTCTTATGGGAGAGAAGAAGAAACCCAAGCAGATACTTCTGAGAGCACTGATGCATGGAAAAGATTGCAGGCAACTGCTTTTCTCTAGAAGATGCAAGTAGATGACAGGGCTATAAAGTCTGCTGTGAGAACAGCAGATGGAAAACTGTTATATTTTTTAAAGTGCATTCTAGAGTATGTGTTAAATGGAAGCAGCAGGTCACCAACAAGATGTGCAAACAAAACCCAGCCAAGTGATTCGGTCTGACCCAGAAAGTGAAAATTTACAGAAGATTTGTCACATTTGAGTGCCATGTGCTGAATCAGCAATAGGATTTCTTACTTCCTGTGCTTCCTTTCTTTCCTCCTCTAAACAGACCACATTCTAGTTGTTTTTACTATCTAAATGACCACATATATTCACCAGCAAATCTTATTTATCTGATCCATCCAGCCATCTCTAGCAATTTATCAACAGTAACTTTCATTGTTCTTTCTTTTAAATTTCCTTTTTTAAAAGAATGAAGCATATTTAAAAAATGCTTTCAATACCCACTCTTACCCAAGCATTTAAAAAATGCAGCTACACAAACTCTGTAAAGGAGGTGCCAGAACTTAATTGTCTTGGCTTCCCATGTTGCCAAACAAAAGTGGCATTACATAGCATATTTTCTCTCAACAGTTACGCTGTCATCGTGCTTTTTTAATTACAGGCTGAAGTAACAGGAATAGCATGATGTGGTCTAAAATACACAGTAGCTATAAAGTGTCACCTTGATGATTTACTAAGCATTTTCAGACATTTGGGTGTATTTATACAAAGAGTAACTAAAAATTCACCTGTGTCAAGCCAACGGCTTGAAAAACACATGGAAGACATGAGTAAGCAATTGTAGAATGCAACTCCTCAGCACTGAGGAACACAACCCTCCAGTGCAGACAACCTGAATACGAATTCGGAAGAGCAGTCATAATTATGTCAAGAAAAACAAGGGAGAGTCCTATCAATTATTCACCAGCAGCTATTTCCCCAGCCAGCCCTTGTGTTTCACACCTCTTTCCTTTCACCAGAGGGAGCTGATACGCAGCTCTGAGACCATCTGTACAGCCAAAGAGGGGTTTTAAGATGCTTTCAGGTCTAATACACAGCAAAAGGGGAAAATACTCCCATGACACTATTTTGGCTCTTCATTTGGCTTGCCAATCTCCCCAGACTCCTGCAGCATTCATGGAAAAAGAGGATCATCCAGAGAGGAAGCCTGAATCAGGTTCTTAATCACCATTCAGATCCTCTCTGTCTTCTACACTGGCTAAAAAGCAAGCCTGTGAAACCTACCTGGCTAACTTAAAACCAAACAGCTGGACAGCAGAATGACTTTCCAAAATGTGCACCCAAGATACATAAAGAGCAACCACCATTTCAAGTGATAGCATTTAATTATGGACAGAGAAAGGTGGTGCATGAAGATGTGCTCAGATGCTCTGCAAAACACAGCAGGAATACTGAAGAACAAAACAACTGAAGACACACAAATGTGATGATGAATTTGCTTTAGTATTTCAAATCTAGACACATCCTGAACACTTTGTATTTGGTGTCCCAATAAGCTGGGAAACTAAAAGCAGCATAACACTGCAATAACTAAGTAATGCTTTATAATTTATGTATAGCTATAGAAATGCAACTGTACTAACTGAAATAATATGATTTCTGTTGTTATAATTAATTAATCCACCAATCTATGGCATATCCAGTCCTGATTTCATGGTCTCTGTTAAATGCTCCTCCAGCATGAAAAGATCCCACTGTCATGGTAATTGACCTTTGAAAAAAAAGACCCAAGAAGCCAAACCAAAGCAAAACCAATCTGAAACATACCACACATACCACAAAGTGAAATCTTGCTAAGACAGTGCTAAATTGCTGGGACATCTTTTATACATGAGAAAAAGAGGGGAAAAACAAGCGAGGAAGTCCAACTAACCAAAATGTACTCTTTTTTGACTACTCATAGTAACAAAACACAAAATTCATAGACTGAATAAATACTTCAGAAGTTTCTGATAAGAAATATAACTCATGGAAACATAAAGTACAAATGTAAGTTCTAAGCTGTATCTTAAATTCTTAAGTTCTTCTTTTAATCACACGTGACAAGAATGGAGGTGCTTGATTGGTTCATTATTTTTCCTGTAAGATGCTCTTTACATTCAAAAGTCTTGCTGCAGGGCAAGGAACCAAACTGACACAGGATGACACCAACTGCCCATGTGACAGAGCAGACACACCAAATTACAGAGATCATTATGTGCTGGATGCTGATTACTTGCCTGCTGAGCCTGATGTCACTTAACTGTTGCATTATGTACTCTGATCAGGAAAAGTGTTGGCAATTTGTTGAATTACTTTTTATTGAGAAACTGTCAAGACTGCTGTTCAAAACTATAAATTCTGCTTGCTTCTCAACTATTATTTCTGTTCCCAACTCAAGAACAATGACTAACACACAAGGGTCATAAAATGCAATAAGCAAAAATCAGATTTATTTCCTTTTTGTAATTATTTTTAAAAATCCAAGCCTTGGATGCCAGAGAGCATTCTCCCTGGACGAATCCTACTTTTTTTTTTTTTTTTAAATTTCAAAGCAAATGTTCAATTAATGTCTCAGACTCGGCAATATCTCCCCTGTTCCTCTTCAGGCCCCTTGTCACATAGATGGCAGCTTATTTTCTTTGGTACAAACTCAACTTTGGATGCTCAACTCGACATGCTTCAGCCACTCTGCCTCCTCTGTTAAATGCAGTGGGTATAGCGGGGAGAAGATCACTGGCCAAGGGGGTGTAGGACAATACTTGGACGACAGTTCTAATGTTCTTTCATTAACAATCCTTTGGTGCAGTGCTAAGTGCCTTTCTTAAACAGAACAATATTTAAAGTACAATAGAAGTTGCTGTGAGACAGGTTCTAGAGTAGTCATTGAAATATTACATTTAATAGCTCTTGCAATTGGATATAAACATATCCTTAATGTCTCAATCAGTATCAGTGATGATAAACCAGTAAGAGAAACAGGCATGACCACAGGAATACCTAAACAAAATATACAAACTAGCTTATCAGGAAGAAATATCCAGCCCACACTTCAATAGTTTATTGGAAATCTCTAATTCCATAATGAAAGCTGGAAAAATAGAATCTGTGACATGGAGAGGAACTTAAAGGAAAGATGATATTAATCTGTCCAATTAGTAGCTGAATGACTTCAAATGCTCATTATGACTTGATAGACAAAGAGTGTCAAAAATATCATGTAGATATTTTGTTTCCCTTTTGTTTCTGTTTGTTCCATTCATGTGGAACCTTAACTGCTATTTAGCTATTTAAAGGAGTACTAGTGCAGTTAAATTCCCTGGCACAATTGTCTTAGAAATATACTGATAGCAAGCATCTATTCTATCCAAGAAATGAAACTGTGTTTCATTGATTCTTGTGTCAGCAAAGGTGTGGCCAGCAGGACCAGGGCAGTGATTAGCTCCCCTGGGCTGGGTACTGGAGAGACCCCACCTCAAACACTTGGTTCACTTTTGGGCCCCTCATTGAAAGAAAGGCATTGAGGGGGCTGGAGCATGTCCAGAGAAGGGCAACAAAGCTGGGGAAGGGGCTGGAGCACAAATCTAATGAGCAGCTGAGGGAGCTGGGGGTGTTTAGTCTGGAGAAAAGGAGGCTCATGAGGACCTTATTGTTCTCTAAAACTCCCAGACAGGAGTTTTTGGCCATGTGGGGCTGGGCCTCTTCTCCCAGGTAAAAAGCAACAGGAGAAGAGGAAATGGCCTCAAGTCGCATCAGGGGAGGTTTAGACTGGATAAGAGGGAAAAATTATTCACCGAAAAGGTTGTCAAGCATTGGAACAGGCTGCCCAGGGAAGTGGTGGAATCACCATCCACAGAGGCACTTAACAGACACATAGATGTGGCACTCAGGGATAGGTTTAGTTGTGGCCTTGGCACTGCTGGGTTAAATTATTCTGTGATTCTGTATCTCCTCTACACCATTAAGAGGCTGCAGTGATTGTACAGACAATGACAGAATACAGAAATATCAGAGAGCAATAATAACAGAAATGACAAAGTAGTTACTCTGCCTAAAAGGAAGTAATCAGTTTTGAAGCTCTATCAAATTTGTCTCTATAAATTTACAGAGAATGCGTTTTATTATATACAAGTGTTTCAAAAATTACCTAATATGGAGAGAACAAATTACTCTTCAGTGAGATAAGTGTTAAATGATAAACTGCTCCTGTGCTGACACAACATAAATATGCAGTATCCATCAATCCATAAATCTGAAAAGAGCTAATGTAAAAGCTGAGAATAAGAACTTCAGGAATAGTCATTTTATGTCTCCAATGATTAATATTGTCATGTATTACATGAATATAAACATGTCTGTCTCCATGGAAACACAATGTAATGCAAGTTGTAAGTCTGCTTGTAGAATACCAACTGATAAATTTTCACCAAAATGAACATGAACACGTACATGACAGACTCAAAAGAATGTTGGCAAGGGTATTTTTTCTATAACTCTGTTCAAATTAATCTTTTGGAAGGGACAACCAAAGCTGATGCTACCAACAATATCAAGATTCTTTACCTTTTCTTCAGCTACCAAATCAGTTAATTATCAGCAGTTCATCATAAATATAAATACTCAGTTATGGAACATTGTTATCAACCTATTAGCCATAGAAAGAAAAATATTTAACTTTTTTTGGAAATTCTTGGTTGTATTAATTTTTTCCTCCCTCCTTCTTTCCTCCTCTCTGGTTCCCCTCATTGCTTGAACAAGATCCTCCACTGTAACTAAAAAGAAAATAGAGAGGGGGAGAGAAATAAGTAAACTTTTCCTGGTTTCGTCATCTGATTCTGAGTCATGTTGTTTGTCCCCAGTAGCTACAGCCTTTAAGCATGCTAAGCATGCCTGTTCAAATCATTGCTCAGGATGATGGGGTGACAGGTACTGCGAACAAGGGCAGCGGATGTTGTACATCTCCACTTTATCAAGGTCTGACAGACTCCTTATCACCAATTAGTGACTTGCCAGCTGGGTAAGTGGACAGCAATGCGCATTGAAAATTGTCTGGTCTGAGTGCCACGCACAAAGTCCAGCTGGCAGCCAGTCAAAAAACAGATCCCCAGGGATCTACTGAACATCTTCATTAACAACCTGGATGACTGTACAGAAGGCATTCTCAGCAAGTGTGTGGGTGACCACAAGAGTCAGTACCCTGGAGTGCAGGGCTGCCTCTGAGGGCAACCTGGGGAGGATGTAAAAATGCGGTGACAAGAACCTCAAGGTTCAACAAAATCAAGTGCAATTTTTCATAAAACCATGGAATGGTTTGGGTTGAAAGGGACCTTAAAGATCCACTTTTGTTGTTGGTTGTAGTTCCAACCACCTGCCATGGGCAGGGATACCTTCCATTAGACCAGGTTGCTCAAAGACCCATCCAACATGGCCTTCAACACTTCCAGGGATGAGGCATCTACAGCTTCACTGGACAACGTGTTCCAGTGCCTCACTGCCCTCACAGTGAAGAATGGCCCATGTGGAATGCAGTAAATCCATGAACAATACAGCTGGGTACTGAGCAGGAAGCAGCTCTGCAGAAGAAAGCTGGGGGTCCTGGTGGATGCAAAGGTGAACACAAGCAAGGAACACACCCTTGCCTCCTTGAGAAGAAAACAAGCGTCCTGCATCCCAGGCTGAGGGCAGCTGGCAGGTCCAGGGAAGGCTTCCCCTCTCTCTTTATTTGGTACTTGCAAGCCTGAATCTGGAGGTGTGTGTCCAGCTCTGTGCTTTGCAGGACCAGATACATTGGAGTGTGTTCAGTGGAGAGTCATTGTGACAGTCAGGGACACAAGGACCTGTAGGAGGATGCAAAGAAGACAGAGATTCTTCTTGGAGGTGCACAACAGTAGGACAAGAGGTGCAAAGCAACTGACAAGTTGGAAGAGTGGAAATTCCTTTTTTACAAGTTTTTAAAAAGTAAGATGGGTCAAATACTAGGACAGTCACACCAAGAGTTTATAAAATCTACATCCTTGAAGGTGTTCAACTGAGCTAAAAATTTTTTCTGAGCAGCCTGATCTAATTCGATCTGCTTTGAGCAAGGGGTTAGAACAGATGGGGAACTCTGGAGGTTCCTTCCAACTTAAAATGTTACACATCCAGACTTCTGTATAAAGATTCTTATCTTGTAATTGATTCTACACACATTGGAACCCTTCACAGAATCCCAGCCCATAAGTATCGCTTCTGGCTGCTTTCCTCAAGTACCTTGTGATTTCAGATTATGCATTTTATCCACTTCTGAGGGAGAACAGTCAATTGGAACACAGACATTAAACTCTCCCAAGGACTCCCAGGTCTCTAACTTTAAACCAGGGAAACTCCCAAATGAAACACAGACCCTACAGCCTGAAATGAATCCTACAGACTATAAAATGAAATTGAATTTACCATGCCTCTCTATAGGCTATGGCTTGGTTTTCCTTTCGAGCTTCAAAACCTATCAAAATTAATGTGAAATGATAAAAGTCCAGTAATCCTCTGTATAAGTAAGTCACAGCCTGAGTCTAAGGGATGACCTGATGTCAGTGAATATATAAACCACGATGAAGGAATTTTATAGTAACAAAGAGAGTGTGAATACAGCAGAAAGTAAGGGATTGTTGCCAGAGAAACAGAGATAAGCAAGGATGGTGTTGCTATAGCAACTGAGTGACATCAGAGTTTTCCTATTCAGTGCACTGGGTGATAATGAAGTGGTGAAACAGCAGCTTCTC
This sequence comes from Ifrita kowaldi, assembly GCA_013398055.1. NCBI lineage: Eukaryota > Metazoa > Chordata > Aves > Passeriformes > Cinclosomatidae > Ifrita > Ifrita kowaldi. Next base: position 49,031 of record VZRS01009356.1, read on the forward strand.
TCTCTGCCTGCTCCCCGGAGGTGGGTAGAACCCCAAGTTCGATTGTTTCACACTTAAGACATGTCTAATTAGGAGGTTTGCAGGTTTTTTGACATCACTGTGTTAGATCCTCTAATGTCTAGGTCCTGTGTGGGAGTCTGAGGAGAGGCACATTCATTCCAAAACAAAAGAATAGCCATTTCTCTGTCCCTCAGGAGCTAAAAGAGAATTCTGAAAGAGAATGAGGAGAGTCAAGGAAAAGATGGAAATATGGTCCATCGCACAGCACTGTGCCTCTCAGGCATCATCAGGCCACAGCTGATCAGCCAGCTGCACAATGAAATTTAGTACAGGATAAAATAAATTAGGTTATAACTCCTGCCAAATCAATGCTTATTTTTAAGCCTGTACATTTTCCAAGGATAATGGTGTCTTCCTGGACCACCTTGCAACATAATGGAAAATGTTTTAAAGACAGTCATTTTAAACTTTTTTTTTAACCTTGGAAAAACCTCTATGTTGTAGGAATAAGATATTCTCAGTATTGTAGAGGGAGAGTAAGTGGAAAAGTATTTGTGATAATATAAATAGACATTAAAAAAACCCCTTCATAAAACCCTATTCATAAAATGCATAGAAAAAACAAAAAATATTTGTCTTTCAAATAATAAACACATCTCCAAGTAGGGACTTATATTAGGTTTGTCTGTTTCCAGGACTGAAAAAGCTGTGGTTTCATAGCTGTTGCAGAGAAATCCACAATATGACTTGACACTTACTCTGCAAGAGGGACTACTGAATCTGCAATAAAAGCCCAAACTTTCCATCCACCTAGGCCTGGGATATAACTCCTATTTATTAAGTACACAACAATAAGCAAGGTCTGGACTTCATACATTGAAAAGTTGAGAGCTTTGTTAAACGAAATTGTGCAGTTAGCTTTAAATGGGCTGCTTAGGCACCAGCAGCAAAGTAGCTACAGGATCAGTCACCTCAGTGCAAGCTGCAAAACCTCTCAAGGAGCTGGATAAATACTCAAAGAGCTCTCAGCGAGTTTCTGGCTGCAATACTCCCAGTGCAACAGACAGATGGACAGACACTCAGGATACACACACCCACAAGCTGTCTGGCCTAGGCAGAGCAACGTCACAGCAATGTCCTCATCACAGACATTCAGGTAAGAGAGTCCTGGCATGAAGAATTTATATTATGACAGGATGAGAAAAAGAGAAAGTCTCATAGAGTTGAAGGAAAGTTTCTGATAAAGCAAGGAACAATACAAAGGTTTCTTAATGCTAACACTATTATTTAGATTGTGTTAAAACCTGGCATTATCTAAACTTCTGAAATGTTTAATATGCTTGATTTATATAAAGTTGTATATATGCAGCTTAATTTGCATAATTTCTTGGTATTTGCAACAACCAGGAGGGGAGCAGGAATAATACAGAAGGAAAGGTATCTGACAAGTTTTGACTTCTGGTTTTTGATCTCTCAGTCCTGCCTGGTAAGGAAGCAATTATCTGCAGCTAGAACTGAATTTCATTTTTGATCCAAAGGTGACATTCCTGGTGGATGTGACATGAATATCTAATGAGAGGTTCATGTGTTAAAATACTGTCTTGTGGCAGAAACACTATCTTGGGTCAAGACCCTCCCTGGATCGGACTACCCTGTGACAAGAATATTTTGCCGTATCAAGTGGGTAATCAAGGCAGAAGTCTCTCCTATATATAACAACAAACAAGGAAAAAGGGCTTTGCAATATAAAAAGTTCAAAGCATCACAACCAAAGCAGTTTTAGTTCAGAGAAACTTATCTTAGAATATGGAAAGACAAAGAGCTTAGCAGAGATAAACATTACCCAACAAATCTCGGTGCGCTAATATAGAGATAGATACATGTACACAGCTGCAGCAGGGTGCTGAGATTTCTTGAGTAGCACTTTTAGCAGTCAGATACCAGTGAGGATGGCTGTAGATGGCTCGGTTCCTAAGGGCAAAATCCAGGAGACAGACCTTCAATATTCCATGTCTGTCTTTATAGGATACTGCAAGCACTTAAGAATCATGTCATAGGTATTTAGTAGTCATTTAAAGAATTTTTTTTCTCCTTTTTAAGTGTCCTTTGCTGGTACCAAGGACTCATTTCACTGCCAAAGAGCTGGATCCTGCCAGCACATGCTAGCGAGGAACAATGCAATGCTGGGGTTTAAAGGCCATGCTGAATCATACACCAATGAATTCTGCAAAGTGTGGTCTTCCAGGCAGTGGCAATTTTGGATACAAAAAACATTACAAAACAAACAATATAAACCAATATTGCAAAGCTTAATCAGGTTACTTTTCAGAAAATGAAATCAACTTTTTTAATGCCATTTTACAACAGGAAACCTTTTCTGGTATCTCTGAGAAGTGCCCTGAATAGAAGCTTGGACGAACACAAGGGCTGGGTTTAAATTTTCTAGATCACTGACAGCCTTTCAAGAAATGCAGCCAAGTCTGGATAGCAATTCCTTTCTCCCACTTTACCTTGTTTATAAATTCACATCTGATAAGCAACATATCTAAACACATTTCCTTTGCATGAAACACAACTAAAATGGAAATTGTTTTCTCTTGGGAAACGAAGTGAGGACTTAGATACAACAGCTTTCAGTCTTCTTCCTCCCCCCACCTCCAGAGACAGTGGAAATCTCATTGGTATTCTGTCACCACCGTTACGCAGAATATCCCAACTACTAAAATAAAGTCACTGATTTAAGTATCTAAAAGATACACAGAATGCCCCACTATTTCCATGAGTAGCTCTGCTGAAGAGGATTTTCATGTATCCCTCATGCATTTTGGACCAAGTGATTTATCAGGTTGTGAAAGATGAGGATGAGCAGGAAGAAGGGTTTTCGCCAGGACTGAGGGGCAAAAGAGAAATGGCACAACCAGAGGAAGATCACATAAACTAACTTGTCTAGACAGACATCTCTCCTGAAGATGACATTTTCACATAGTTCTGAATATATCCACTACTACACAAGTCGCTCTGCAAAGTAGCTATTAAGATCAAAAAACAGTGGAATTTATGTGGAGTCTTTCAGTTATATCAACAGGCCCCATGGCTTCTTTATTTTGTCAAACAGGTGACACACTGAGCAATTTAGAAAAGATGAAGCCTGGCATTCCCCACCTGCAAACCATCTGTATCTAATTATCTCAACACTAATTAGAATCATTATCAAGAGAGATTGAAGCAACAAAGCCTGACTCTTACAGTACACTTTGCTCTTTTGGAAAGACAAGGCCAGTTCCAATAAGTCTTAACGAAATTTGTTTCAGTTACCTCTTACATCTGACATCAGCTGCACAAGTGGCATTTGTCTTGTGCCATGGCATCTTGAATTTTGCATTGAAATAATACTGTGCAGGCTGGGAGAAAAAAATTAAGTTTAAAAAAGCAAGTACTCAGTGAACAACATCATAATTTCTGAAAGTCATATGCACCAAAATGAAAATGTTCATTTTCTACATGAAAAATGTAGAACAAAATGTGTCTTTGGGAGTTGTTCAGTGAGAGATATTCTATGCATGATAAGGTTCCTTCTGTGCACATTAAACCATTGCCTTTTTGACTCAGGAAATACTGTAAAATCTAAGAAGGTGTTTAATTTACAAAGTACAGGTTGAGCATTTCTTAAAATAGTTCAGGTATATACAAGTACATTCAGCTAGAACCCATAAGGAGACATAAGTACTTTCTCAACAGATTCACACAGAAAAGATCAGTAGCTTTCTGGGATACTTGATCATGTTTCTTTCTGCATAGGTATGGAAAAGTATTCCACTGGTTATCTCTGAAAAAATCATTGTATAATATTTCTCTTGCACTCAACATGCATTTATGCAATATTTCCTTTCTAACAAAAGGAAACCTTGTTTTCTGATGAGAAGCTAATTTCATTTTTATTAGCTTCTCTGGAACTAGCAAGTACTTCAGAGTTCATCTTTATTCACATTTTTCCAATAAGATGCCTAGCACTTCTCACAACAAAAAAGCTGATGCAGTTAGAATGAATCAAGATATTTCTAATAACCTGATTCACACCAATTTATTCAGAGGCTTTCTAGAGAGTAATGCTGCAAGCACAATTTCTTAATAAACATCAGATCACTAGACAATACATGGCAACATTAAGATATTATTCAATAGTAGAGCAGACTAGGAAAATTTAACTTCTAAATTTCTAGTTTCAAATTTCTTTACTTCTGTATATTTTTTTCCAAAAAAGAAACATACTATACACTTCCACTGTACTTTTAAAGGAAATAATGTCTTAAGGATATTTGACTTTTTTTTCCTGTAAGCTTTTATTATTTGGCATCACAAATTTCTCATTTGGAATAACAAAGTCCCATCTTGCGGATAAAGCAGTGGACAGGGACTTTTGAAGATACCAATTACCATTTCAAAGCTATGTCTTCACTTGTGTATGCACAGCTAGCAATGCCTGTGTCCCAATCCCAGGCCTACGAGACTTCAAAAATTATGTCTGAGAACAGCTCAATGGAGGTGCCTTTCTAAGCACACTTCCCAGAGGACTATCCCTAGCAGACGGCCTGGCTCACAGCTGCTCCCTCTAGGACCACGTGACAAGCAATGTGCAGCTGAAAACTGAGATACACAGCTATGTCTAATATACTGTAAATCAAATAAAACCAAAGGAAATTAAGTACCAGTGCCAAATCCTCCTCACCGATGCTCCACTTTTTGTTAAAGTTCTAAGAACAAGCAGGTTCTTGTTTGGATCATCAAAATCAAAATCATCAAAATCCTGCAGTAAGACTTCTGGAATCTGACTAATGCCATATGAAATAGTGAGAAGCAGGACCATAACTAGCCTTGCTCTTTTATGGAATATGTTTTTCCCTGTTACCTGATTCTTCCTGACTAGGACAGTAAGTGACCACAGCAGTCTGGGGCTATAATCATTATGGTTACCTTTGACAGCATCATTTCCTTGCTTTGCAGGTTACACGTATAGTTCTTATGAACTATTTGGTTGCACCAAATACGAATTTTAAGAGTTATAACCAAATAGAGTCAAGTAAACCTATTACTTTTTCAGGTTATCAACGTATTAATCAGTTCAAGCTGATTATGGAATCACTGAATAAGCAAGTATGAACATGAACAGCCAGTTTTGTTTCCCAGATCAATGACAAATATTAACCAAACAAATATGAATATTATAGTGGTGTTCTTCCCCTTTCCTTGATCCTTTCCCTCTCTTCCTTCTTGACATGAGCAGTGAAGACAGATGGATCCTTTATGAGTACTCAGAGAAAGCAACCAAACCGGTTCCCCAGCTGTTAGGTGATCCTCATCCTCTATCCAAAACTGCTCAATTTGGAACAAAAAGCCTCTTGCCTAATATAAACCATTCCAATTGAAAGTATACTTCTGCAAGAAAACAAAATTACTTCTCAGATGCCACAAAAAACCTCTTCTCTGCATGAAAATTCTTCTTTCCACTTAGACGGAGAGGAAAAAATAAATCATCATTTGATTCTTCTCTTTCCCACAAAGGAAGCAAAGCACACTCAGTGAAGGTCGTTTTTCACTTTCTCCTTTGATTTACCACACAATTAATCAAAATGTGAGGTCTGATTTTAGTCCTGGGTTCCTTATAGCCATATTACTAAAACATTGAATAGACTTACTATACAAATTTTTTACAGTTCTTGGATTCCATTTTCAGGGCCATGTAATGTGCCTAATAAAGCACCAGCCAAGCCTCTAACCCCAGTACAAATTCACTCAAGCAAATAGAAAAACTGGAGAAAGACAACAAGCAAATTTTCAATTAATTCTTGAAAAATAAAAAGAAAAAAAATCTTTTTTCTGTTATAAATACATTCTTAATATGTCTCCATTTCTTTTCAAGCTTCAATTCTTCAGTCTTCAATGTCTTTAAACAGAAAACTTTGTCAAGTGATCTTCTAAGGCTTTTTTCCTTTCCAAAAGAGGGGGTTTTTTTAACTAGTTTGCAATAAATTAAATCCTTAAAAATTAAACTTGCAGTAGAAACATTGTCGAATCTCTCATTAAGGTGGAAATTCCAGATGTTGCAACAACTCTGGCAGTTAAATCTTTCCTTTGCAACCTGCAGTGCACAGCAGAGGGAGCCTGAGGAGGGAGGGAGTCAGCTGTGTGCACTTGCAGGAGACAGTAGGAATGTGTGAATGTGAACACCAGATCTTTCAGTGCAGCTTGCACTTCTTCAGGAAGAAGAACAAAGCAAAGGCAAAGTATTTTGTAAGCCCTGACAGGCACTAGGCAAATCTTGGCCATTTGGAGTCACTGCACCCTTCAACATGGCTCTTCCCTCCATTTGTTGTACAAAACCCGCCTCTCTGAACCATAATTTTCCCACCTTAACTTGATTCCTTCACAAACACTAAATCTGTTACTACTGTGCATCTTGCTGCTCTCATGATGATATATTTCCTTCCTCATACAGTTTTTGACCTGTCTCCACCAAACCATTTTGTTCCACATCTGAGCTGTGCTATTCAGTGATCTGTAACAGTGAACTCACGTGAGAACCTTGTTCATCCACACATCCAGCCCCCTGAGTGTCACACAGCCTATCCAAGCCGGGAGAAAATGGAAGATTTTTGAGGCTGCTTTAGGTTACCTAAGGAAAACCAGTTCAGAAGCCTTATTAGCACTTGCCAAGCCCTACTGAAATTCCTGGTATGTCCTTGTGTATTATTATGCCCCACTTTACAGACATGTTTGTAGAAATACGGTGTTTTCCCCCAGTTTACAGATGCCACTGAATCTCAAATTCAGTAGCAAAACACTTCATGTAATTTGAGCAACCCCACTCCAGTGTGATTAAATAATTATCGAAGTAACCTGGTAAAAAGAGCACAATTTAAACCTTGTGAAAGCAACCCTGAATAACTTTGGGTAAATTACTGTCTACTTTGGTCTCTATAAAACAGAGATAATGGTATTTCCTTCCACACAGGGGTACTATTCACCTGAATAGAGGAGGCCCTTAGGGAACAAGTGCAGGCTATAGTGCCACTTCCAGAGCACAAATATTACACAAGTTCCCTTGAAAAGTCACATCATTGAAGGCTGTAAAGCATTGTTATTGACCAGAAGTTAAATACTTTGCATATAGTCTAATGCATATGATTATTAGCAGTTTTCAATGTCTTCAAATCACTCACAGGAATAGAAACATTCATTTTAAGGATGAATTAACACAAATAAAAAGGACAAAGGCAACTAAAATTTTGGTAAGACTTATTTTTCATTAGCACATCAACAAAGGGGAGCACTCCATTGAATACAATGTCTTTGTTCCTTTATGTATGTTTTTGTGAGCCTCTTAAATTGTAAGGCTAAATATATGGTATTTAGGATTCTTTATTGGAAGTTGGACGTAGTTAAGCACAAAACTCATTCAGAATCACTTTTAGACAGTACAGTATGGTTCTTAGTAGATATTTTGTATATTATGTTTTTGATTACTGGATTGCATTACTCTTGATCACAATAAATTAAAAATAAAAAGGAAAAAAATATTAGATGTAGATTTATCAAGTACAGCAAGAAATTAAGGCCAGTAACTATAAAACCACTCTGAGAAAAGCAGCAAGCTTTCTTGACTAAAGGCCTTTTTTACTTTTTAAACACCAGAAACTGTGCATATGATTGTAAAACCTTTTCTTATAACAACACCCAATATAATGTCACTTAGATACAAAAGAAGGTATTTGTGAACCTGGCCTTTAGGTCATTTTCTCCAAACTCCAGTATTGTTCAGGCATCTTTTCCAGACAACTTAACAGTTCCCAATACATAGGAAAAAACCCCTCAGAGAAACTCTGAACTCTCGGGTGCTTAACTCTTCACAGATGGGGCCATATCTGAAATAAAACTGCATTTTACTGCAGAGCATCAGAAGCAAACATCTGTTTCTGTATTTCATCTTAAATCTTACTATATTAAAGAAAAAAAAAAAAACAGAGCGGGAGGGAAGACCACTCCAGTAGTTATGGAACACAGTGATATTCATAAAATGTTAAGATACATTGAGATTCACAGAACTACCAGGCATAATTTTTTTAATATCTGGTATGAAACTGATGCAAAAAAAAAATCTAAATCTGCTAGAACAGAGTATAGAGCACTTACATAAAGGTTAAGAGGTGCCGTAAAAGGTTTGCATAAAATGAATTGTCTGCATGGCTAAACACCAGCCAAATTTTACAATATTTTCCAGTTCTTCCAGGCATATTTTTAAAAATCCCAAATTCTGCATCTACATCTGTATACAGTTCTGGGGTACAATTTCATAGTGACACATCTTTCCTTTGATGACAAGGCTTTGATTGAGACCTCTCATGGCAAGGATCATTTCCTTCAAGTTTAGATGATATTCAAATCAAATAATGTTTTGAAGGAGGGGCAAGGAAAACAGAAGAAATAAATTAATTTTTGTAGAAACAGATGGAGAAAATGCAGAACATTGTTATATTTCATGAAACTGCTGTCTGTGTAAGAAATGAAGCACAATTTATTATGTATTCATTTTGCCCATCTGCTAAGTGTATCATTAAGACAATGAATTCAGTTCATTTCCTTCACTCCCCAGCTAAGCAGTGCAATTAGAGATTTAGAACACAGCTACTGATAAAAGGAACTTTTTCTATTATTGTCTTTATTCCAAGTATTCTCTCATTAAATAGCTTGAAAGGCTTTCTTCCCTTATTTGTCCTTACCAACTTCTCTTCCATATTTTCAGACAGATTCTGAGTTCTAGGGTTCAATACCATTTGGGGCATTTTTTTTTTCCAACTGCATTTCTAGCCACATTAGAGTATCTATTGGGATGGAAAACAAAAACATTATCAGTTTTAACAACACAAAAAAAGGCTGTTTTGAGTTGCTGAAGTTTTTTCCTTCTTTTTAAGAAACAATGTAATTTTCTGTAAAATATAACACTTTAGAAATGATAATGACAATTGTGAAATATGGTAACTCAGTAAGACAGGGCTTTTTATTGTTATTACCATATCACTGTCTTGGAGGTGAGAGGATATGGATAATAAACAATGATAAATTATAAATGTCTTCTCCTCAACGTGGAATCCCAAAGGCTCAGGCATAACAATATGGCACAGAACCAGGATCCAACACTGGCAGTAGAAGCAGCTGAAACAGAGGATAGAATGGGAACCATCACATCATCTGAGTGGCTTTACAGAGGATCACAAGATTTGCACAGAGCTTGCGTTACTGTCAGTGATGAACATTGAGCCAAAATAGAGGCAAGCTGGGCCCATCTACAATTTTCTTCTGCCCTTTTTATTGTTTAACAGTATTACAACACATAAATAGTAGGAATATTTAGATATATGAAGATTAGGTATCAAAAACCCAAGAACACACTTCAAAGCTACTAACGTAAGATTTTTAATACCATGATTTCTGGTATTCAAAGTCTTGGGCCTTGCTCACGTTGTAATGTCTCATCTTGATCTGTATGAGGATCACTTATCACAGCTACAAGAGGGCTGTAATTAGCAGCATCATCCCAGCCCTATTTTTGGTAGTGTAGAGCAAGCAGCTTTTGTCAGCACAGTTACGTTAGGCACAAATTATCCCGCAGATGCCATAGTCGTGTTTGTAGAAGCGTGATTTGGACACCAAGCCAGACCTTCCAGCTTCTCAGCAATCCTGTTTTGGCAGTCACCCTGATAGTAAAAGCTTCATCTTTGACGATTTTGACTTTGGCTTTACTGCCAGGCACTAAATATGCTATTTCATTAACTCCCTGTGCAAGTTCTCCAACAATAAAGGCTGTAAATGTAGAAGTATTTGCAACAAAGTGATCAGGTGGTCTACTTCCACAAACAAAAAAAACCCCAAACAACAAAACAAATAAATAAATAAAAATCCAACCACCAAAAAGAACCCCAAAACAAACACAACTTGAAAAAAAACCAACAAAAACCATATATACTAACATACAAAAAGCACATCATTCTCGTTTGGATTGGGGCTCCATATGGCTAAAACATTAAGGACGCCAATCTTTGTACATCAAGAAAATTGTTCAACAGAATTCAAATATACTGTTACTGACAAATGATTCACATTAAATCATTTTCAGCAGAAGTTCCAACTAATATATGCCAGCCACAAAGTTTTCTAATTGTAATCAATGTGCACTACATCAATTCAGCTCAGATGCGTTCTTTGTTCAGCTTTCTAGCTGTTCTGACAAAATCCCTTCAAAAAAGAACTTGAATAAGACAATTACAAATTGTGCTAAATGTCCTTTCCCTCAGTGCTTACATTTCTAATCAATAGTCATCATTACAGATGTAAGACTAGCAGTGATCACTTTAAACAAAAACAATATTCACAAAAGCAAGAAAATTCCTAATTAAGGTTGATATTTCCAATTCATTCTATCCACCCTAGATGCCACTGCTTTCAGAGCCTGTCAAATTACCCACAGGCTGAAGACTGAAGCTGCATCACAGAATTCAATAGGGACTGAGAACAGTCTAGTTGGGAGTCCTCACACTTTGAAATGGACTTGAAATTATATCAATCAGTAGTGGCTCTTGTGACATTTAAGATTTGCTTCTCAGTGAATTGTTTTTCCTTTCACAGAATCCAAAATGGCCTTCCGCACTAACAACAGATTTAAATTCTGATTTCATGCAGAAGTTTGCTATGACTCCATTACTACTTTTGCATCTCATGCATGTATTCCTCTTTCTTATCTGGTACCCCACCCACTGCTGAGGACTAAACAGTGTCCTTAGAATTCACCAGTGCAGACATTGCTACTCTGAGTGAAACAATTTAAGAAATCTGATAATAATAACTGGGTTTTTTTCCAGGAAGAACTGACATTTTTGAGGCAGCTTGATTACACCTAGATTTTTCCAAATATATTTTAAGCCACTGAAGACTGAAGCAAGCAATAAATTTTAGTCAAGATGAAGGATTCCATTGTATTTATATATGTGTGACATATTCATTAGACACTTTTTTCAGAAGAAAAATGAAAAACTTTGGGGAAAAAAACCAGAAGATTCTCAGGTCCATGTAACATCTATTAAATGTTTAGGCAGAAATAGTATTTTGACATTAAAAAAAAAAGGACTGAAATTATCCTCATGGTTTCCCTCATTTGTTTGCATTGTTCCACCATATTGATTAAAGGGAGTTAAGAAAAATAACTTGGATCAGGATTGAAGTTATTTGAGAGAATTCCTTGCATCAAAGTGAGGAAAATAAAGCAGGGAAAAGCCAGGTGAGGTTAGAAAGTGCAGGCTCAAGCCTTGGTTTTACAGTTCTAAACGTCTGGTTTAGCTGTTGAATGCCTGGAGCTAAAAAGAAATGGTAGGAAAGGATATGCTTATGTAAAGAGAAAATCAATATAAATATGTCTTTCATTTATCAAAAGGCAGGGAAAATACACTATTGAATAGTGAGGTCATCTTGTTTACATCAAAGTGCTCCATAACTTTATTGATTAAACTGGGAAATATGAAACTGGCCCAAGTTATGATAAATTCAAAAAGCAAGACTATTACTTCAAACAGACGAAGAATCAGGGCAGTCACTCACTTAATAAAACTTCTACACAAAAAATTCACAAGCCAGCATCTTTAAATTTTGCTGAACTGCAGCACTGAGTATGAAAGAATGGAATCCCACAGCCCCATTACCTAAAGACAGCTCATCCATCAGACAGAAAATTGTTTATCAGTGGGGTAATTGCTTGAATTATTCCCAGATCCCATGGCAAAACAGGATGCCCAAATCTAATTTTTATTTGGCAAAATAAATTCTCCTCTGGAAATCTTGCTATAAAAAAAAGCTTTTCTGAAGCCAATACTGCCACATCTTAACATAACTTGGGATTACAGTCTAAAACCTTTCTTTAGTGGAGGCCAAACTGGATCTCCCAATAACGCAAAACCACTTCTGATAAATTAATAAAGAGTAATTGTGGTTTTCCTGACCCTTGAGCTTTTGCACTATGTTCATGCCCAGTGGCTGTTAGACATTCTCAGCACAAACTGACCAATATAATACATTCATGGGGATGCAGTATGCTCATCCCATGACTATAAAAGTGGTATTTGTGCATATAAAACCTCATCACGAGCAAAAATATTTTATTGAAGCAAGAGTACCAAGATGCTAATGAAACTTAAACAACTCATCCAAGATTAAGGGATACTGTTCCTTATTTCCTCAAAGCCAACATAACTATTCAGTTAACAGTGACAAAGTATTAAAAGCTGAGGCTCCAAGTGAACTGTGTGGATACTCCAATCCTCAGCTTCCCCAGGGATGGGACAGCTGAGGACAGGATGTAGTGGCTACACAAGCACACCCTTCTACTCATTCTTGAAAAACAATGTGAATTTTGCTGCAGTGAGAGCTCATTAAAACAGGTTACTTAGCCAAGGAGAAGCACTAAGTATCAGTAGCCTGGAACAGAACTAAAGCAGAGCTGCCCTAGCATGGTTACAATTTTGTGAAAATATTTAGTGCATACACTTTTCTCAAACTGTTCTATTGCTCTATAAATTAAAACAGATTCATGAAAGGTTCTGCTAGAATACTGATGAGTACAAAATGAATATTACTTTCTGGCTCATTTCTTGATATTAAAATATTCCCCACAAAGCAAAATACATTTTTAAATGACCCCTGAAAGAACAAGCTATTTTCCAGGTACCCGTAAACAAATGTGGTTGTGCCATTTCAAACTGCTGATTTCTGAAGCAGATCTCCAGCACCTTTATCACTACAGACCTGGTTGCAGTTTCCTTCTTATGCCTTCAGACACAGTCTTCTTTTTTTATTTTTTTGAGTTGGAAACCAATCAATCAATCAATCTTTGACACAACAAATAGTTTACTTACATTATTTCTGCTCTAGTGGAAGCAACCCATTAAAATCAGATTTTTTTTTTTGATATGTGAGGTAGCTTTACAGCTTTGGTTTCCAGCAAATAACACCACTGCTGAGAGTCACATTTCCCCCTTTTCCTTCCATTGGCAACAGCTTCCCCTTATTACTTTTATCCACTAATGTTTTCTGAGTCACTTTGTTTTGCTGACAAGTATGGCCCCTCCCCTAATGAAAAGATGTGCAATCAATTGTTCACTAAAGCAATTTTGTTTCCAACAATGATAAAACACCTACTTTATGTCATGTTCTACTGCATGGCTAACAAGAACACATTTGAGCTGTGCATCTGTATTCTTAAAGCCTCAAATTAGCACCATTTTTAATACAGCAATAATCCTATTAGCATAAGTTCTCTGCTGTTGAATGATAACACACTCAAGTTAATTTAAATGGTTGAAATTATAGACTTTTATAGATCCTGAAGACTATTAAAGAGACAATTCTTGATCCAAAATTGCATATCAGAGTCACCCTTACTATGGTTTGAATACAGACTCAAATAATCTGATGTAATTTTTTTGTAATTGTTTCCAATTTGCTCAGTTCTACTCCTTTGCAGTTTTGTAGTCGCCACATTATTGTATCTGTTGCAACCACAAATGTTATACACATGGAATCTGATATTAAAGAACTGTATAAACATTTTTGGTTTAGTGAAATCTGTTGTAGGCATTCACAGAAAGCTTTGGCAATTACAGTCTGATAATACAATTTGAAGGTGTAATAACCAATTTTGAAAAATGTTATGCTGATGAACATCACTGAAACTGATATTTAAGTTAAATAACTCAAATACTCTTAGTAATATGTTTATATCCTTTAAATGAAACATGCTAAGTGCTCTTCTTTCCTGGAGTCTACATAGTAAAAAGCAAAAACATTAACTTTTCGGGGGAATTACAAAATTTAAGAGCATCTATCTTAAAGTATCAGTGTTTCTACATTTTGTTCTACTTATTTTTCTCTTCATAAACCATCTGCATGTATTTTATCTTTTGAAATTTGTAGTTCCTCCAATCCCTACACCCCTGAGAAAGGTCCTGCGGGGCCTTACAACCCTGCGGTGCTTTGTCCCTCCTCCTCCTCCCTGAGCAGGGCCACCATCACTGCTGGGAAGTGCCCCCTCCCTCACCCGCTTGCTACCCACCTCCATCCTGTAGCTTCCCTCTCCTCAAGGTGCTTCCTCAGCTGAGTGGGGAAAAATGGGAATTCCTCACGCCTTCAGTGATTCCTCACTCTCTTTGAGACCAGGAGTTTGTAAGGAGAAGGCTGAAGTAAGGCCACTACCCAGGGCAGGCCTGCTCTGCTCCCTCACCACAGAGCCGCTCAGCTAAGGACGTTTTCCCAAGTTTTTCCCAAAGCACGGCCTGAGAAGGGACCATGGCCCCGAAAAAACCAGTGAATACATGGCAGCCGACACAGAGGGGCAGCCTCGGGAAGCGGGAGCTTTGCCCCCTGCTCCAGGGCACCATCCCTGCCCTCAGATGTGCGGAGCGGAGGGCCGGCCCCACCTGTCCCCTCAGCCGAGAGCTCATCCCCCAGCTGAGCCCGCACCTGAGGCGGGCGCAGCAGGGACGGCTTTTCCTTCCCTGCTCAGCCGCTTTCCCAGAGAGCTGCTGGGAGCCCCAGAGGACATTCCCCCTTTCAGGTACTTCCTTCGGGCACCCCGACACGGAGCCCCAGCGGCCCCTCACACCTTCCCCGTGCTGGGCAGGCCCCTGCAGGGTGCCGAGGGAGGCACAAACCAGCTCCCGTTAGCGGCTCCTTCTTGTTAGGGTCCCATTTTACCATTTAATCACTTGAGAAACAAGCCCTGCGACGGGTCTGGGGGGACCTTGCCTCTGCCCGGTTGTGTCAGCTCGGTGTCTGACAAGGTGGCTTTGGGTGTGCAGCTCCCTCTCCTCTACCCCACAGGGGCTGGTGTTCCTGCTTGCCCAGCTGGAGCTTTTCCAATGACTGTGGAAAGAGCAGCTTTGAGGAAATGTCCCAGGTACAATTCTTGTATTTTTGTTACTGTATATATACACCGTGTTTTACTGTCCTGGGAAGCCGGTTGTTTTTTTAGAGGTATAAATATGTAACTCTCAGTAGATAGATTGCATAAGGTGATGTATAGAAAGTTCTAGGTGTGGATAGCAACATTTTCGATGCAGTAGAATGAAAACTACTGCAGCTAGTAGAAGGGAATAAAGATACTTGAGTTTGGTTGGTTGGGGTTTTTTGTTTGGATTGGGGTTTTTTTCCACCACAATAACTACTCCCTTATTTAGTTTGGTCAGTGGTTCTGGCAACGAAAATCTCCTCAATAGTTAAATATCTCAGCTTCTTCCCATTTTCTTATGTTGTGCAAAATTTCTGTGCTGACAAAATCATAAATGTAGACACTATGTAAGAGTAGAATGGATTTTGCTTCACCTACTCTCTTTAATTTCACAGAAATAAATGGGGGCTATGGAAATGCTGTAAGTAAGCAGATATCTTGATTAATTGCTGAAAAGATACAAATCTTGAAGAAGAACATTCTTCAAAGTAAATAGATTTTCCTTCTTCAGTATTAGTAATTTATTTCTTTGTCCACCATACTTTCAGGCAAAAAACCCCAACTGTCTTCTTTCTCTTCCATTGGCAGGTGCTTACCTTGTCCTTGCAATTTGATTTATTATTGCTAAGTTGCTGACCTGGACTCCTTATCTTCTGTACTTTTAGGTTTTGGGGGTATTTAGGGTTTTTTTTAAGTGGAATCTTGTATTTTAAAAGGGCATAAAATTTTTTCCTCTGACAATTATTGCATTGCTAGTTTTGCCCAGAGAGGAATTGAATGAGTGCAAAAGAGAGGGTTGTGAATCTGGTTTTTGCTTAGGTGAGCAGTTGTAGTGGTGGAGAATGCTACTGGCTCTCAAAGCTGGAAAATTGAGCCATGAATGTTCTGGATTTGCTAAACTTAAAATACCTAATTCACGTGACAAACCTGCATTAAATTTTCCCATGGTGATTCAAGTCATTTGGATAGAAAGTATACCTGCTGTGCTTAGATTACAGAAGAGGAACTCTTCACTTTGAAAAGTTTTGAGTTCAAAACCTACTACTCGAAGACTGTGATCCGTGTCTCAAAATAATGAAACCAACCTGTTCCAGAAAATTCCATTAAAAAAATCAGTAATTCCAAATTGTAGAAGTTATTTTAGTCTATAAAGTTCAGACAGTTTTAACATCAAGAACTTGTGAATAGTTAAAGAAAAAAAAGAATTTATTTTTGTATTATAGTAGTACTAATATTATAGTATTATTTGACAGTGCTCACCAAATAGCCCTGGAAGAACTCACTTGTATGAAATTCTGAAATGGTGTTTTGAAGAGACCGACTGAAATGTTTAGGCTTTCCTAACTGTCAGATTGCATGTTTGGTAGTCAGATGTATAAATGAGTAATACAGCACTTGGAACTGAAATTTGTAGAGAAAAACATGAGCATTCTGTGTTACACACAAACAAGGAATGAAGTAAGTGTGCCAGTGCAAAGTACTTGTGCACAGTGAGCTCACTGGAACCCACCTGTGAGCTAATTGAAGTGTCAGGGGGTTTTACTTAGGTGTAAACGGCTTATTTTTAATCTTAAACAATGTTAATAGAGCAACTGGTTTTAGGAATTGGTCATAGAAGTTAAGTATGACCTGAAAAGAAAGTAATGACATTTTGTCCAGAATGTGGACTTCGTCCTAAATAAATGGCTGTTGTTCTTGCTGACACCCTGAAGAACTTTACTTCATGGAGATGTTGTGTTCCCCTACCCTCCTCTGACATCTTGTTAGTCAAGATGTTTATCTATATTAGAGTGGCTGACAATATAGGTTGTGTAAATAGCACAAATAATGAGTAACACGGATAGAAAAGAGGAAAATGAAGCTCTAAACAAGGCACTAATGGCTGTAGAACACAGCAAGTTAATACAATTTTTTAAATTACTGCAATTTTCTTTCAAATCCTTCCACAGCACTCATTCCTTATTGTTCTTTTTAAGACAGAATGCTCATCTCATTTCTCTTAAATTCCATTGTTCTTATCTATATTTCTGTGATGAACACATTTCTACAGCCAACTTTGAGACACAAAGAATGCAGGTAGAAAATGAACTTTAGACAGAATGAAAGCACTGAAGTTTAAGAGTAGGTATGAAGTTTTATGTACAACTCACAGTGCTGCTTCTGTGCATGTGTAGACCATTGGCATTAACGAGCATTTGCTGCTTATCTCTCCCCTAAGCCTGATAAATATCCATAAAATAGCCATTTTTCTGCCTAAATCCAACATACATGGTCAGTAAGTGTTGAAAAGCACATTGAAGTTGTGCCAGCAGGAGTGGTTGGTTCATGAAACCCAGAAGCATTCTTACTCACAGAATAAGGCATCTTATATTAAATTTGTGTAGAGGGCAAAAAGAGCAGACCTCCACTATCAGATGAATGTTCATGTTTGGTGACTCAGATTGCTCTAAGGAAGTCCTAGTTTCAAAATTAAAACGAACAAACAAAACCCCCTGAAACTAACCAACCACATGAAACCAAACAAAAGAGTCAAACCTCAAGAGCCACACAGACACCAAATATTTAAATCTTAAGAGAATATTTGACTTATGTAATATTGCACCAAGTGTAGAGAGGGGAAAGAAATAAAATAAACCTGCTACAGGTGTTTATTTGGATGACATTTCTTCCATCCCTTTGACTGGTAGAGGTGGAGATACTATTCTAAAACACTGCACAGATATATAAGAAATGGCTAGGAGTAATGTTTGCAGACAAAATTAGGAAATAAGGTGGGAGGGAGGACATCATAACTTCAGAAAAGCTTTTAGCCCTCTAGAAGCAATAGGTTGTCTCTATCAAAATACCAGGAAAAGGTTAACAAAACTATCATAATCAAAGTTTTAGCTACCTTTTTGCTGATGTTTGAGTGTTATTTTCTTGGAGTTAGTTCTGCATTTCTCCTTCTGTCTCCTTGTAGTTGATGCATAACCATTTTTAATTTTAAAATATTACATCCCCTCAGTCTGTAAATAGCAGTTTGGCACCTGTGGCTTTTCCAGAACTAATTATGGAGTTTTATTTCCTGATGCTTTAATTAATCTTGTGTGAGCTGTAAATGTCAGTACACAGTTTTACAACATCTTTGCTATTGGGAAGTCAAATAGTTGAAGGATTTTCTAACAGGATAACTTCCTCTTCCCTTCCAATTTACTGGGTCTAAATTTATGGCAAAATGCATCTGTCTGAAATGACTGCGGTGGTTTTAGTGGAGTTCTGCATTTCTAAGCCCTGTTTCTTTGCATGCTGTCGCTGTTTTGTTTGTATTCCAAGTTGAGATACAAGTGATACATTTGTTCAGACTCTATATCCTCTTACCTTCAGTTTCAATGCCTTCAGGCTGGACTTGCCCTTCCGATGTTGCTGTAACCTAAATTTTTTTTCTACTCCAGAAATAAAAATAATGCTTCTGCCCTGTCACAGTTGGAACAGTTGTTAGCCAGAGAACTGCATAAGAAGCAATTTCCAAACTTGTGTCTCCTCTGGCTATGTAATATCAGAATTATGAGAACCTAATGGCTAACAATGAGCTGCCAGTTTTTAACGAAAACTATGCAGCAGTCTCAGTGATACCCCTTCCCAGCCCTTTTGGCAAATACTTTTGGCCCCTTTGTATTCTAGATAAAGCTTTCAAAATACACCTAGTGTGCTTTTGAACTCTTCTTCATATGCACAATCCATGAAGCATTAAATTTTCTGGGAATTGCTATAGCAGAAGTGTCTCTATATGAACTATTGGCAATCAATGAGCTGTTAAGCAGTTTGCTAAGCATTGTACGTAATGTTAAGTCTTATGTATTGTCCTTCCAAAACCAGCCCAACAAAAACCTGGAATTATGAACATATTTGCTTTGAATGATATCAGCTTTCTATAAGGGAATAAACCTACACCAAAAAACCAGTTTTTTATATATATATATATCTATATATCTGTTTGGTTGACTAGAAATGTATTAAACATGGTACCTTTCCCTTCAGATGGACTTTGAGATTTATGTGCCAGCTTTAGGAGCCTCTTTTTTATTTAAAATAAAATCCGCAGCTTCCACAGCGTGGGCAGGAAATGTCCATTTTCCTTTGAACACTTGTGCATAGGAAGGAAAATTAGTTGTCTCAAGGATATTACTTGGTAATAAATATCCTGATTTAAGAACTTTGCCAAATGAAGAACCAGTGTGGTGCAGTAAAATGGAGATCAAATGAATCCTTGAGAATTATTTTCTTTCAGCCTAAAGGATGTTATTGATACCATTTTGGATTCTAGCCAGGGTATTTCCATTCATCTAGTAGGTTAATTGTCTGCTTGTTTTACCTTTCTAAGCTGCAAAAAATAAGGGAGGAAATAAAGCAGCATCTTAAAAACATTTTATATTGTGAGAAGTTTGCAGCAGAAACTTATTATTTTCAGCAAGCCGCTTCAAGATCTCTACATTCAGAGTCTATACATCTACAACACCTCTTAAGAAGTAGTGGATGCAACTCAAAGCCAGTTCTGGTCAGGAAAAGCCCTGCCATTAACTCTAAAATTTGCTGGTAGACCTATTATGTATATAACATATGTCAGATTTCATGTTAGTGGTAGTAGCTGAAGTGATATATCAAGGTATCAGTAGATTATCCTAATGTGTGTAATACAAGTTTTACCTGTATAACAAAATCAAATATTCTCAATTCATATGGGTTTGTTGGCTACACAAGGCAAGGATCTGATATCTTTAGGTTAGAGAGAGGCTAATGCCAGCCTTCAGTCCTTTCTTGCCATGTGTTTCCACCCTCTGTCAGTAGCACAGTTTCAGGGGAAGCAGAATGTGGTAACACGTAAAACTTCCCAAATCCCTCCATGTGGGAGATGTATCTGTAAGGAACGGGCTAAGAGAAGTCTGCATTGCTGTTGGAAATGGTTCTTCTGTGCATAATCACCACTGGATTTTTTCCTAGTTAACTTTCAAAGTTTATAGTACTCTGTCATCCCAGCTATTCTTTACTGGTTGAGAACTGAAGGCTGGTTTGCATTTGGGGATTGGGCTTGTTGGCTTGGGGTTTTCCTCCTTTGTCTTGCCATTGCCTCAAAAACAGTTCTGTTTGGTTGCTTTATGCAGTTTGCTGAAGCTTTGTGATGAAACCTACAGTAAGAGTAGGGCAAGGTAAGCTCAAAGATTTTGCTTTCAAGTCCTGGGTAGCAAATATCTTGTGGCCACACGTGGAAGCAGTTTGCCAGGAACAGCTGCATATCCAAATGAGGATGCCAGCAGCATTTTTCTGGTTATGTAAACAGTGATCTGACAAGAGGTCCCCGGGTTACTGGACTTTAGATGTTGGTATGAAAACATCTTTGCAAACCAAGTATTGCAATTTCCATGTTTAGCAGATCTGAGTTTACTTAACAGTTTGTTCAAATCCTCTAGTAAAATATTCTACCAAAACACTTGTTTCATGCTTTTGTGTGTTCAAGGGGGTTTTTGGAGAACATTGCCATATAACAAAATATATTAACATCAAATATTTCAGTAATAGTAGGGGCCCATGGGAGTAAGATCAAAGATTACTTTTTGATATCATGAGATAGAAGCTAGACAGGGGTTTATGATTCCTGTCATCAATAGGAAAAACATGGCAGAAACTAAACATGAAAAGCTGTTGTCTGGTCTGACTGCTTTGAAATGGAACATACCAGGACCTCTCAGTGAGCTGTATTGTAAAAGAACAGGGGCCACTGAGCTTTTTTCACGTGTGTGAAGTTAGAAGTAGTGTTATTTTTCATTTTGCTTCTCTCCGTGAGTCCTACAATATGCACTTGCATTGATACATTCAGAATGCCCAACATATTTTTAAATAAAATGGATTTACATCAATGTATCTGAGAATTGCTGAGAAAGATGCTCACTTGCTATTTTTACAAAATAGCATGTCTGCAAATAACTTCAGTTTTGAAATGTTACTTTCTGCTTCAGTTTCCCCTTTTTTTAAATTTTGTGATATCCAAGTGTCTGTACCTCATTTATTTTCTACTACATTTTTTCTATTTAGTGCTGGTTTTATTTCTTTTCTGCTTTTCTCTTAATTTTTCTTTAGGATTATCTTGAGTGATTGATTTTCATACCAGTCTCCTTTTAAAGCAGTTGTTTATAAGACTGTGTTGCCATCCAGAAACATCTTTCTTTTCCCTTCCCTGCTATGTTTTATCAGCTGTGCTGGCAGAGATGTGTGTGCAGCGAGGCAGAGGATTAAATCAGGCAGCAGTCTGAGGGGACAGCCAAGGTGGCACTTCCACATCGGGATCAGGGTGGGTGCTTGCTACAAGAAGGGCAGGGGGCACTGGGCTCCTCTGCTCACTTGATCTCACCTGGTGGGGAGTGTTGGAGCCTTCCCAGAGTCAATAGCTACACTTTTTTTTTGCTGAACTGTTGCATTAAATTGTGTGGAGAGTTGAGAGTGCTGTTACCTAAAACCAAACAGAAAGGAGGAGCAGAAGAGGAGAGTAGAACAGAGCCATTTTGGGGCTCAGAAGCAATTATGGTCCTTGCTGACTCTTCTACTGGAGCCTCCTGCTTTTGGGTGTACTTTCAAAAAGTGTCTGAACTGATGCAGTGGATTGCTACCAGGGAGAGCAGAACCACCTCTCACATGGATTGACTTTAGCAGCTGTAATTAGGAGCCCATTTGGCTCATTAAATTTCCTCATGAGAATCTTAGAGAAATATAATGAGCCCATGAAGAAGTGTCTTACTGAATCTTTTTTTTTTTTTTGGTTTTTTCCTTATAATGGGGTCACAGAGTACTGTGTCTTCAGTACCAACACTGGTTCATGTCAATTGACTGACATTATTAACTTCACCATCACCAAGGGTAGTAGCTGACAGATTAAGGGCACTCTGGCAATCTGTACAGACTGAAATGTGTGTCAAAATGCTGCATTCACACTTTGTATATTAAGGTTTTCGTTTTATATATATATATGAGTTTTATGACTCTCATCACATTAACTACACATGCAGATACACAAGCCATGGGAGCAAATATCAATTTGCTTCGCTTTAATAGGCTTAAAAATTCTGTTCAGTATCATGTTGGTGATATCTAAGTACTTGGTCACAACAGAGTAAAAGGGGTGGAAATCTGTTTCTAACTGAGCTTTCCGTGTGTGATTGATGGTGTTGTTGATGTGTATTCATAGATACTTGGCCCTGGATTATGCATGAACTAACACATAGAACAAAAATGTCAGCTCAACTGGTGTGGAATTTACGTACCCCTGTGCAGGAGAATGACCATGATGGTAATGCAGTTGCACTGTTTAGAGAATGCAGGTGTCAATGGAATATTTTATTTGATAGTGTTTTTTGCCTCTGGCTGGAATCCAAAATGGTATCAGTAACATCCTTTAGGCTGAAAGAAAATAAGCTGATGTTAAAAATAAAATATGTTTCATGTCACTGCAGCATTAGAGAAGTGCTTTTTCAGATTTTACAGATGATGGCTCAGGTTCTGTTAAGTCAGGATGGATTGTGTCAGCCCCACTCTGTTACATAACAGGATATGAGTGATAAAAACTGACAGAATGCTGTGGATGGAAAATAAAATCTAGTTTCCTCAAACCTGGAATAAAGGAATGCAAATTCTCATGAAGCATTTTGGTACTCTTAAGTACTAAAGAGGTACGGAGAGGGCTCTTAAGCAGAAATAACTCTGCTGATGTCTTGGAACTGGTTTTCTGCTTTGTACACCAAGTACTGCTCAATGCAAGTAATTCTGCTTCAGTGGTGCCAACGAGAGTTTTGTTTTGCCTCTTATTTATGTCTTTAAAGCAGTCCTTTCAATAAACATATTTAACTCTTCCTAGTTCAGAATTAAAAAACAAATATTTTGTGCTTAGATTATTCTCCTAGCCTGCTTTTATTTTCTTATTAAGTATTCTTTCCGTGGTAGTTTTAGACTGGCAAATGCAGCCATAGAAACAACTTAATGGCTCATTTTGCTCTTTGTCCTTTAATATATAATTCCTTTTTTGTTTCTGCATATGTTCAGAATCTACAGCATGTCAAATATCGATTTCCTATTTTTTGTCCAGTACAGATTTTTGAAATGTTGATGTTTTAATTTGATATAAACCTCTTAAATCTGATTGTATTATTCTTTGTGTTCTCAATTCTAAATCTATTGAGACAAGGGTTTTTTTGTTTGGTTTGTTTTTTTTTACAGAATCACTCCTGTAGATACTGCAGATATTGCACATACTCTAGAAAAACACAGTATTAGGTACAATAAGGTATAAGCTGCACTAAACCTTATTTTTGAGCTGGGGTTGGCCTAATGGTGGTATGCAATGGACTAAGAGAATTCCTCGTTATACTGGCAAATTCTCATTTGGTGCAGCTGATTTCCTAATCAGTGCTGGGTCCTTTCATGTGGATGACCTGACCCAGTGTATTCTACAAGCAGCATTGTGCAGTTGGTCCTGTGCTCCAGGATGACATTTTCAGGAGTTTGCCTTAGGAGGGAGGGTATAAACCTATAATTCCAAGGCACCTGCTTTTTCTTGCCTCTGGCTCTTTGAACTTTTAATTAATCCCTCTGATTCTCCTTTATGTGGAATTCTTTCCTGGAGGAAGGACACCAATTTCCTTTCAGGGTTAATTCTAGACTTCATGAAAGAGACAGGCAGAGCAGTTTGGGGCACGAAGCAGCTCCAGTGATGCCCTAATTAGTCTCAGAAGGAAGGCAGGAGTGCAATTGCTGGGAGAAATATTCCAAGTCTATGTCGTGCTTCAAGATTTGGTCATCCAGCAGATAAGGAACACGGGCACATGCCTGTGCAGGGCAGTCATGGCAGATCTTTTCCTGCCTGTTCCCTGTCCCTGAGCGTTAAACACTGGCACTGGTGGCTCCTGTTGTCCATTGTGTCAATAATGTAACACCTTCAGCACAGACATCATGCTCAGTGTGAGCCCAGCACGTCTGTTTGCAGAGCTGGGTAGTGGTGACTGCTGCAAACTGCACACCACAAAAGTGGATTGCTGCAGAAAATGTGCTTTTCCTGTGTTTAAAAATCATAGCTTGACAGTTGTGATTTAATGTGCAGCATGACAGGTGCTACAGTTTGGGTCATTTTCAATCTCCTCACACGTGGGCAGCTGTGGAGGCTGGAGACTCTGCTGCAGCATGTTGGTTATGTGTGCTGCAGTTTGCTTAAATCCATGTTATAATGATCAAACTGCAGCTTCCAGATGCTCTTCCACTACATGCTGAACAACTTTTTGACAATATTTTGAATTTGTATTTATAGGTTGGAATCGTTACTCTCCTTTTATGGTGGTTGTTTTTAACATTGATATTATCTATCAGGCTCCAGGAATTTTCTGCCACCGTACCAAACCACTAAAGGTGTTTGTGTAAATGAGAATAGCAAGTTGGTTACATAACAGAGATACAGGGTGTGCCCTCTGCATGCACTGCATCACTTGTGCTCTTTCTTTTTGGTATTGTGTGATATGTGTCCCTTCTCTCCCCTTTTTTTCCATTTTGGACAATTAACCTCTCATTCTGGGCTCCAGTCTTCCCTTGATTTTATCGACTGTATACAAGAAATAACACGAAGAAAACAAAAATTTAATAATGGGAGGAGGTTTCTGATTTGGTTTTTTTTTTTTTTTTAAATTTAAGGCTAAAAATAATTTCACTGAGGGAATTATAGCCCTTGTTTATGGAGGTTTGTCTCTGAATTTTGTTTGGTTCACTGTGACAGGTTTTTTCCTTTTGTATTTCTTCAAAATATGCACCTTTTTGCTCATTGTCATGCCCAGTTACTAGCAAAAAGTACTTCTCCATATTTTGGAGTAATATTTTACCTCCATATTTTGTGGTAATACCTGTTTAGTTATTACTCAGCTATTACAATGATGCAAAACCTGATGCGTTTCCATTCTCTGCGTTTCAGCTCTCTTAATTTTCAATAATTTACCAGGCCACACAGAAGAATGGATAAATCAATAAGAAACCAAACAGCTCATTCAAGATATTTAATATTTGCATTGTTAACTGACTTTGGTGAAAGCTAGACATTGGTAGAGCCTCTTTTGGCTCTGTATGGAAAAAAAACCCAAAATAATTTATACTCTTTAGCTCTCTGTCACCAGATACCTTTCATAGATGAAAGCTATTAAAAGTGCCTTTTTTTTTCCCAAAACTTCTTTTTAATTTGCTTATGAAATACGCTGGCCTAGAAATTCCTAGCAGATTTTTCTAGATGTGTTTATTGGATACCTGACTGTGTTTCCATGGAAAGCTAGAAACATAACTAATGATACTTTCATAGTAACACCACAACATCCATTCTTTGTGGAATTCTCTGAAAATATGCATGAAATTACCTATTTTTTTACATTAAAATAATCGTATTGTAGGAATGTTACAAATCAAATTTGAGAAGAAGATTAAAAAGAACTAAATGTAAATGTTTTCTTGCAAAACTCCATAGAATACAAATCTAATGCTTGCCTGAAGAATGCATTAGTACTTTAAGAGCCTTAGCATCCCAATTCAAGAGAAATTATTGTAATGTAATGGAAAAGTATAACTGAGATGGACATGACCCCAGATTAGGGCACTTTCATTGAACATTATATTCTGTGGAGTTAGTCTGAGAAATTAATTTTCCTGCTTTAATGGGTTTTATGTTCCAGGACATAGTGGACTTGAGGGCTTACCACAGTTGCTAAAGGGCAGAAGACCATTAAGCTTGTCATATGATTTTTGTATCAATGTCATATTCTCCCTCGTGAAGGCTAGAGGGTTTGCCAGCAAGTTTCCAAAGTTTGTGCTGTGGGAACAGGGTACAATAAAGCTTTTGGAAGTGTATGTCTTTGAAAATGATTCTGTTTTAGTGTAGATCTCAGAGCAACATCTTGACATAAGGAGAAGATGTTACTAAAGGCAGGCTTTGGTACTAAATGGACTCAAATTCCTTAAGTATCTTGGATCAGGATAATCTTTTCAGGATAATTGCACCTCATCTTTTCTCATCCACAAGAGTATTTAATGTGAGGTTCATAAAACATTAGTCACCAAAGTCATGGAGTAGGGATAAAAGTTTGCCTCAGATATTGTAAAGAAAGAAATGAATTAAAAAAAAAATGGAACCTTAATGCCTTACTGATTACCCTAAAATTGTTCCCATTATCAGGGAATGACAAAATCCATGAGTTAATTATCCTGTATAAGGGCAAATGGAAACCTACAGGGGTAGCTGAGGTATTTTTAGATCTAGAATGTGCCACATTTGAGGCTGAGGATAGATTTGTTGTTCTGCAGAGTATATTTTGCTGAAACAGGAAATGCTGTGATTTCCTCAGCTTAGGAAATAAAGGGGTAAATCCATCCTGGAGAGGCCAGTTGTGTTTGGGAAAGAGGTCTGACTTCTGCTGACTCACTGTGAGGGAAGAAGAAATTACTGTGCCTTTCTGGTTGGTTTTTGATGGAAGCTTCTTTACTGACTTTGTAGCACTTCCTGAGTATCTCACACTGGGGAAACATAAGCTGACAGAGAAGGCAAGGGGATTGAGCACAGCTTTACAGAATTACTCAGAAAGCTGGGTATAGTACTTAAACACCCCAAAGTCACATTGTGCAGTTTGCCTTTAGGCAGATTGGTTCTGCAGACCAAAAACCACACACAGATGCTGCAGCAGAGGCTGTTGTATGGACATGGCAAAAGGTAGAGGCCTGTTTAACCCTGTGGACACATAAATTTGTGTACAGCCATGTATAGATAAAGACACACCCCTGTGGAGCACAGCACAGGGACATTAACTGAAGCCCAAGGTGGAGGATGTGCTTTTGAAATTCAGGCTTTAGAACACCAAACTCCTCAGCATTAACATTTTCCTCTTTCTGCAGGGTCTGAGACATGGTTGAGGAAATCAGACATTGACTTGGCTCTCACGTTTGAATAAAACCTGGGAACTGGGGAAGGATGTGAAATGTCCAGGTCAAGATGTAGATTAATTAAACTTTCTTGCTTAATTTGAAAGGCTTTTCTTTTGCTATCTCTTGCAAATGTCTGTATGAGAGTGGGGTGCCATTGATCAGGAATGAATCTGAAATAACGTGTTGGGTCTTCTTTTGACTAACATGTATGATTTCATAATGCAGTTCAAACTTGGCCTCTTTTAACTTACAGCTTATTATTTTTAGTGTCAAAAAAGTTTGTACTTTATGTGGAAACCATAAAACAACTAATATGACTCATAAGATTTGAAAACGATTCTTGCCTGCTAAAGCACTGGAAAAATGAACAGATGCAATACATGCTATCAAACTAATTTTTTGGAAGTAGTGGAAACCCTCTTCATTTCTGGGTTAAATTGCCTGGCAGAAGTGCAGTTGCTGCCCAGCTTTCCTCTTATTCCTGTAACATTTTATATTGCACAACATTAAAAAGCTCAGTGGAAAGAGTAGTAAACAATCAAAATTTTCATGAGTTAAGCTTTGAATCCCCCATTTATCTAACTGATATAGCCTGGATATTTACTGATACAGCATTCCATGGTAGACAAATTATCCCTATGTGCTTCTAGGTATCCTCAGCAATCTGTAACAGCACGCTTTATAGTGACAGCAAACCAGGAACATAGTGTGGGTCAGGATTATACAGGGAAAGCTATCTGGGTTACAGAAATAAATTCTGCTTCCCCAGAATAGCTGATGCTATTTCAGTCTTTAAGTCATTTAATTTAAATAGTTCCTGTCTTGAATTGTTGACAGTCTCTACATTAATGTCTTGGGTTTTTTTAAACCTTGCCATGTAGACTTTTGATGAATATGTATATATATCCCTCTCCCTCTGGTTATGGAGTTAGACACTAAAAAACATGCACTAGTCTGTAAAGAAAGCCTTGAAGATTAAGTAATCTGTTATTAGACTAACTTTTGTTGCACACAGTATAGATTGGTCCTCTTCCAATGGCCTAGTGCTCTCTTCCTTTATAAAAAGAAAAGGAGAAATGTAAACTCTCCTGGTTAAACTGCAGAGACAGGAAAAGACAATACAGCTGTGCCAGTGAAGCCGTGCCATTATCTGGTGGATTTTTCCTTTTTTCCAGTTTCCCATAGTCTTCTGTGCCTGTTTTCCTTCTGCTGGTCCTTGGTGGCTCTCATTAATAGTGAATATAGGGAAAGCTATTTCAGAGGGGAACCTCAACAGTCCTTATTGTCTAAAAAAAAAATCATGTTTGAAGCATTTTGTCGTTCCTGAATTAGGATTTCACATTTCCCTTCTTCTATCCTAATTGTTATGTTGTATATAGTTTTCTAACTATTTTTGTGGTTCTTTTTGAAATGTAGAGCAAGGGGGGTCATTTTGGTTTCATGTAACTTTGTTTGGATTTGGGATAGACTGCTGGTCATTCCTAGCAGAAAATTTTGGTGCAGTCAGACAGCAGAGATTTGGGTGGAAATCTTTATGGAATGGGGTGGTGGGCACAAAAATACACCCGAGCACCAGGTTTGCAATAATAAATAGCAAAAGTAATGAATTGTACGTTGAGGTCTGAGAAGAGGAGGAACAAAAATCTTTTGAACTGGAGCTGTTTTGTGCAGCTGCCTTCTTAGTTCTAAGACCCCAGAGGAAAAGTGAACCAGGTGCAGGATGTTTTT
The DNA here is from genome assembly GCA_013398055.1 of Ifrita kowaldi. Lineage (NCBI taxonomy): Eukaryota > Metazoa > Chordata > Aves > Passeriformes > Cinclosomatidae > Ifrita > Ifrita kowaldi. Next base: position 77,763 of record VZRS01009356.1, read on the forward strand.
AGCTGCTCCCTCTTCCTGCTGTCTCCAGGGTGGGCTGTGTGCTCTGGACTGGTGCTCATGCAGGGCTGGAGGCTGGGCACAGAGGGGAACTGTGCCAGTCCTGAGTCTTTCTGGTGACTCAGACTAACTATTAGAAAGACCTGGTTTGCATCAATATTCAGTTACCTCTCTATGATATCTGAGTCTAGCATAGCTTATAAATCTGTCTCTTGATTTAGTATGAGACATTCTGTCTTTAAATTTGCATGCTGTGAGAATCACTTAAAACTCAGTTCTGCCACAGTCAGTTTACTGTGTGCTCTCTGGTGCAGTAGATGTTGCCTGTTTGCCCATCAAAGAATCCAGAGGGTTTTGTGGAATTTGTACAAAGTGTCTGAGGGTAGAACATGCTGAAAGGGTGGTTAGTTTAAGTGTTGCTAGCCCTCCAATTGGGAAAACTCAGAGAAACCTAAAACCACTAGTACAGAAAAGTTATTTAATGTAATAGCAACAAAATATAATTAATATTCACAGTTATTAAACTTTCAGTTTAAAGAGATCATTAGAACCTTGGGTTTGGCTGCTTAATGGATATAGACTTTGCATTTCTGCGTTACAAACATTTTTAAATCATGAAAGAATTACTAACACCCATAAAGGATCTTAACATAACAGCTCTTCTCATAGAATTTAATAATTAATATCAAATCTGTAAGAGGAAGTTGTTTGTGGTTCAAAATAAATTATGGAAGAAATCAACAGAGAAATCTCTCCTGGCAAACCTTGTGTCTTTATTTATGTCTGTAAAAATAGTGCCTGATGAGAAGGAAATCTAAACTTTTCTTCCTTGCTTTAAGTCATGTTTTCCTCCATCTTTGAGAAGGTTGACATTTTTGGCTTGTTTCCTGACTAGAAACAGAAGGCATCAGATTTGCTTACACAATGATACAGGAGGCACAGTAGATGTCTGAAATGAGACTTCTTAGACACCAAAGGTGGCAAATCTTGTGACAAACTCTCTCTTGATTACCCAAGATTATTCTTGAGATTGTCATTCAGCCTTCTGTCTTTACAAGCTACCTGCTTGCAGTCATTGCATATTCCTATTACTTGCTTTGGTGTATTAAGTATTTCCAGTGAGTTTAATAAATTTTTGTAGCTTGATTCAGAATTTGTGTCTGTGAGTATCGTATTTTGGGATGACCATGAACAAGTTGGATATATTTGCAAAGCACCTGTTGCAGTTCACCTAAAAGCACATATACCTTCTCTGTTGGTCTTGTTGGTTTGGGTTGATTTTTTTGCCCCCCAACAAAGAAGGTGAGCTTCTTTCTAAATTTTGTTGGTATTGCCAAGAAAGAAAAAAAGTAGCTGGAAATCATTTTCCAGTAAATATTAATAATAATCTTTCCTTCTCCACGTAGTCTTCCTTATCTAAAATGAAAAGGTAAAATGTTGGATTTATTTTCTTCTCTTGTACAACCTTTATTTTAACAGTGTTGCCTCTGTGGGTGGGCTTTCAGCTAAATAATGTCAGTATTTCTAACATGTCTATCGTCACCAGGATTTTTGTGTGAGAGGGTGATTTAAAATACGATTCATTTGAAAATTTCAGCTGCTTTGTTTGTGCTGATCTAATTGTTGTATCCATGGAAACTGGAGAGCTAATGCCACACAGCTGCCGAGTTCTGTTCTAAAATGTTATTGAAGTTTGTCAGTACAAAACTTCACAGGCCAGTTCCCAGTCTACAGGGTTGGATATTGGAGATTTTCTTTAAGATTATGTAAAAGACATGATGAATCTTCTAAAGTAATTTTTTGTTTCATAACCCATTGTAAACCATTATTTAGCAACTTAAAAATTTTAGCTGACAGCCTCAAAGACATAATGCTGTAACCTTTGGAACAGCTGCATGGAGCAAGCAGCAGAGAGGAGTGACTGGTGTCACAGGAGAAGTCAGTGGCAGCCTTGGGGGAAAAAGAATATGGATAACACTTGGGAAATTGTTCATTATTGACTCAGACACTGAGGGAAACTTTACTATTGGTATAGCAGAGAGCAGCATCCCGCAGTTCAAGTGAATGTATTTCAAAATCCTATCCAAAAATAGGATTGCCACTTGCTGGCATGGTGCCAGGGTGCATTTTTAATAAAAGTAGTTTAGTTGTACTGTAGTAAAGCTCGTGTATTTGTTGTAGCTTCATGGCGGAAGTTTTTTACCAGAAATAAGTAAAATGTGATGTTTTAAAATATTACCATGAATAGTCTGTTGTGGATTTCTGCATTAAAGAGCAGTTCTAGGAAAGTCTGGGTCTAGTTAGTACTTCAATGCAGGCATGGCTTTATTCATGAGTAGTCCTAATTGAGTCTGTGTTACTAGGGTTCCTGTAAGGGAGGATCTAAAATAAAGCTCTCTCTACTGCTTTCACCTTTTTCCATCCCAAAACTATGTTGGTTCTGAGGGCCAAACTTTGTAAGGCTTGTATCAGTTTTTACTTGACTCTTTGATCAAAACCACTGTAGATTTCAGAGGAAGTTTTGAATACTGAAGTGTGTTTTGTATTGAAATTTTCCATTGAAAGTGATTTGTCAGTGAGATCGTTTTGGACTCACCTTTCTGTACAAGATCTGTTTTTCAGCAATCTAAAATTGATTAAAGTTCATCTGGTAGGAAGCTCTGAGTAAATTAATCTTACTGCCTTAATAGATCCCTGACTGAGATGCAAATGAAATGTTCCACATCTTGTCAGTAGAATGAACACAGGAATTGTTTTTCTAAAAGTCCAGGAGAAGTTGAAGTTCTGGTTCTGTACCTGTGAAAGTTCTGTATGGATAGGATACAAATGATTTCCTACACATTAACTGTGTCAGTTTTGAACAAGAAATGGAAGAAGACTCAAGTCCTGCAGTGGCACCTTAGTGGGGTTTTTTGCTTCCCTGTCTTACACTGAGCCTATTTTCTGTGGAGGCCTTTGTACTGATGACAAAATCCTCTGCAAAAGCTCTTTTCAGTAGAAGGCTGGGGATGGAGTTCTGGCTTTGGGTTGAAGCCTACAGCAAGGTTGGCAGCACAGACCAAGTCTCCCCTGTGGTTTATCTACAGCTCAACTTGCTTATGAGTGCAGTGAAAAGGGAAGGATTGCTTACATTACGCCAAAGTGGTATTTCTTTCTTCATGGAGATGTCATTCCATCTTCTGTGAGAGTATCAGCAGTTATTATAAAGCTTTCATGTTGAAACTACTGGCTCTAGTCCGTAATGCCATGTAACAATCTGGTGCAAAAACACAGCATTATAAAGGTACAGCTTTGAGGGTGGGCTGCACAAAGGTTTGTGCCAGCTCAGGCAAGAAGTACTTTGGTCATGTAAACAAGGGTGCCACTAACACAAAATGCCACAAAAGCATCTAGGCTGTGTCTCTTCCTTTGTAGGAAGCCAAGTGTTTTGATATCAGCTTTAAGTATTTGCATGTAAAAATTATATGTATGGAATTTGCAAGCCGAAAAACTGTATGTATAGAACTAAAACTCAGCTTAAAGGCATGCAGGAATGTTTTCTGGTTTTTTGAATTAATTAAATTTAAGTCTTTCATGATGCTTTTTAGTCTCTTCATATTGACTTCAATCATTTAGTGATTGTTTAGTTGTCAGTTAAGGCATAGCTGATTCTATTCAAAAGCAATGATAACAAAAATCTTAAAATTATTTGAAAGAAGGAATCACTACTGCCTGTGCAATAGTAAAGAGAGGCAACCAATTCTTTATTTGTCCTTATCCTCCATCTTCTCTCTGACATAACATCTTCCATCTTGAATCCTTGCTTTGCAAGGAACTGCAAAATACTTTTGGAAGCAATAATTTCTATAACCGAAGCTTGGTTCAGAACAGTATTCCAGTCTGACAGGTCATTTAGGTACAGAGGAAATAATAATGTATCATGATGGACTAGAAGAGATAGCTTACATCCCATAGACAAATATTTACCTCTGCTTTATGCATTTTTTGAGTGGGTTACATTAGGGTTAATAAACTGCTGCTGTCTTTGAAGGTTTATCCTTTTCTATATGCAAATTGCAGTGTCACTGGGGCAGTGCCCCTGCAATCAGTATGAGAGGGAAGGTGTCAGTTGATCACAGAACATCCACTCCAGCTGTCTCTTAACCCCTGTTATTTATATCCCAAAATGTACAATTTTCATACATTTTCTTTTATTTTTGCATGACAAGTAAAGTGTTCTGAAATAAAAGCATTTAAAGTAAAGCAGAGTCATCTCCAATACAAGACTTGATATTGTAATGGGGTAAAGAAATTTTTAGCCAATTCAGGTGATGAGATATTTAATATAAAGGCTTCAAGATACAAATGAGTTCTCATAAGCACACTATTAACCTGATCTAAGGTAATGAATACTCCAGCACTGGGAGGCAGGTGGTGTTAAGGTAAAAAAAATAAATATGCAGAAGCAGTAGATTCATTTTGTCACTTGAGGCTTGATCCAAAGCTCATGTGAATCATGGAACTGAAAGAGGCTGACAGGTCTGAATCTGAAAACCTGCATTGGCCAGAAGGCTTGATTTGAGAAGAGTTGGTGCACTTTCTCTCTTTGTCTTGGCCAATGCCTCAAAGGACAGGAAGGACATCACAATGTCTGCGTGATAAGAGGATTTTGGAAACAACTTAAAAGATAAATGAGATCCAAATACTATTAATTGTTTTCATGTTCTCATATCTCACTATAAAATTTTTTTACTACAGCTAACAAAAATAAACTTCCAAGGCTAAGATCTCGCAATGTATTTGCATTTTTAAAATATATATTAAATTATTCCAATACTTCTTTTTTATATGTGGCATAAAAGATGTTAGCAGAACACATACAGGAGGAGGGACTGTAGCCTCCTCAAGCATGGTAGTTAAGCAAGTGCCTTCCTACTCATCAAAGAGAGGCACAGGAACCTGTGAGGGCTCTGGAGCAAAAGTCTCTTGCATCTTTTCTGTGAAACATCTGTGCTTTGAAGAGAGAGAGCATTTACTGCAGCTAGAAATACAACATATTTGGCTGGGTGCTGTGGGGGCAGTTACTTGTCATTTGGTTGGGAGAAGAAAAATTTCTAACCATACATCAGGTTCTCTCCAGCAGAGATCAAAAAATCGGACTGCCAACCTAGACTTCTCATTTTGGAGGATTCTTGTGAATACAGTAACTTACCATTTCCAGCAGCATACCAGTGATGTGTGTCCAGTCTTTTGGGAATATTTTTGATGTTACTGCCTTGGCTGGAGTAAAATCAGGCAGAGGAGCAAGGCTGGAATGAGGCTGATCAGTGGTAGCATGTACAGGAACAGCTTAGGAAATACCCTCTGACCCTGCCCGAGATCTTTTGGCCTCCCAACCAACAGGAGGCATCAATGGGGCACGGGGCTTGATGGTCCAAGGCCTCCAGTGCAGGTCTGGCTGGTAACAGTGGTGAGAGCACACACGGGTGAGGTGAGGTGGGACTGTTCATTGATATTTTTACCATCATACTTTTCAGATGTGCTCTGAGATGGTTAGGAGGCCAGGAAGCAGGTTTTAAAATTGATTTCCCTGTGCCTGGTGCTTGCAGGGTTTACAGCAGCCATGCTGGGCCATACGACAAACACCCTTCTTGAGTTCCTTTGCCTGGCTCTCTATCCATCTCTTTTTTTCTAATTTTACACTTGGGTCTTCTACATCCTTGGAGAAGGGGAAATCACCAAAAGTAAGACAAAAGCACAGCAAGTACTTAAATCATTTCACTTGTATTTAAGCCTCTGAGATCCCTACTACTGCAGAGAAAACATCATGGGGAAGGACATTTGTTCACTAAGAAAAGCATTTTGGATTTAGCTCAGTCTGGAGATGTGGCATGAAACTGTAGGGAGTCATTTTTGCATTCTTACAGTCAGTTTTCTTTTTTCTTGCAGTGCTTTTATGTCGTAGCCAGCAATGTTAAACACCTTCCAAGTATATGGGAATCTCTGTTAAGATTTTCTTTCTGGTTTGTTTTTATTACTTATCATCGATTATAGAGTGGATGCACAAGCACTGCAGGTTAACAGAAATGTGCTACAAACTTCTCTAAGCACATGGTTAATGTTTCCTTTAGCAATGTTGCAGCATAATTTATCTTCAGGCAATGCAAGTTCAGCTGTGCAGCACACCTCACTAAATACATGTAGCCTGTCACTGGAACCCAGAAATCTGTTGGGTTTGCTTGCCCACGACTCAGTCACCTCCTGTGAGGGTCTGAGGTGCAGCCAGGTGACTCCTCCACGAGCAGCACCAGTAATTCCAGCTTTACTGGCACAGCTGACAGCCCTGATGCAGGGACCACTGACTGATACAGGAGCCTTCAATAAGCAGCCCAGGAACGTGAGATGTTTCTGTGCAGCTTGAGCAACAATGTCAAAAAAGATACACTTGAATAAATAGTCCCAGTCCTGTTCAAAGAGGAATTAGATTACAGGTTTTAGTTTTTGGGACATAACCCAGGGGGACATCCGTACATTATTCTTCAGTGATGGGATAGAAAGTCAGTTCAGGAGGTGTTATTTCCTTGCAAGTTATTTTTTAGTGAACTGTGTTTCCTAGCAGAATAGTGTGATATGCAAGGTTTCGGTCTGTGGTACAGATATAAACCAACATGATGCCCTCTCTTCAAACAGGCTCTTGCACGTGACTGGATTTCCTGATGTGCCAAGGCACAGAGACCTCTTTCTTTTGTTTCACTAATGTGAAAGTTAAGTAAGAAATGGTTCCTGTATAGCTTCTTTTTCCTATGCATGATGTCACCGTTTCCCCCCTCTGTCTGGCCTCAACTTCACCCCTAGAAACATCAGCTATGGCATTCTGAAAAGGCTGTCTGAGCTTCCTGCCTCTTGCCCATAAGGACAAGGCTCAGGTCAGATCAGTCCTTACTGTCTGGTGCTAGCAGGACCCTCTGTTCCAAAGAGCATCTTGTCTCAGAAGTTTGTTATTTTATGAAATAAGAGACTTAATTTTTGACCTGATATGAAAAAAAGTAGCAATTATCCTATATGTATTTAGGTGAAGAGGGGAGTTGTTTAATTCCTCTTTCCCCTTCCCTTGTCAGAAACATGCACTGTTATGGAAGGTTACAGAAGGAACCCTTGTGAGCCTTTTAGGATTCAGGAAAGACCCACCACATGGAGACTTTTATGTTCCTTATATCTGTATTTTTCTGCATTTGTTTTTGTTCCAGCTCCTGCTGATGTGCAAAAGGAAAAGCATGTCCTAATGGAGAAAATACCATTTATAGTTTCTAATGTCAGAGTGCTACATGGGTAAATGAAAAGAATGCAACTTCATTATTCCAGTCCCACAAAACAAACACCAAGGGGAAATCCTTTCAGTTCTCTCTAGTTAAGACCCGAGCTGAGTTTCCTTCTTACCTTCTCCCCATGACTCGAACTGAGTGAAAGGAGCAGAGGTAGGTGTGGACAGTGGATAGAACCCTGCACATTTCCTTTGGGCTCTCAGCAGTGTTTTCCAACACTGTTGCATTTTGTGTTTATAGCACAGCAAAGAGTTTCTTGCTCGTTTAATTTTCTCTTCCCATGCTGCAAGGCTTAGTTCATTAGCTTAAAAGACAGTCACGCTTCTGGAAAACAGAATATATTTGGCAGGGGGTTTGTGGATAGTAATTATCAAAAAATTCAATCAATTTTTTGATTGATTTTTGGGATGAGATATATAGGCTTCAGTGGAATTAATTGCATCCTAGTAATTTTTTAATTTATGTTTTAAGCATCAGATTGCCCTACCACTCCCACTTCCTTTGGTACATTTATTTTTTTCCTCTTACCAACTACATGAAAAGTCCCTTCCAGGTATATGCTCTGACTGTATTGATTTTTTTTTTAATTAACTATGTCTTCTACCTCCAGTGATATTAGTATTGTAATACTCATGTAGCTGAAAGGAATTTTTACAGAAGGATAATTTTCAGTCTTAAAAATGCCATTGGCCAAGCAGGTAGACCCTCTTGAAAAAACTGCAGAAGGTACAGAAACATAAAATAACAGTGATTTTGAATTATTACCATTTCTTAAGGAATTTATTTTCATAGCATGAACTCAATGTATAAGGCTTAAGGAAGTATTTTAAATAGCAGAGAAAACAAAAAATAGGAGACCTAAGTTACAAAAGCAGAATGGTATTATGACAGTAATCCTAAAGCTGCTGTTATCTGACACTGCTTGCTGATGGACCTTGATGAGAAAACGTTGCTCAGAAAAATGCCCCATCAGTGCTGTGACACCATCACATGCCCTGCTCCAGGACTGAGCCAAAAAAAGCCTGTTCAGATCTGCATCTCTTAGTACATTTTCTGCTGTGGTGGATTAGAAAGTAATGAAGAGGATTTCTCAGAGACTGATTTATTATTAACCTGGTTGTGCATTTTTTTTCTGTATCTGTTCTGCATCACTCGCACAGACTGATTTGTAAGATAACGAGACTGAAAATTCATGTGGAGGAAAGCAACAACGCCAACAGCAAAAATGCCAAGAAAGCCTTGACCTGCCTGTGTCAACTTCTTCCCTCCTGAATTCCCCTGAGGACTAGGGCAGTCTGAAATGTCTGGTGCACTGGGAACATGACACCTATTAAGTGGCACAGGAATCCAGTGTGAAGACAATGGTTTTGGTAAAATTGAAAGTGACTTGAGTTTGGGGGTGGAGAGGGGGGTGGGGTTATGTGTATTTATATCAGGAGTTGACACTGGAGGTTGGTATTTCCCCTTTTTCTACTAGCACAGGAAAAATGTTTTATAAAAGCTATAAATTATAAAGCTGTAATTTAAAAGGCACGCTCTGTGAGAACCATTTGGGTCAAGCTCCCATGTCTTGCTCCTACTTCACCAAGAGAAAAATTAATGGTATTGTCCCTCCAGACTCAAGAACCTTTTTCAGAGAATGTGAACTCTGCTGGATTTTGGTATCTTCATTTTCTCATTTATCCTTATTTTGTAGCAGCGGAAAAATTGTCCCAATCATAATTTCATAAATCACATGTTCCAGGCTATAATGGAAAACAGGAACAGTTTGCATGGATTTTCATTCCAGGTTTCTATAAGGGTAAGTGGTCACTGGCATTTTCATTCGTTTGCAGTTCTAAAGTTCAGACCAAGATCTGCAAACCTGAGGCTTTCCAATAACTGAGATGCTAACTGAGGAAGAGCAAGAGAGAAGGAGAAGGTAGTGGTAAGAATTAAAGTGATCTGGACTTTAAATCGTAAGCAATTGCAAAACCAAAACCAGAGCTAGTGTCAAAGAAACTGCCAGTGCTCCTGGAGTAATGTGTAGGTTCTGTATGTAAAGGATTGTTTCCCTTCAGTAGGATTTACAGTTTATAGACAAGAATTACGTTCTGTATTTGGATGGGAAGAGATACATCCATTTCCAATATTATTGTTAAAACCCACTAGAAACAGAGATCTTGTTACTCATGTTATCACTTAGCCATGGCCAGCTGCAGGGCTGCAGGCAACACTTAACAAAAGGGCAAGTGGAATCTGTTGGAGCTGATAACTCCTCAGGCAATAATGCAGTAAAAAAGCCGAGGCCCTGTTGTATTGTTTGAAGGAGTGGCTCAGGCAGTGTTCGGTGCTGCTGAACTGTCCCCACCTTGCTGGAGTCAGGGCAGTGCTGCAGCCCTGCAGGCAGCACTGGACTGCTCCAGGACAAGCACTGCACAGGCTGGGCCCACCCCTGAGCCACTGGGGCTGTCCTCTGGATCTGCATCCCCGGCCCCCTGCCACCTCCCCACTCTGCTTGCAAAGATCCATGTGTTACAGCAAGGGGAGCAGCAGGACCACTGCCTTTGCCCTCTAACAGCACCTGCCCCTAACATCAGTATGGCAACAATTCAGTCACAGCTGAGCTGCAGCTCCTCACTATCAGTTTAATTAGCAAAACGTTTAAGGACCAGTTCTAGAGCTTTAGGATGTTTTGTGCTGCTAAAAGAGGCACTTCAGTGACTCAAGGTGGTTGCAGTAGCAGGTCAAAGGTAGCCATAAAACTCAGCAGGAGTCTCTTTGCATGTCACTTAAAGTATTTTTATTGACAGGGGTTTTTTTACAAGCATTTGCTTTTTATTATTTTCACCAAAATAAAGCATAGAGCATATAGTGTTTTCACACATTCAGGAGATAAGTAAGTGTATCTTGAATTCTTTAATACCATGATAACATATGTAATACAAAGTTATTTCTTCATTGATTTTAATTTTAAATACAGCCTGTTTGCCCTTTTTTCAAAAACAAACTTTTACTGTGTTACCATACATTTCCCTTGTTAACTTATAGATGTTTAAATAACAACTGGGAAAATACAGTGATGTGTATTGCTAGCGATAAAAAGTTGCTCTATTAGGATGAAAGCTGTATATCAAGTTACCAACTGGTAAATTAAAAAAACCCAACACATTAAATGAATGCTGTCACTTAAACTGATAAAGAAAACCTTAAGAGAATAACAAATACTTCCCCTCCAATTTGTTTGTAGAATAATAAGAAAATAATCCAGTTTTTGTATTTCCACACTGATTGGTATGCATGTTAATTTATCTTCTACTTGTTTGTAATTATAAATAAACAGAGGTATAAAGACAAAATCTCATACTGCCATTCCCTTGATTTACCAGCTACAGTAAATGCGTAATTTAAAATCATAAATACATTCCCATTCAACTTAAATACCAGAGGACTAACTTCATGTGCTCAGTTTCATGCTGCATAGTTGAGAAAGGAAAAAATCTGGTGGCACTTGGTATCTTTAATGGCACTTCTTTGAGCAAAGGGTAGGATGCATTTGTGTCACTAGCCAGGGTTACCCTTCTAAACAGTACCTTAAAATATGCTTGAAAAATACACAGAACACTAAGTAAAGCAGCAATTCCTGTGCTGTGTGCCAAGCTTTAGCTAATGGTGCAAGGATCATCGTTGGTTGGTTTCATTTCCCCTTCCAGCAGCAAAGTGATCACAGCCTTGCTCAAGTAGCTGCACGTTCCCTTTTTTCCAAGTGGGTGGGTGTTGTAGAATGCAGTCATGTCACTCTGCAGAGAGGGAAAGGAGGCTGCCATTAGTGTGAATGTGGAAAGCAGCCAAACCCAGGGAAACAAGAACATCATCAGATATGTTAAAAATGCAAATGTGTTTTTTGGACTCTAAAACCAGAGAAAAATTCTGCTCAATTTTTCAGAATTCTTCCATATGTACTTACCTGCATCTATTTCCTCACTGAGTTTTCCAGGACTGCACAGATACCACCTTCTTAACATTTTTTAAAATGTCATAGCTGTCAGAGAACAACTGCTCTCCTAAAACATGCAGCTGGGTGATGCCTGTGTGGTAGAATGGTGAGCCAGGGCCTTGGGTGTACATGAGGCGTAAACTGACTGAAGATTTATTCAGAAGGAAGAAATCCAAGATCCAAACCACAGGTAGCACATGAAGTCATTCATTAATCAGATCACCAAAATAGGTGTCCTTCACTGAACACCTGTTTTTCACAGTTAGTGACATTAAAACACCTGCTTACTCTCAAATTATGTATTAGCTGCTCTAAAAAAGGTTCAATGCCTTAGTTCAGGAAATGGATTACTTTTATTAAATCAAGGGCAGAGATAGTGTGGAGAAAATATTAAGACTTCTGTAGTTTTAGGTTGTGTCTAAACTTACTAGAATAAATAATTTTGATATTTGTTACATGTTAACAGGGAATTAACAAAGTTCAGAATATTTGCAAGTCAGTTAATGGAAGACCATAGTTCAGACAACTCAGGAATTTTTAGCAGTGGTAGGAAACCTTAAGACAGAACATCCTCAGAACAATCCCAGACAGGGTTAACTGCCAGCAGCAATCCACCTGGGAATAGGGGAGAGTCAGGTTCCAGAAAATTTTAATGCAAGGAGCTGAATTTCCAACAACAATCTTAAATATTATTCCCAACTCTAAACTGGGGGCTCTTCCTAAGAGACAAAAAGGCATTATTATTATTCTAAGTAGGTCTGGGCTTGGCAAAAAAAATAAATTCATCACTTCAATAGAGGCTAGGGCAGCACCAGTAAAACCTGGGGTTTGCATGGGACTTTCTGTTTAGAGCCATTGGGAATTTGGAGCTTGTCACAGAAGTCAGTGGCAAATTCCAGATGCTGTGTGCAGCTGACACTTGAGAGCCATTTGTGTGGCTGATGGGTGGTTTTGGAATGGCCACAGAGTCACTACCCTCCAACATGGACCAAAAGGATCATAATTTCAAGAAAATGGTGTTCTTTTCTAAACAAAGGTATTGTGCAAATTGACACATTGCTGGGGCTGGGTATCTGGCTTGCTTTCGAATCATAGTACAAAAAATGAGTGGCAAAAAAGTGAACATTGAAACATTTGAAAGAGTTCTTAAGCAGCACATCCTTCCTCATCTTTTAAAGGGGCTAAATTCAGCAAGAGGAAGAGCTGGTGCATATCAATGAATGAATCAATAGATTCTTCAGAGCTAGCACAGATAACTTCAAATAGATTGTGCACAATAGAATGCCAGCTGGAGTGAGGAAGATCATCCTCAGTAGGTCTGGGACTTGGCCCACTGCTTTACTCCTATCTCCTCCTTCAACCAGTCCAATAAACCTGGCTTTATTACAGAATTTCAGAGCTTTGAGGCACCAAAACTTGTAGTGAGAATATTCAGAGATCTTTAAAGCATAAAACCTATAATTCTAGTGAAGTAAATATTAAAAGCCTTTATTCCTTTATTCAAATTTTAACCAAAAGTTTGCCAGCTCATGAATGTAACTCTAGCAGAAAAATCAGTAACTAAGAACAGTTCTGTATTTCAAGTTCTTACTTAATACTGCCAATTTGACTCCTTTGGTTATTAAAGTTTTCTTAGTCTCTGTGTACATAAGATGCTAAGTTCACACTTCCTTGCTGAGCTTTAGTTTTTTTCTTTTATTTTGTTATTTTTAACTCTTCTCTGTTCTAGTGTCCCTCCTAATGAATTCTTTCCCCGTTGAGGATAACTCTTCCAGCTTTACTGAGACTCCATTGCAGAGCCATGGAACACTGAGTATTCTCCTTACCAGAACATTTTGAATTTACAACTCAGCAATAACGTGCACCTCTTTCACCTCTGCTTCGAAGCTCTTTGCAGACCTAGGCAGCACTTGGATATATTAATTTCTTGTTTGTGTTCCATTCTGAACTTCTATCAATTGCTTTTTACTCTGAACTGCACGGAATTAACACTTAGAACTAACTTCAATAAGAATGGTAAATTCTGTAAGACAGCAATATTTCACTCACTTGATTTTCAGCTCCCTTTAGACTGTTGTGATCTTTCTGAAAGTCATGAAATGCTTCTTGCACCACTTTGTCCAAGTCCACTTTGTCCTGGAACTCTAGCTCAGGATTTCTTTCCAAAATAACAGATATAACCATCAGCAACTAGAAGGCAGAAAAAGATTGTAAGACTTTAAATTTCATTTTTTAGAATTCAGGTTACATAATAGCACTGCTAATAATTGCATATTTCTCTTTGAAGCAGGAAGCCATTTAATAATGGCACAGGTAATAGTGCACAGATAATAGAATTCTGACTTTGATAAAAGAATCACTGGAAAAGTGGGCTTTTATAAAGGTTACAATTGCTGGTGACTGCCTAGGTAAGGGCACAGTGTAAATGACTGACATTAACACCTGACTTGGCTGGGAGCCAGGAAAGTTATTTTCCATTTTATTCATTCACTGTGTGGCTGCACAAATGCTGGTGCTCGGTGGAGAGAGTGAAAAGCAGCAAACACTGAACCTCAGCAGTTGGTATTCTGAGGCATAATCACACATGGTAAAATTCTGTTATGACAAAGTTTGTAAAAACCAAAGACAACAGTGAGCAGTAAAGCCTCAGTTCATCAGAATTTATGTTCCTTATATCTAAAATGGGTTTAAAATAGGAAGGTGAGCGTGATGAGTGTCCTGTTATAATATCTACAAGTAGGCAGTGGAGTCTGCTCTGGCCACCTTGGGCTTGGTAATTTTGTTATCTTTTAGCCAGGTACCAACAGTGCAGCTCCTGCTGATCTGTTCTAAAAGCAAACATTATATGCAGTGGTGGGCAAGAATTTAAACAGCCTCTTGCTTTACTGTTAGGATGAGGAACACAAGGAAATGGGAAGGTGGCTGATTCAGTAGTGTAAAGCTACTTACATCAGCTACTAGACAGCTAAAAGCTACTAGACAGCCTCAACAAAAAGGGAAAGAAGAATCCTTCAGAAAGCAAACTGGTTATTTTAGAGCAGTTTTCCTTAGATCTAGAAAATTGTTAGGAAAAGGCTAAGGACTTGAAGGAAAGCTACTTTAGAATTACTAGATTTTTACCTTCTCTGACCCAGTTGTATTGGTACTGTCATTAATATTTGCCAAAGGGGAAGAACATCACAACCTCACTCTATTCTGAACATGTAACAGGAACCTGGTTAATCATAAACAATCAATGGAGAAACCACTGAAGCAAGTGTTTATATGGAAAATGCTCTTTCTTCAAATACATGAGTCTAGGTTATTTTTTTTTGTTTTGTTTTAGGCTGTAACATCCTAATGTACATTATAAAATGTCATTAATTATTGGCCACAGACCTCTACGATGATCTGTCTGTATTGTGGCTGGTCAATGTTTTGCAGCATATCTTCAACTAGGAGGGAAAAATTCATTTCATACATCGTCATATCCGATAAGGTTGGTTGCTGAAAAACAAATTATACTTTTATTCAAAGACCACATGCATTAAATCAAAACCATCCCCAAGCACAGCCTACTTGCTTGTTGAACAGATAATACTCAGCTAAGAAATAATGACCACTGTAGGATCAAAAAGGGAGCATATTTCAGAGTCCATGACTTGGAAAGAATCTTCTACACTTATGGTCTTATAAATGTGTTTTAATAGAAGTAGTTTGCTTTTATTCTATTCTAATCGTATTTTACTCCAAATAAAAAAGACAACTTGAAAATACTTTTTTTTTCTTACTTAACAAGTTACTCTAAGTAAAAATAATCATTAATGATAAAACATTTCACCATTAATAGTCAGGTGGAACAGCAATACCTGAGACTCTCTGCAGGTTTACCTGGGGCAAGAATCTCCCTGCCACGATTAAGCCGTTGGGGGTTCTCTCCAGGATCTGCCACACGCGGTCGTAGAAGCCGGCGGGAGTTCTGTTCAGGGAGCCATCCAGCTGCCTCCTGTTCAGCCAGCTCCTGTGGGCACACAGGGACAGCCTCAGCACAGCTGGCACTGCAGAGCCCTGGCCTGGGAGCACGCAGGTGAGCACTGACCCCAAAGCCATCTGCTGCTCTGCTCCCTGCTCAGGTGCACCCTAAAGCAACCACAAGGGCTCGGCATGCAGAGATCACCGTGACACCCCGGGGGTGTCTGTGCTTTGTGGAACTGCAGAAAAAGCAGTGAAATGCATCCAGTGCAGGTCAGGAATGGTAGCAGATCAAACTCCTATTAGAAAAATGCATTTCAGCAGAATTGTTGAAGGCAGGGGTTTTTCCTGATGGTCTGTAGAAAACAAGTGGCCTGCAAATTTAGAAAATTCAACAGAATGGTTTTGTTAAACTCAGGATTTGAACAAACTGAGTTACATTCTTCATGAATCACAAATCCTGTTTGCCTTCAGAAGCATACTGTCCCCAACCCTTTTCTTTTTCACTTAAAACCATCAAGTCTGGAATTTACTTTTCATATTTTTTTCTTCTCAGTGTTACTATAGGAATAGGGCTTTAGCCAAAATGTTTAAGACACCAGCAATGGAACTTGAAGTGGCAGCCATGGTTATGATTTAATTGGTGGATTTACAAGACAGATTTCAGTCTTGTGTGGCAGTCCTGCATGTATTTGACAGAGAAGACTTCCTCAAGTTACTTAGTTACTTGCTTTTTGAATTTTAAGTAGAAAAATCAACACACACATTATTTTTTAGAAAAACTACAATTAAATTACTGCTTTGTAACATGCCTTTCTCTATTTCTAAGACCTGGTTCTGGTAGGCTGCTTGGGACAAAAAAAAAAAAAGGGAAATTCCCAGGTCAACTTTAACAATATGGTTTTTCAGAACTTTTGTAGCCTAGCTCAAATTAATTCAGCACTAATAAGTTTGGGATTTTAGTTTTTGCTCCATTTATATTGGTAGATTAACATAACATGTTTAGAATAAAATTACTTGTTTGCAAAATTACCTGTTCCTGCAGCCACCAGAGTGCTTGATGAAATTACTGAAATACCCTGCATTAAAAAACCCTTACTCTTAAATACTGGAGAAATGGTAAGAATTCCTTCTGAGATACAACCAGTAAAGAGAATTCTGACAACTCCCTGCATGGTTTTACACTTAAGTTTCTTAGTGTAGCTCATTCCCAGCTGCACCAGAAGACCAAGCAAACTGTGTCTTGGTTTGGCTTTTTCGGTTGTTTTTTTTTTTTTTTTTTTTTTTAAGAAAAAAAAGGGAAAAAGTTACCACTAAGTGGTGCATTTTCTGAACAGGTTTGAGCTCTAGGTAGCTGGGATACACTTTCTGAGAACAAAGGAGATGTTTAAAGTTAATACAATAAAACCAGACGCAACATACAACGTGGGCTCTTTTCCTGTATAACTGTACTGGATAAACATGACAAGTTAAGGAAAAGTGTCTCATAAATCACTTCTCAGTTATACGCTTACATACCAAAAAGTGTCTACTATGACAGTTTCATCCTATTGTCTGTACAGCTCTGTCCTTGCATTAGGACAAGAAAATGTCCATAAAAGCAAAAAGGCCAGTGGTGTGGTAAAAATAACAAGTAGTTTTCTTAATACAAAAATATAAGTATTTGAAGATGACAAAATGCTCTGACCCATCTACATTAAAAGAGTAAGGAAGAGGGTCCTGCAAACTGAATAAGCAAAGTGAGTTTTATAAGTGTTTGGACCATTAAAAGAACAATGCTCCATTTAAAAAGGGTTACTTACAATCTTGTGACCTACATAAATAGATTAAAAAGTG
The DNA here is from genome assembly GCA_013398055.1 of Ifrita kowaldi. NCBI lineage: Eukaryota > Metazoa > Chordata > Aves > Passeriformes > Cinclosomatidae > Ifrita > Ifrita kowaldi. The sequence continues at coordinate 94,824 of VZRS01009356.1, forward strand.
TAATCTGTGGAGTCTGTGCTTGCAAAAATTTTACCCTCTGTGAAAACCTGGAGAGAGGTGAGTTGTGGAGAGACTGTTAGGGAGGTAAATAGACCATTAGCCCTTCCTGTATGACAAATTAACTGGCAGTGAGATATGGTATCACATTAGCAGGATTTTTTTTCTAAAAAAAAAATCACGAGAGTAGGAAAAGCTGTCACCAAAAAGAAAAAAAAAAAAAAAGAGAAGAGTATTCTGTACTTCCTGGCAGGAAGAGAACTTTTAAAAACAAGTCACTCATGGGCAAGGAAAAACGAGTTAGTAATACTGTACAGGAAGAAGTTAGAAAAGAAGTCAGAAGATTGAAAGTTTTGAAGGATATGCTGGTGAGCTTTTGTACTCAGATAACCCAAAAAAGAATCCTCATCCTCAGAAAATCAACCCAAGTGCCCTTCAGTGACCTACCCATCACGTGTTACAGGAATCAAAAGCAGCAGCTGCTGTGGAAACTCAGGTAAGATCTCTGATGCAGGATGGTGCCTGAATTGCTTACTGAGATTGACCAAATTGTTTCCTAAAGAGCATTAATACAATATTTAATGGAAAATGCTGCAGAGGGGTTGTTCTGCTATGGTTTTACAGGACAATGTCAGCACCAACACGAGCAGAGACAGCAACCAAACAGCAAGCACTGATAAGCACAGACAAGACTCTGAAAAGCATCTGGGAGATACAGAACAGAGCCAGTGGGACTGAGAGATGAGGCACCAATTTAAACAGCTTGTTTCTCAGAGATTATAGATTGGGGAAAAACACAGGTGTGTTTTGAATGAAGCAGGAGCATAAGCAGAGGATGTGTGGTGTAATTCTTCTTTGTTGTGAGAAAAGACCCATCATCCATTCAGTCACGGACTTTAGAAATTATCAGCAATATCATGTGCCAAAGTTGAACTTAACTAGAAGTAAAACAAAGAGGAAGAGTTTTGACTTCACTCTTATCCATACATTTAAGTGGAAATATTGCAATTTTAACTTTTGTCTTGCATACTTTGTATCACAATGAATGTTCTTTTTGGCAGCTGGTTACAGCTTGGAGAAAAGATTCCAAGTTTCAGGCAGTAGCACTATCTTCTAAGAATTCTAGAGAACATCTGCTCTTACTCATAATAACCTAGAAGAAAGAGGGCACTGAACAGCAGACAAACTGTTCTTACAAGTTACTTAAGTAGAGGTATTGAGTAATTTTTGGCTCCTTTCCCCACATCAAAGAGTGTAATGGTTCACTTTATAGCAGACAGATCTCTTTTCTGTGGCAGTAAAGAGACTTCCACATAGATAAAGCTGAGAAGGGAATATGCAATAGAAAAGAAACAATTCTAGAACCTGGGCCCATGTGAAAGAATGAAAAAGTGCATTTTTGCTACCATCCCTTAAATAATTGCATAACTGATTACAGATGCCTGGTGATTTCAGGTGCACACAAAGTAGTTCAGAAATGAAATGTACTTGAACAGAGGTTTCTGAATAAAAACAGGAGCCACAACCCCAGAGCTTGTTACCTGCCCGGCTGCTGAGGCTGAAGAATATCCAGCAGAAGCTGCTTCACCTCACTGGGGGACATCTGGTACAAGTCCTTGGCTGGCATATCCCCAGCACGGATTTTGAGTTCATACTGCATAGCATGGATAATCCATCTACATAAGGGGAGGAATATATTTATTCATTAAATACAAAGTTTCCAAATAGGAAAAATTAGTCTAATAAAACAGCTCATAAGAATTCCACCCAATCCTGCTATTTGGCTGTCAGGACGTGCATAAAATATCAGACAAATATTCTGCTACTCTTCCTGTTTGATTGGAACATGATACAAGCTGAAAGGGATAATGCACAGATTTTAAGAAATGTGTTGTGAAACATGTTTTCCATAGAGAACATTGATTGGACTACATTCCCTATATCCCATGTTCATTAAGACAAACATTTACCTGCCTTTTGATGTTAAAATTCCTACTCAGAATTATGCTCTGACAATATATGCATTTTGCTGATGAGTTTTAAAAAGGCATAAAATTTACAATATTTTGCATTTAAAAAGACTTCAGGGCTTATGTCTAGTTTCAGCCTTTGAAATTCCTTTTTGCAGTCTATCACACTTTCTTTTTCTGCTTCTTTTTTTAAAAAAAAATTTGATTCAATAAAAATACAGGAAGAGTGAAGATTTTTAGCTTTAGGTATCAGAGAGGCAGAACTTGGCAAAGTGTTGAAGGAAAATGCTGAGTTTTATTGTGCACATTATGTAAAACCAGTGCTCCAGCCTCTGATGCAGTATCAAAGATGAAATAATGTATAGATACACCTGAAGCCAGATAAGCACAGAGCCCAGCCCCTTACCCTCTACACTGGTTCAGTTCAAGTAGGCATTACCAACAAAAGGAAACTTAACTAGTTTTTCTTCTAGTAGTCCATAACACCTGATCAAGGCTTGGTTACATCAGAGCCTTTCTGTGTTTATCTGAAAATGCAGTGTATCCTTAAGAGATTTAGGCTGTCATCTCTATAGCCACATTCTGTGGTCATTTAACTATTTAGCCAACAAGGTGCAGAATGTTTTTGCTTATGTAAGTCAAGTCATGTTCTTCTCTCAGGAATTCTTAGTAACTACACAGAATTTGGACATGCCTGGCCAGCTGATTCAGTGTTGCTTCCCATTTGAGGTTTCCAGGACCATGCATTGGACGTGCAAGATACCAGGGAGTATGAAGCAATATGGGCCCATCACATTATGCAGAACACACTACTTTCATTTATTTTAGTGGGTGAAGAGAGTCCTTCTCTTGTTACTAAGATTAACAACACAACTGGCTCAGGAATTCTTTCCCCCCTCGTGACTCAAATGTGTTTGTGAGCCCCTTGCTGGTATTTTCTCATTGCAGTGGCCTACAAGCCACACCAAAGTCAAGAGTGGACCTTCTGCTGAGCTCTTCACTGATAAAAAGTGAATTCAAGTCAGTTGGGCTGGGAGTTTTTACAGTAATAGGGCTGTCAGAAACTTGATCTATTTCAACATGAAACCCTGAAAACAAATCAATAACAAGACACTAAATCAAATCATTATCAAACTGGAACGGCTTTTCTGTGAGAAGGTTAATTTTGCTCACTGGAGTGGGTGATAACACTGAAATAAAGGAAATTGAATCTCTAGCATTAACCTTGGGAGAAAGAAAAAAACACTGCAAAAAGGATTAGCTACAGAGAATAAGGAAGGGAAGGAAAGAGGAGTAACATGGATCTGTAGAGAGGACAGAAAAGCATTTAAGTGCAAAAGGATAGATGTACTTCCAGTTAAATGTAATACAGGCAATTTTTGGTTTTATGATGACTGGAATGTACTGCTAAAGAAGAAATATGAATCTTGTGTGCTAGAAAAAAGGCTGCTGCTATCTACCTCCAGTGCTGAAATGTTACATGTTTATGGAAAAAAAAATGGAAGATGAAACACTTAAGTTCTGATTCCAAAGCGTGCTCACTGATTCTGTAAATCTCAGTCAATAGCACCTGGCCTCTTCAAAGAAGTGCTTATTCAAATGCATGTCTCTTCCTAAATGTGAAAAATTAATTAACTTCTGTAGGTAGCAAAGTAACTGCAGATACCGTGGAATGTGACAACACTCCAGCACAGGCTCGTTGTAGGTCACCTTGTCAAAGAACTAAATAGAACAGGTGGGAGCTAAATGATGTTTTAACCTCAATTCGAGTTTGTGGTTCTCTGAAGTGTGTACATCCCCCTGCAACAGCAGCAGTAATAAAGAAGAGCAGATACTTTACTGACCCAATGCGTATCTTCAGCATTCCACTGAACAGTTCTGGGGAATTTGAGATGATCCAGCCTATATGGATGACAAGTTCCTGCTGCACCACGGCATCTCTTTCATCTTGTAACTGGCATTTTTCATAGATGATGTTCTTAATCACTGCTGGTGATAAGGGGTTAGAAATAACTGCTTCCTCCTGGCCAAAAGCTCCCAGTGTCACCTGCGGTACAGTGAAAACAGTTCAGAAAATAGGGACAGGAACAAAAGCTCTGCAAAGCAATTCAGAAACTAAACTGCACCAACTCTGCCTTGCTTGTTAACAATTTCACAATACAAGGGTAATTTTACATCAATGGCTGATGCTTGTTAATACTGTTAATTGGATGCTATTGAAGTAATAAACTTCACTAATGACCACAGTGAATATGGAATATATTTTTCCAAATTAAAATGAAAGTACAAGACCACTGCTTTGGTTATAATCAGGACTGTACATTAGGTTTAGACAGTTATATAATTTCATACATTTCAGATGTGGAGCTCAATTAAAATTCAGAATTAAATTTATATTTTGTTTTCCTATTCCTACTAGCATGCTAAAAGTTACAGCCTTAATTTTAAGAAAATGTATTGCTGGTTCTGGATTGTTTAACCACAAAAAAAGGAATTTTGTTAATATTCTGGTTTGTTTATAATCTAGTATCAGTAAGACAGCAACACTAGTTTTTCTGCTATAATAAAAATCATTGTTATTGAGTGATCAAGGAAGGGAAGTGAGGTTAAAAACTTGCAAATAGCCTCAAATTATGCTGCATGCAGGTGTAGTTCCTTCTACCGCTGAGTAGCGCCAGAAGCACAAACCCAGACCTCAGTCTGGAGTCAGACAACAACATTGCACATAAGCAAGTATACACATACATATATTTAATACAAAAATACAGAAATATTCAATTAGTATTATTTGGAAGCAGCTGTTCATGAACTTCATTAAAATTTTGTGCTCGGGAAGAAAAAGAGTGTCCTCCTTAGGAAAGGAAAAAACACTGATGATCAAACTTTCTTTCAAACAGAAAACTCTGAAAGACCTTTTGCTCAGCTGCCACCCACAGGTTGTCTTATGCTCAATCATACAGAGAGTGGTTACATTTTCATTTAAGAAGTCTTTCAAAAGATGCCTTATGACTTCACTCCGTCTACTTTTGTGAAATACAGCATTTAGATAAAATCATAGAAAGGTTTGAGTGGGAAGGGACCTTAAAGATCATCTCGTTCCAACGGTCCTGCTCCAAACCCTGTTTAACCTGGCCTTGAACACTCCCAGGGATGGGGCAGCCACAGATCCTCTGGGAACCTGTGCCAGGCCCTCACCACCCTCACAGGGAAGAACTTCTTCCTAAGAGCTAATCTAAACCTACCCTATCTCAATTTAAAGCAATTCCCCTTTGCCCTGTCTCTACGTGCCCTTGTCAAAAGTCCCTCTCCAGCTCTACTGGAGCCCCTTTAGGCATTTGAAGGGGTTCTGAGGTCTCACCAGAGACCTTAAACCCAGAGAGTTACATAAGTCATGGCCTCTTCCCTAAAAGCTGAACTGTCTTTTCAGTCTTATCCTGTCATTAATTAAAATTATTATTCAATTCCAAATACAATTATTAAACATATCTCTATTTTCTCTGGATTGTTCTTCTTTGGTAAGGTTTTTTTTTAAGCCATTGGGCACTTTTAAAAGAAGCATCAGAGGCCTTCAAAATCAACAAGCCATTTGTTTAGTTTCTGTTATCATTCCTTAATACATTTCTGAGGAGCAAAGACTTACCTGCTTGCCCTGAACTAAAACATTAGTAATAGATGGTGCAAGGCTGTCCACTAGTTTACCTAAAAGACTTGCTGCGAAGCGCACAACAGACCTGAGGGCAGAAAACAGAGCAATCCCACTACATATCACATGCTAGTTTAATGAATTCAGATATCAATTTGAAGTCTGCAACAGCAGAGATCTCAAAATTAACTCAGTGAATACACACATTATTTACAAAGTGGAATTTGGATCAGATTTTATGCAATCTTCCGGAGATTTTCATTTTTTAATTTAGATACAGGTTAATGGATCAGAAATATATTTAGTTAGAATTCATTAAACTACCAGTTTCATAAAAAGCTTCTTGTTCTCTTCTCGACATCATCTTGAACAAAGACAGGTAAGAAATGCCAACTCCTCGTTTATGACATTTTCATAATTTTGCAAGATAACTCGGGTACTTTTTAAATCTACTCAAGGAGGAGTCAGGAAGATTTTGCAAGAGAAAGTACAACACATAACACCAAGGCTTTGCTGTATGTTCCATGCTGAGGTAATATTTTGCATGTGTGGCATGAAAAGAAGAGATTTGTGTCACCTGCTAGGTTAAAAACAAGCTGTAACTTCTAAGAACATTTTTCCATATATGCAGTTGATGGTTAAAGATAAGAATACGTTTAATAACAATTTCTTGACAAAATACAAACCTAACAGACCTGTAATTAAGCTCTTCTAGCACAGATTTTGAGGCTACTAAAAACCATTTATCCACAGAGATGAGGAACAAGCTGTAATATTGTATGGTGTTAGTAAAAAACTTAAACAGTTGATGTTGATTCCTGTGAAAACTGCTACACACTTCTTAAGATCAAGAGCAAAGCATTTCAAAAATGCATTAGCTGATACTGTCAAAATGCAAATAAGCAAAAAAAAATAATCTCACAGAGCTGCACTTCAGATTTCTGGGCACTTTACCTGTTTCCCATGTACCAGTAAAGTAGTAATATGTGGGGTTATAGAAGAAGAAAATTTCTGTGCAAATGCAGCACTGTAGCGTAACACCAACCTATATGTGTGTCACATGGCAATCATGGAAGAGAAATGAAAAATAGTTTACATATTTTGTTTCTAAAAATACTTCTGATTTTTATTATTTACAAAGAATACCACCAAGGTATTTTGGTTCTACCTCATTATTGGCAAGGGCCCATTTAACTGTACAAAGAGACAAAAATGAAAAACAGCTTTTATAATTACTGACCTGTTACGAATAGTTACAGAGTGAGAGAACAGAGTTCAGGGCAGGCTTGACTTTGATAAAAAAGAAATTAAACTTCCACTGAGCTTCAGGGCAAAGAAATTAATAAATAACATGTAAATATCAACCTACTTGCTGAAACCTTTTAAAGTTATTGTGTCAAAGTCAGGCTCAAAGCAAATTACTTCAGGGCAATAAATCTGAGTTAGTGCATCAGCTTAAATGATTTATATCTGATCACCAGCCATCCTACATAAAGCTATTGACAATATTTTATCATGCCCTGTAAGAAATAAGAATATTAACATTCTACTCACATTATTTCAATTTAATGAGGCCTGTGTATTGGCAATAGTGCAAAACCAGCCTATTGCTTTCGTATTTTAAAAGATAACAGTAAGAAACTGCTTCTTAATTTTTTAAAGCCTATTAAACCAGACCTTCAGCTGCCATGCACCAATACAATTGTCAGGAAAGCTGTCATTTTCCCTCCTTTAAGTGTGTGAGAATTCAGCCTTACTTTCTATAAACACATCATAAACACAAAATTGGTGTAAGCCAGAAGGAACACGATATTTGTATACAAACCAGAGCTTTCTGCTGCCAGCTCGTCTGTAGATTCTTTCAATATGCTCAGCAACAGTACCTAAAGGCATTTAACAGAAAAAAGAAAAACAAAACACAAGCAAAAAAAGATGCACAGTTTTCATTTAACAGTAATAAGGCAAGTTTGATGAGACCAGGTAATTCTGAATCTGCTTTAGTAAAGCACTTATCTATTATGCTCAACATCTAAAATTCAGATGCAATCAAGTCCCCTGTCTCCCAGTATATGTTGTTATTCAAAAAGCCAAACCAGATTTCAGCTGAATTTGCTGCTCATGCTATAGAGGCACCTATAATATCATCTATTCTTGCAATATATTGGGGAAAATTAATCCACATATAGATTGGGCCTATAAAGGTACACCCCATCATAAGGTACGTCCTCAAACTGCACAACCCAGGGTTCTGCAGCTTCTGGTTTTAGATTTATATTTTATTGATTGTGTGATTATTTAATGTCAGTCTCAGTAGTCTCCATGCAGGGAACGCAGGGAACTCAGTCTTAATGACTCAGACCATTTAATACAGGGTGCATATTAAAAAGGTTATCATCACCCACTGTTTCATATGGGATGGCACCAAAAGGTCTGTACAAGTTAGCTCTGAACACTCAGAGGCACAGCAGCACTTTTGTAGGATCTAATTGGTTTCAACAGTTTTTCAGTTCATCATCATGATCCAATGGCTGTAGATGGTAATGCTGCTTGCTTACAGAGGTTAGGGAATGTGCCTTGAGGTGTTTCTAGAGTGAGGAACACAACATACAAAGGACTAAAGAAAGCTCCTGAGGCTCCCAAAGCCTCACAACACTCTGGGTAACTGGTGGAAAAGGTCACTTCAGAGCTACATGGGCCTCATGTGCAAATTCCAACCGTGACTTGCTCCAATGCACTGGGTTATCAGCCTATGTATTTTATTCCACTTGATGTGGCTTTGCAGTCCTGTGTGCAGTTTTGGGCACCACAACAGAAGGAAAATAAAAGGACATTTGGAAGTATCCAAAGGAGACACAGGAAGATTGTGAAGGATCTAGCAGAGAAGCCATGTGAGGAGTGACTGAGGTCACTTGGCTTGTTGAGCCCAGAGAAAAGGAGACTGAGGAGAGTCCTCATTGTGGTTTGCAACATCCTCTAAAGGGACAGCAGAGGGGCAGGAACAGGTCTTCTCACTCTGGTGACCAGTGACAGGCCTCGAGGGAATGGCTGGAGCTGAGTCAGGGCAGGCTCAGTTTGCATAGTAGGGAAAGGTTTTTCACCCAGAGGGGGTTGGGCACAGAACAGGCTCCCCAGGGCAGTGGGGGTACAGCATCAAGCTTGTCTGAGCTCAAGAAGCATTTGGAAAATGCTCTCAGGCACACGGGGGGATTGTTGGGGTGTCCTAGGAAGGACCAGGAGCTGATTTTGATGATCCTTGTGGGTCCCTTCTAACTCAGGATAGCCTATATATTCTATGACATTTTTAACATAGCAATACAGATATAATGTATGCTTATGTCAAAATGACAACTCTTCTCCACATGAACCAGCCATCTCACACGAAAATTAAGAAGCAGAGCTCTGTAAGAGGAGGTGGTAAGTCCCACTGCTTGATTAATGAGCCCTCTTTTTCTGAGGAGCATTCATATATACAAAGGCAGCTAAAAAGCAGTCTTTGGAAAAAAAGATAAAACACCAAACTTTGCAGAATAAAATCCCAAAGCCTCAATACCCTTTTCAGAATTATATTACAGGAATTTAGACCTTGTGCTCTGAAACAAAGTCATACTACAAAACCAGAGTTTCACAGATCCATTGAACTGAAGTCAGATTACATCAAAGCAGAATAAAAATTCAGTATAAAGCCTCATATAGTTCAGACTGTTACAGACATACAGACTTGTTTTATGTTTTGGTTTTCTTTGTAAGGTCAAATCCTCTATTTTTTTTCTAATCTATGCATTCAGAATTACAACCAGATACAGCACTGGCCTACAAACAATCTAAGAGAGTTCATATATCCAGCAGCTCATTCCCCACCACGCCACCAATTTGCATGTCCTATTTAACGCAGAAATTGCTTTAAATGGCACAGAAAACAGCTACACAACTGCTGGCAGGCACAGCTATTATTCATGTTCATTGCAACTCAACATACAGCTGCTTACTCAGTGCTCAGAACAGTCAAATGGAAGAAGCTCTTACCTTCCTTGGTGATAAAATTCGGCCCTTCCCTTTTAAGCAATATACTCGAGAGCAACGCTTGACTTGCCAGGCAATTGCAGTCCTTAAATAAAAACCAGCAACAACAGAACCACAAATAGCCTTCAGATTTTCACTGAAGCAAAACCAGAACAGCTATTAAAAATTTCAGGTGAAACCAAAGGGCCTTTTTACTTTTCATTGTCAGGAAAAGTCTACATATTTTATTTTCAAGGGGATTTCACAACTCTTCCATACCCTATGTATGCTGTATACTTGTCACTGCTGCTTGTTAATTTGACCTGGGAAAAGTTTCCTGGTTTTTCATTCTCAGGTCCTTTCATTTACAGCAGAAATGCTTGTAATGAAATAGGGAACCAAGCAGAATACTTTGTGTATCAAACACTAGATCCAGAACAGTTACTGGTAGTTTTCCTCTAGATGCAGGAAAAATGCCAGATTGCAACTATCCCTTAATGCCATTACAAAGTTCCCAGTCCATCCAAGTGAATACCCACTGCTCAAGTCTTTTGAACTGCAGTTTGTCTATAAAATATCTATTCTTAAGGCACATGACAAATGGATGCCCTCCAGGATGGTCATTAGCACCAAGGATGATTGGGGCAGCTGGGAGAACTGCGAGCCAACAGTTACATGTGAAGGGCCAGGAAGCTCTGGGATAAGATAAAGGGGAAGATTCCCTGAGTATGAAGAGGAACTTCAGACATTTAATGTTATTAGCTGTGCCACAACACTGATCATGCTGATGTAAGTAGGCTGCTGGTAAAAAGAGTATCAGCACAGAATTTCTTATTTCATGAGAATGAAGTTACACTGTACTTTTATCAAGTTTTCTTACATTAAGTTTCTGCAGGATCTCATACGTTGACTTGTTTTTCCAGTCATTAATATTTACGTCTGGTTGCTGCTCAAGTTCAGAAGCATTGGGAGTACTAGACTGTCTCTTGACTTTTGAATGCTTTGGAAGATCCAGCTCCTCCAAACTCTTAAATACAGGAGCCCTGAAAAATAAGTATTTAATTTCTTCACAGTTCAGAAAATATTTTAATTATCAAGTAAGTCATCACTACTATTTACACATAGCCTTACTCTTCTGTTTCAGTGATTCTTAGGAAGTCAAGCTGTTCAACAACTGCTCCAGATATTAATGTCTGAAATGAAAAATTGAAAACAAATTTTAAAATACGTACATAACTATATAGCTATCTTTTCATCTCAGGAAGTTGCTGGTGGTTTCCATTGAGAAAGTAGTTTGTTTTTCTACAGTTCCAAATATTTTTACACTTTCAGAGTATCTTCCCTCTTTCATGAGGAAAAAGACAGCTTAAGACAGCAGAAGTCTCTTGGGGCTGCTGTCTCCTTTTTGGTCATCTTCTGTTGTTCTTTTGCCCTGTCTGGCTTCATCAAGCAATGCCCACCCCTCAAAATCCAGGTGTGATGCAAACACTTGAGATGAAGGATGTGCATTCCTCAGAGTCCTGCACAGTGCCCATGTTCTGGATCCCAATGCTCATTATTCCAGGGATGGCTGAAGGCTGGGCAGTTTTCCTGCCATTCTCACCGATGTTTCAGGGGAACACTACAAAGAGCATTCTCACACTGTATTCATTTCCTAATCCAAGCAGGCCTGGCCTAAGTTTGCACATCAAATGCAGCTCACAAATACTTCCATCTCAAAAGATTACACACCTGAAATTCATTGCTGCATTTATCTGATGTAGTCATTACAATTCACTCACTCTGCACTTATACAAAGTCCCTATTTATCTACTGCCAGAGGAAATGTATTGTACTACAGCATTTTTAACACTGCTTTTGATGGTTCTCATTAGCTAAATACAACTGAGTGTGTTTTGTGAACTTTTATATTCCATTTTCATTGTACATGACTTGCAGTAAAACATTGATCTGTTACGCTCTGAGATGACAGAATATAAAAACCCTGCTTTGCTTTTATTACTGGTGCCATTCATTCTTTGCCTTGCACATCTGCTTGAACACATGATGACAATGAAGCTAAAAATCAGAAAAGAGCTACAAATCTTCTGAGCATACAAAATTTTAAATTAAATCAGATTTGGTATATTTTACAGGAAAAAAAAGAGCGTTCACCCAGTTAGAGACACAGATTCTCTCTAGGCATGTTTAACATGTGCACCTAAAGGAAGGAGCTGACTACAACTGACAAAGATCAATATATATTTTGTTGGAATAAATGAATTATTCAAGAAAATGCCATGAATTAGACATGTCCCTTGTTCTTTTCCCCAAATCCTCCCCTATAATGAAACAAGACTGTTAATAAAATGTGACAGCTGTGCAGTAAGACAGAGATTCCAGTTCAGCTGCTGGAGCAAGCACACAGTATCCCAGCAGGAAAGGCACCCACCACCATCTCCACTGCCTTCAAGCCAAACAAACATTTGTTTGTAGTCTTCCCATGTGCTCTTTTTAATGGCTAACAAATAAAGCAAAGACCAGTGGCTGTCAACACCTTAGACCCTTTAAAACTCCTCCTTAATTATTATATTAGAAAAAGGATCTTCCAGAAGGTCAGTGAGTATGGAAGGGAAAGTTTATTCCCCGATGGCTGTCCAGTGTAGTGCTTAAAATAAGGACACAGGTAGATGGAGAAATGTCTGATCAATCTTTCTTGCAAGGCAAGAAAGTCATTGCAGTTAAATTAAAAAAAAAAAAAAACAAAAAAACCCCAAACCAACAAACAAACCAAACCACAACAACAACCCTGCAGCCAAATGAAAGGTTTTCCATGGGCAGTAATGGCATTTGCTATAGGAAGAGTTAGTGGTGCCAGGAGAGACTACACGACCTATATGTGATCAGGGGAGATACATAAATACTTAAAGATTCTTAAAGATTCCAAGGATATCTTAAACCACCATAGCTAGGAGCATTTCCTTTACAAATGACCCAGCTCTTCTACAAATTAATGATTTTCTAGGGAACAAGAAGTCATTACTCTGTCTTTAGTCTTCTCTCTTAAAAAAACAACATAGTTCAATAGGTGTAAACTAAGATTAACTAGCACATAGGACTATGTAATATCAGCACCTGTCTTGGTAATTTTCACATTTTAATGAAGGAATGTTCCTGCTTTGAGATTCATTCAAACAGCAAAGATGTTAAAACTAGATCTTAGTTCTTGTAAGAATTTTAATATATGTGAAGCACCTTTTTTTTCCCCTCCGTGATTACCTAATCAAAAGAAATCCCTCAGTGCTTGACACCGTGGCTTTATCCTTTGGTAGTAATTTCACAAGATTGCCTAACAAAAAACACCCTTTTCCCTTCTGAAAATCCTCTGTGAAGATTATGACTTTCAAAAGACTCATCAAAAGGAATTAAAATAAACCCATGTTTCTGTTGAGACAAAACAAATAGTACCAAATGTCTTGAGTCTTGACTCCTTACTTTTATGAAACTAAATAAAATCCTTGGAAGTCACATAAACCCCAAAAGTAGCAAGAATACATGTACCAGTACCAGGAGGTAAGAACACAACAGTCAGGAGAATCATCTTACCTGTACTCTGTCAACGTGAACCTTCACTCCTCCAACAATTCCCTTTCTAAAGGCTGCCAGCATATCTAATATGGGACTGAATCTGCTCCCTCTGGAATTTGAAACAGAACTCCATTAATCTTGCAGTTAGGTAAATCCCCCACAGCAAATCCTGCTTTTCTCTCTCCCTACCTTATGTTGTCTTCCCGGATCAGTACCACAAACAGGGGCCGCCCGTGCATCTTCCAGTACTGCTTAATGAACTGCAGGGCATTCTGGGCAGGAAAGAATGGCAGTCACAAAAAACCCCAAACAGCACAACAAGCACAACCTACCAGAACACACAGTACGAGCCACTAGAAGACCTATAGCCCTGAAAACCCCAACAGGTTAAAAATACCTTAGCTACTAAAGCACCAACAGACTTCTGCAGCAGGTACAAGCTGCTGTCAAGCCCTGCTATTTCCTAAGTGTTCTGAAAATACTCCTAAGCAAATGTATGGATCAGGGAGCAAACCATGAGGCAGTGCAGTGCTCTGAACTACAGGCAATGACCTAGAAAGGGTGTGAGGGGATCCAGGGCTTGAATCCCAGGGCATGGAATCACCAGGGCCACCTTCCATGCACTGACGTCACTGCTCCAGCCCAGGGCATGTGGCAGGTGAGCTCTGCACTGCTGCCAACCTTACAGGGAAGGGGGGCAGGTTTTAATATTTGTGCAAAATCAAGTAGTGTTTCCTCCAAGTAAGGCTTTCATATTTCCTGTAAACACCAGTCTTGTTCCTTTTTTCAGCCAAGAACGTTTGTTCTCCCAAAGAAACAAATGATAATTTGCTTGCTGCCCTAAAGCACTCCCAATCACTTTGGGGGCAGTTTTTTTGTCACACAGAGATACTCACTAGAACTCACACTGGGCTGACAGGATATTTGTCTCAATACACTTTCTAGCTGCAAGTTTTTGTACTACAATAATACACACTGTACTGTGTTCCCCCTTCAGTCTTGTGTTTTATCAGACTGCACAGTTTATTCTTCTACAGACTATTTTTATCAGTTACTCAGATGAGAAGTTACAAATACCTTAATGTCATCAATCAACATCATAACATCCTGAGACATGTAGAAATCACTGAGATCAAAAATGATCGAGTAGCAAACTACAGTCTTCCCTAGTATTCGATAAATCTGTTGAGAGAGAAAACTTCCATTAATCTTTTCTTGAATCTTTCCATAAGGGCCAAATACAAGGACTTGAAAGTCAGATACATGCACAAAATAACACTACATTTCAATTCTAGTTAAAAACATACAGAGACTAAATGTTTATCTAAATATATATCAGTAACAAGAATATAAACTTTTCTTGCAACAACCTTTGATGTCCCAAGGCATCCTATGGGTCTGTCCGGTCTTCCAGATAATCCCAGTTTCTCATTGACTCCCAAATGGAAGTAAGCCTGTGAGAAAGAACCATGAAAACTGATAAAAACCTAGATACCAGCCTTTCTCATGCTCCTGCCACGTCTCACAAAGAAGGCTGTGTGCAGTCTGCTTTGATTAGAAAATGATTCAGAAACTGTGGCTGTTATTTCTATTCAGGGTTGGTTTTTTAAAAAACACTTGTTGTTTCCTATATTAGGGCTTCTTTTTAATTTCTTGCTCCTATTACTTTTCTATTCTATATATGTAAAATATTTATTGATTTTTCAAATTGCTTATTGAAATAATTTTTTAAAGGATCATTTGCATTTATTGGCTAGCTGAATTTGCCTTCTGTAATGCTTTTCCAGTGTGGATACATAAGTAAAAGAGTAATATAAAAACCCTTTAAAGATCTTTATTCTAATTTTAGTACAAATCTGGAAAATTAATGCATCAGCAACACAAGCAAGAGGGAATTATCTCATTATTCATAGCTTGATTCTTATTAGAGTTATGTATGCCTAGCATTACTTCAACTGATACAATTTTGCAAAAATGATCTTCATTTATTACAGTGCATGAGAATAAAACCATAAGAAAACAACTTATCTGTGAGCAATAGAGTATAAATGTATCAGTTAAACCTGACTGAAAGATGTAATTTTTGCTTATTTGGCCTGTTTTAGGTAAGGAACCCATCATTACTGCAGAATATTCAGAATTCTGAACATTTTCTGAAGTTCAATCTTTCTTTATGTTGTAGGAAGATAATTCAGAAGCAAATGAAAGCAAACACTTGAACAAACATTACACTCAATAGCTTTCTATTGCTGTCAGCTTGGGGCCTTCCTGATCCTGCCCATGGTTCTGCCTTAATACCAAGAACAATTTAAAAAAGAAAATAAACAAAATTACCCACATGACCTGTTCATCCAGAGTAAGGAACTGTGTTCAAGTGGGAAAGGATGGAGACATCAGAACACTGATAGCTTTCAATAACCCAACTGCACATAGCAAAGCCAAACAATGCTGAACCTCCTCTTGTGGTAAATAAGGGAGACTGGAAAAATGGCAGTAGACAGGGCAATTTAACACTAAAAGGACCTGCATTTTGCTGGAATGCAGAACACAAACTGTTTTCTTAACAAAAGCAGAACCACATTAGCATTGTAACATTGTCTCTCTCCTTGAAGACTCTTTAGCTTGAGGCCTCATGTTTACACACAGGCTACTAAAGCAGTTTCCTCTTCTAATGATGGTTCTCCATCCTGATCTGTTACAATCAAAGCTCAGATTCAGCACCAGGCACTGAACAATGCACAGTTTCATCCAAGTCCAGCTGCTTCAAGCACCTTTGCTTTTTATTAAAAAGCCCTTCAATTCTGCATTACTAAAGCTGCTAATAGCAAGAAATGGCTGTGAAAGCAGGCTGGGCTGTTGGGTTGATTTATGAGCATGAACCAAACTGCAGTGGTCTTGCACACCATCTGTTTCTGTGCTCCCTTTCCTCCTCTCAGTTCATGCCAGGGGTATTCTGCTCCTCTCCTGTGCTATACTTCCACTCCAGATACACATTTTCCTGTGTATTATGTGTGTCTTGTCCCATTTTATTGTTTAGCTCTTCTTTCTCTCCCCACTTTGTGGATATGTTTACTTGACTTCAAGTTCTACTTTCAATCCCCATCCATTTGTTTTACAGCACTTTTTTGGACACATGCCTGTTAATAAGTCCAGAGATTTAAACTGTTCTCATGTGCTACTAGAGCAGTTCAAAGGTTTCTGATTAAATGATATTACTCCTTAGAACTGACAGCATCACAGTAGGAAATACTGAGATCCGTATTTTCCATGGATCAACCTTCTATTCCCCAAAATACAATGACTTCTCCATCATTGGCTTCCTCTCCCCACAAAGGATGAGAAATACTATGAGGAGTTTTTGTTTGTTTGCTTTTTGGTTCATATTGGTTATTGGCATAAGCCCAGAGATCAAACCCAGTTCTCATAACACCCCAAACACTCTCTCTACTTCACAGCTCTGGCAGAGCCTTTATTAGAAGCCCATTAGGAAGAGGTGTTGTATCAGGTGAATTATTATTTTTATGGCATTCTTTGAAAAGTAAATTTTGATAAGGCAGATGTACCTACCCACCATGAGGATAAAGGAAGTGTCAGAATTGCCAGATGTCTCAACAGCTTTAGAAAATAAATCCTAACACAGACATTTTCATAGATAGGAATTTAATTGATAATAAAACTTAATGAAGGTCTCATCTTTCTGTCAGGGAAACCAAAGAAGTGATGGATGACAGAGAAAATACATACTTCTATGATAAAGTTATGGAGTAGTCATTTGTTAAACCAAAGTTTCAGGTACAGAATTTCAGGACAAATACAGACAAAGAGAACATATTTTGGAATATATTATCATGAAAGCTGGTGAGTAAAAATGGGTTCAGAAATGAATAAGGATGAAAGGAAACATGGATATTTCTCTTCTCTCTGTTTCAGTACTTCTCAGGTGTTTTAGTGGCAGCCATTATGTAGGGTAAGCATTTTTTGAATAAGCCACAGCCAGGTTTAGTACATCCTTTATCCTTGCAAACTTAAGAAACCTGAAATATGTTGCTATATTCTCTATTTTTGGGTTTACTTTTCTCCTGTGTCCTACAGACTCCTGATACAGATCCTGGCATTGGCCATGTGAGCTGATTTCTGAGGGAGAGCCCCACACAGTGAGTGGTCTGTGCTACAGCTGGGATGTGGGGCTGACAAACAGAGTCTGTCACTGCACTGCCCCAGACATTCATCACTCTGGTGTGAGACCATCTGCACAACACAAGGTTAGACAGGAGCTTTGTGGACCTGATCTACAAGCAGGACTAGAAGGGCCAGCCTAGGATGTGCTTGTCCCTCAGGAGACTTCCTGCCCCTATAAAAAACAGAGCCTTCAGGGAGGATGAAGGGGATCCTGAAGATGATCCTTCATCCCACTAATTTCTGACTGTGGAACTTAAAATGTGCTCAGCTAAAGAGTTAAACCAAAAAGGATTTTAAAACCAAAACTATATCCCTGGATATCGTTTTGACTATATATATATATCCCTGGATATAGCCAATCCAAGGGAAAACAGTGACAGAAATGTGGATAATGCCTGTTACAGGGGCTATGAAATCCTGTGATGGTTTGTGCCTACTGCCTTAACCCATTTCTTTGACTGTTGTTCATTTGCTCGTTTCTCCACCAAGATTCATTTAGTTTACCAAGCTACTAGTATTATTAAAATTTTATTATTCATTCATTATACTCTGAAAGTGGCTCAGGCAATAAACCTAATCAGATAATATAGAACACATGGGCTCCCACATTCCCCTGAAAACTCCAGGCATCTGTAACTTTCAGTGCCAGCACACCTTGCAACTGCATTAGGAGAACACAAAAACATAGGGAACAGCTTAGGGAGATACAAGGGTAATAGCTTTTTACAAAAGAAATATACAGATGGATTAATCATTTTAAATGCAGAATGCCTTACTTTGACAAGTTCTTTCTGAGCCCATATCTGAATTGGTTCCACCTGCTGGGGGGTCTGAGTTTGGATTCCATATGTGTTCAGAAAAACTTGGAGGCTACAAATGAAATACGGATAAATTTAATGACAAATCACAGAACAGTTTTAACAACTCTCTTGGCAGCAGATATATACAAGTAGCAGTATTTCATTCTACACCATTTCAGATGTATTGTTCAACCCTTCCTTAATACATAAGTACTTAACAAAAGTAAATACATACCGCTGGCTTTCTGCTATCAGGGCCACGTGTACCACCAAATCATTTTCTAAAGGACCCTAGAAAATAATGACAAAATCATAACTAGCATTGCTAATTAAAGATTTTATTCAATATAACATGACCAGGGACAATGGCTATTTAAACCATTCCCAACTATGACAGACACCACTATCTGCATTGCTTTCTCTTATGGTGTGAGCAAATTGAAAGATTTGTAAATCTCAAGGCTACAGGAAGCCTGTCCTACCAATAATACTCTGCAAGACACAATTTGGGGAATTAATAATAAATAGGCTTCTGGTAATCATTACACTGTTCAGATTAGCGTGGGCATTTCTTTAATTAAGAAGAACTACATGGGGAAAACATTTTATATCATACAAAAATTTAGAATTTATCCAATCAATATATCTCCTACATGCCTAATATGACCTAATGTTTAGATACATATTTTTGTAATGAGTGAAATTATTCAGCTTTTTGGGTAAAAAATAAAATTCACTTATAAATAATGACCTGATGATTTCAACCCTTTACTCTGAAAAATTGTCATCAGACAGCTGCTCTTTAGTGACATGAAAGACATATTACATTTTACAGGGGACAACTGCATTTCCTTGCATTGTTTATTACACAGACACTTCATGTTTGACATAAATACTAGTATTTTACATCAGAAAACCATGCAAATAGGAGTGAATTCAATGTGCTGGGTGAGATCACTGACTTGACTCCCTGGGTCTCAAACTAGCAATGCACCTTTCCTGTCACTGGCAGAATGAGCTATGAACAACCACCCTGCTCCTTGTTCACTCCTCTGGCATCCACTGGCTGTAAAATGACTGAACTAAAGAGCAGCTCACATTTTCATTGCTAAAATGCTTTTTGCCTGCTTTTGTCTAGAAACTACCAGAACATGAATGACAGAAATTAAACACATCTTCTATCGATTGTATAAAAGGACAGCATTTTTTGTGATGATAGAGGGGTAGACATTGATTTAGAACAAGAAGTTCAGAGGGAACACTTGCTTGCTCAGGCATCTGTGAGCCTTGATATCAATAAAGATCTCAGGGATTTGCAGAAGAAATTCTTGGTAACATTTTCCCAGAAGTCTGTCAGCACTACATTTGCACTAAAAATTTTGGACTTTTTGCCACATGAAGTAAGTTTCTGATGAAAGTATATGCACAAAGACACCAGATGAAGAAGTCAGAAGTTAAGTGACATTAAAAGCTTTTCCTGCTCAGAGTAAGATCATTGTGCTATCACTTGCATTTATACGAGCAGTAGGAAAACAACACAAAACTCAGCCATAATCACTGTGTATAAAACAAAAAGCAAAAGCCTCCCCACCCAAAAATGAGAGAGCCCCTTCCAAGACTATTGATTTGTAGACAGCCTGTCATCTAACCTGGGCAGTGGTCTTTGAGTTCAGACTCAATTATTACCCTCTAAATAAAGAACTTAGCAGGACTGTGTAACCACAGCCTGTAAAATGTGCATAACCCATGAGTTCTGCCTCTCACACAGCCAAGGACAGGATTAATTCACAGCAATAAATGGTGGTTCTAACACAGGCCAGGACTACACAAATGTGTCTACAGCACAACTGGCACAACACAAAATCTGTGTGAGAAACTACTAGATCTTTCAAAGTATTGTGGAAAAAATGTAACTATCATTGCAGTACAACTACAGGATTGCTGAAACATTAAACAGAAAGTTACTTTCACTGT
Organism: Ifrita kowaldi; assembly: GCA_013398055.1. Taxonomy (NCBI): domain Eukaryota; kingdom Metazoa; phylum Chordata; class Aves; order Passeriformes; family Cinclosomatidae; genus Ifrita; species Ifrita kowaldi. Next base: position 114,953 of record VZRS01009356.1, read on the forward strand.
CATTTGACATATCACAGCCTGGAGGATCACAAGTAGTGGCCTAGAGAAACACAGATCAAAATAATAGATAAAAAACTCAAAAAAGTCACCCTTTCCAACAATGATTGTGCTATATAGCATTTGCTATATATTTTTTTAAAAAGGAGATATGGAAAAGCATTAAACTGCTAAATATTCCACTAAATAAATCTGGTTGTTGTTAAAAGTTCCATTTTAATGTCTTGACTTTCTCATTTGTTTAATAAGGCCAGCTCAGGTGTTGTTCCCATAACATCAATCACTGTCTCCTCAAAACACCACAACAGCCCCCCTGCCCAGGCTCCCCCTCCTGCCTTGTGTTTCCACCTTGGATCCTCGGCAGAAGGGTCGGTTTCACCTGCATTCTGCACACTGTGCAGATGATAAATATACCTCAGAAGAACAAGATAAAAGACTGATTAGTTGTTCTTCCTCTCCAAAAAGGAGAATTTAAAAAAAAAAAAAAAAATCTTTTTTAACAAGGTTATAAACTGTTGGAGGTAGGATAAAGGGAAAAATCCCTGACTCTGTTCCTGGCACAAGCAGAGAAAGCAGCTCAGTATCAGCCCTTTGCTGCACTCTCTCTGCACAGATGTTATCACTGTGCCTTTCTGCTTCCACTGCCAGGAAACCTCAGAACTCTGAAAAAGCCCCTTTCATTGTAAGCATGTGAGAGAGGGGGCAGAGCACTGAAGAGCCCCGATGGAAATGGAACCCACTGGGCTTTCCAAGCACACGGAGCAAGGAGAGGCAAATGGAAATAGCTCCCAACAGGAGAGACTGCACTGCACCCCCATGACCCACCTGGCTGCTCCTGACCCACAACCCAATGGCCACAGAGCTGCTCTGGCAGCACTGACCCCTGCTGACCACCCTGTGCCCACTGGCACTGACACACCAGACCCCTGAAATCAAACACAGCACACCTATGTGCCTCAGATTCCAAAAGAGTGTTTGGCAGGTTTGGAATTGTGTTAACTGTGGTAGACAATTGTATTAACAGGAATGAAAGCAAGAACATGTTTATAATTAACATGACAAAACAAATCATCCAATATGGTTCTAACCAAATCAGACATGCTCTAATCCTAAACATAAAAATCTTAAAATATCTCAGTTTACCTACAATTAGTAATTTTAGTTCCTTCTTTACACATTATCTATTTCCCTGAAAATAAAAAAAAAGCAGTCTATTATTTTGAATATTCTCTTCCCAGTTCTCTTCATCAATAGGCATTAATCTTGATTCCCAGTAACTGAAATGAAATCCTTACAAATGATTGCAAACTCCACACAGCAAAACATTAAAAGAATACAGTCATCACATGCAGAGAATTCAGTTAATTAATTGTAACCCTAAACACATATTTCAACTTAACTCAGAAGATAAAATAGTCCTACTCTGGCAATTTAGTCAGGTTATGATTTTTTGTTAAAGATGAAACTAAACATGAGACAGCAATAAATCAGCTTTCACATGCACCAGTAAAATACAAAACAATTCCAAAAAACTCTCACTCTACCTCATTTCTCAAACGTTACTGTTACCATCCAGGCCCTCCTCCACACTACATCCTCCCAAAACAGAATGCAACAACCCAGACTGAGTTACAATCTCTCCTGAATCTGGAGACAGTAAAGAGAAGTAGCAAAATAATCCCTTCTAAGGAATCCAGTTCTACAGATTCACCCTGAACCAGAATTCCCTGCATTATCTCCCTTCAAAGTAAACAGAGTATGGATGGTATGGATGATTTCATTTTTTTTTGTTAACTCCTGAATGGGCTCTAACCTGACCATTGGGACTGCAAAGCAGAGGAGAAAGAACCTCTGTGACTGCTGTTAGACCTCACTGTGCTTTGGAACACAGACTAAACCCTGCTCCAGCACCACACTGGCACTTCCCCAAGAAAGGGCATATGGACACAGCCTCCTGAAAGTGGAAAATAATGGATTTTGGCATTGAATTAGGAGAAAAAACATTTCCTTCAAACTATAAACAGACAAAATTAGTATTAGTGGCCATTAGGTTTTTACTGCACTGCTCAATTGATGCCTCAGTTTTCCACAAGCAATGAGATTGTCCTCTGATCTGATTTTCTGATGCACTCACAGCTGTAATTATACATAGCTATATATACAGTTTTCATAGCACTTTTGCCCTTTGGAGGTCTATATTACCTTACTTTCCTTTACCTAATTCTTCATTGATGCTTCCAAGCTGTAAAAGTAAGGTTGGAATATTTTAAATACTTCCCATTGCTTGCTTAAATCTACACTATTATGTGGGTATCAGACAGATTTTTGTAGTGGCACCAAAGCCACAAATATATTAAATTAATCACATTTTTCAGTGTTTAGAGTTTATAGTCAATGCAACCACAATATGAAAATATGCCTACATGGAAAAACATTTCTTGAAGAAATATTTACTCAGCACAGAGCTTCAAATAAAAATTTTAAAAGCCTTCTTTTTGGTACATCCCCTTCCAAAACACTGTATCACAACAAAAATTATATACACAGGCATCTGAAATTTTTGCATATCCTTGTTTATTGCTTACAGGAATAACATTTAATACAAGTGCAAATACTTTTCTGTTCAATTTAATTGAATAATTCTTTAGCTATATGGAAAAGAGAAGACATCATTGAAAAGAAGAAACTACTTTTGATTTCTAAAGACATCATTAAGATGAGCTGTGTTCTCATTTTGTACGGTATTTTTAGTCATTTTCCCTGCACTTTAAGGCAAATACTAGATACTGATTTTGCATAAATTAGCTCAATTAGATAAAATGGCATAATCAAATATTCAGACAAACTGTTTAAACAAATCTAAAATGTGGATAAAAAAAGCCAAACTCAAGACTCCTGGCTGGAACCTGAAGACCTTTGCTGATACAGCTCACCTGAGTCATGTCAGGACATCTTTGCATCTTTAACCTTCTCTTAAAGATGACCCATTTGACATCTGCATGAAGGAACATTTTGCCCTGGTAGTGCTGTAGCAGTAAAACCACCCAAAATACTGCAGCAGCTGTTCCAGTACAAACAATCCCAAAGGAATTGCACAGCCACCTGGCTGGCCTTACCAGGACATGAACCCTTCTGGTCACCATTTCTACACTGCTGCTCAGAGGCTGCAATGCCAAAGGCCTGATGCCAGAGTCTCCACTTCTCACTAGCTCAGAAGGGCATCCCTTCCTTCTAACCCACACTGGGAATCACATCTTGGATAGTTTTGCCATTTACATATCCAAGAAACACATGCACAGTCATCTGTGGCAAAGGAGTATCACCACTGGGAAGAACAGAGCTATAAGCAGACCTAGGCACACCCAGAATTTCCTTCCTTCTTCATGCATTGTCTGCAGATGAAGTAAAATATCAAAATGCAGCTGTTTTAAGTTCTTTTCAATGCATTCAACACTGTTGACTTTTAAAATCCCTATTACATTGCTGAATTTTACTGGGTAGCTGCATTTTACTAAGTTCTTTAGTGACTCACTAAGTGGCCCTCAATGAGTAAGTTAAGAGAAAATAAATTATCATTGTATTATTTATTATCACTTTTGGGAAGCTCTGAGGGCAGAGGCTATTTCTCTCTGAAGATGTGGAAATTGCCTATCACATACTGGGTACCCCAAATAGCAGTAAAAATACTTTTCTACTAAGACATTTCCTGGTGAGTCATAGAGTGCCTTTAGAACAAAGCCTCATCTTCTTCCAAGTGCTCAGCTGTGGCATATTAAAAGTGACTGGTTTGAAGAACCAAAGAAAGAGGAATTGGATGGGCTGCAGCAACCCTGACTCAGTACAGGCTCCTCCTGAGGGCACCCCTAACAGGGCCAGCAGCTCCCAGGTTCTGTCACATTCATAATCCCACAATGTAAGAACAAAGAAACCAGCAACAAATGACATCACTGAGCTTTCATTATCTCACAGGAACACGGCAGAAGTGCTGCACTGTGAACAATGAAAGTCTCATCATGAATGAACCAACAGCCAGGCACATGGATTACCTTGGTAACAGGAAATAGTAGGAAACTGAGGGGACAAGCAGCATTTGGACAGAACAAGAAAAACATTGTTCAGTTCTGAACTTGGAGTGAATCTTAAGATAAATACTTCATCTTTTATGCTTCAATTACAAATTCACCATGCTGAACAAGGAACTTCTTAAATATACATTCCTCATACCAAGAACTAAAAAGGCTGAAACACATCTTTTTGTACACATTTCCATACATACAGTTCTTACCTCTTTAACAAAAGAAGTCCCCTACATACAGACATGTTCATATCTTGCTATCCCATCCACTACAGATTTGAATTACTGTGTTTCAAGAAGTCCCCATCCCTGGTCACTCATTCCTGCTGTGCATTTAATCCAAATACAGGAGGACATGGAATCACGGAATCATTAAGGTTGGAAAGGACCTTCACAATCATCCAGTCCAACCATTGACCCTGCACTCCTAAACCCACCACTGAACCCTGTCCCTAAAAGCCACATCTGCACATCCTTTGAATACCTCCAGGGATGGTGTCAACCACACCAAAATAAGAACCTCATCCTTGTAGCTCTTAGGAGGTCTAAATACAAAAAATATTAATATGTTGCAGTTGAAATTACTTCGAAGGAGTAAGAAAAGCAGGCTCATTCTTGCCTTCCTGACATAACTCAAAGACACATACCTATTTATTAGCAGCTATTCAAACTTACATTTTATCTATCATTTTGACTGCATCACTTAATTTGAAGGCAAATGTGCATCACTTCCCCAAAACTGCAGCTGTTATAATCTTCCTTTTAAAAGCACTCCTCCAGCAATTCAGAAAATGTACACACATTGAATACTTTCCTTGAACTTTAACTGCAATATTAGAGGACTATATATAGCACTTAGATGACAATTTTCCTGTAAAAATATTGCAATTCTAAGCTAATGCTTACCTGATTTGAAAACCTCATGCTGATGTTCCGCTGGTCCTGGGGGGGCACGTACCGGCCAATGGGGTCGAGATCTTTAGGACTCACTAATTTATCAGCTGAAAGCAAATGAGAATAAAAACACAGAATGACTTGAGTACTTTCTGCAGCTTTTGTGAAGAAGTCACACCAACTTATGTGTTGTAGTTGGTTCTGCTTTGTTTTAGATCAATGACTTATAAAAGCACATTCTGAAAAATTCAGAATTCCATTAATTTTAAAATTAGTGACTCAAGCATTGTTCTTGCTACAGCTAATACAATACTGTAGTATATAACACCAAGCCTTTATTTGTTCACAAAGGTATGTTAATAGATTAGATGCAGACAACAGACTCCACAACACAAGTCACATAAAAAGCCCTTAATCCACAACCATGGAATTATTCTAGAGCTTTAACTATAAACCCAATGACCACCAAAAATTGTTTAGCTTAGAAGAAAAGCAGACAGCCTCTATCTCAAGGTAATCACGTGACCTGAATCCAGGAAAGGACAAGAGATAAAGGTACCTCTCAGTATGGTATCTCACAAAGAAATTGTGAAAAAAAACCTAATTAAAAGTATTTGAAAACTAGCAATGTCTATGTGGTGTTTTTTACATGGAGGGTGGAGAAACCCCACCAAACCTAAAACCCCAGTATTTTAACCCTCTCCTTAAAAAAAAAATTAAGCCCTCCAAGAAAAATATACTATTAAAAAAGTTTCAACAAATTCCTTGAATACAGGTTCATAATCTAGTATGAGCTATTATACCCTTAAAATAAGCCTTCCCTTGCCTAAATTGTATTTTGACAGGAAACTGTCCAAACTTCATCTAATTTCTGCTACAGAGTAAGTCAAAACACACTTTCATTTCTTCTATCTCAAAGTCAACAATTTTGTACCTATTCTTAAAAGCCCCAACACAAGGGAATAAGGTATTCATCTAAACCAGGAGTGACTCATGGCTCCACTCAGCTCCACGAGAAAACCAGCTCTGCCTTGATCAGAACGTTTCTGAATGCTACACCACAGAGTAAATGAAGGCAGCAGCTTAAAGCTCCAAATCTGCCCTGCCTGAAGCTTGCCAGGGCTGGGACAGCACAGAGTAATGGGCAGTGGGGAGCAAACCCTCGGGCAGCAGTGGGGGGCCCTGGCTGGGCAGCTCAGGGGGAAGCCCTGCCAGAGCTTCTGCTGCCAGGAGCTCTGCCAGCCCTGGATGCTGTCCTGTCCTCAGCCCCCTGCTGGGACCATGCAGCCAGGAAAGGACCCTGTTCCTGGCTCTGCACTGCTCCTGCAGGCCCATGATCCATGACCACAAACCCAAGCCAAGCTGGATGATAAAGGATCGCTATGGACAATAGATTAATATATTGACACATGAGTTACCAAAGCACATCTGAGCAAACCACTCAGCTAAGCTCCAGTCCACACAGAACTCTTATGCTGGCTAAAGGAATGGAAGCTACTTGATTTATGTGAAGTACTGTTGATGCAATAAAATAAACTCTGCCTCATAGTTCTTAAAAACAAGAGAGGTTTCCAGGATATGTGTTCTATTCCCACTGGTTTTAACACTGATTTACATTGCTCAGTAATTAAAATATATGGTCAGAACAATTTCATATTTAAAAGAACTGTATCAAATAAAACTAAACTAATATAAAACTTAAGCTAACTCCTAGTGAATATTCATCACCATTATAACAAATACAAGTGCATTGGACTGCAAAAGCAGATTCCTTTGTTAGCTCCCTATCTGCATCAGCAGAAGCTGACAACATTTAATCCATTTGGTCTATAAGAGTATTACTAAAACTCTTAGTTCTAGGCAGCACTGAATCCACAGAACAAGATACAAAAATTCTAAAGAAAAAGAGAGATACTAAACAAAAGACTGAGTGAATTTTCAGTTCCACTGAATGCCTGAGATTCCTTCCCCTTACTCCAAAATGGGGACCTTAACACAGAGGTTTTACAAACCTCCTCATCCAAAGCACGAAGGGAATTCTGTGAAAAACAGCATCACCACCTGCAAAACACATGCTTTTTTCCTTCAAAAACAAGTTTTTCAATTGCATAAACATGTGGTGCCCTCCAACAGTGACACACAGGCACTTACACTGCCTCTGTTACTCGGAGCATTTGTAAGAAGGATCAAAATTTTGACTTCCCTATTTCTGTTTGCCCCTCTGTGGGAGGGTAAGAATTGACTCAGGTTCATGTTGCTGCATTTAGAAATATTTGGACCTCAAGAGGCAGAGCCCAGGCCCAGAGACAGCAGCAGGAGCTACAAAGGTGATACCATGTGCTGCCTACACAGCAGGAGTGAGGAGGCTGAACAAACACAAATTAATTGATACCCTGGAGGCAACACAGTGATTTCTGAATGGATAATGAAATGGGAAACCAATACCTTCCCAGATATCAAAGTATTTGGAGCCAGGCTTCTACTTAATCAGCAACCACCACCAAGTGAAGTAACACACACAAACGCTTTCATCAAGGACAAGATTGTTATTCAGGTAGGTTTTCACCAGTAAGGAGCAAAATTGAATGCACCAGTTCTGAATTAGTATGAGTAAATGGAGTTCCTGGTATAACCAGTGGTGAACACATTGCTGTAAGATCTCCAAACCTTGTTTGCAATGATTGTGAGAGAAGCAGGAAAAAATTACTTTGAAATTTTGAATATTTTGGAAAAAAAAAAAGAGAGGGTGAATGAAAAGTAGTAAATATAGGGGAAAAAAGCTTGAAACAATAAAGGAAACAGTTACTAAAGACAACATTTCAAAAAAAGATTTAGCACAAGTATTTAAAAAAAGCAGTGTGTAAGAATGTTCAGCAAAGAACTGAAACACAAGAATGTTATGTTACACAAATTAACAGTTAGCAAACTATAAATAGAATTTATTTAACCAGCATTCTGCAGGTACAGAAATACACAAATATTCATAAGATCAATACTAGCAGAACTACTACAGTATACCTACACACACACACACTCTGGAGGATTACTTGGCCAATACTCTTAGAAGATAAATTAGTTTTTTTAATTAACAGTGAGATTACCTGCATTTACCTCGAAGCATTGGCTAAAAGAGGAATTTTGCAAGGAATACAGCAAAACCAAACAGGTGGAGCACCAGACAGACCCTGTCCCTCCACAGCTAAAGATACATCCACTGTTCTTGCCAACTGCTGAATTTTTAAACTCCCCTTCAATTTTTCTCATTTTTATTACCAACAGCCTGTTTCCCTTCTGTGTTAACTGAAAAATAGTTTCCAGAACTCCATCTACTGATTACCTGCTGATCATGTTAAAATAAAGTAAGATATCTTTCTCCTGAAAGAAGTCCTAAAGAAAAAACCCAACTGTGAAGATTTTTCTGGATTAACCACTCTTTATGCATTAGCCTATAATAAAATAATTTCAAGTGAGACTGAGAGTTTGTTTGTGACTGAAATGCACCATAACAATCTTCAATGGTCAGACTTTGAAACACACTTTCAATTGCTCATAGAGTTTCTTCTTTTTAAAAGGGTAAAAATAACACAGATGAATAAATCATTAACTTTCTCTGAGACTGCAACTATTCAAAGTTTTGACTTGTCTTGCTTAAAGCAGTCAATAATTTGAATTCAATGCTATAAATCACTTACAAATATCACTGTACAGGGGCAGCTGATACAGTTAACCCAGAAAGCATCACATTAATATATTCTGTCATGAAGAAAAAGAAGTAAGAGGGAAAGTCGGAAAAAAAAATAAATCTATCATCTTATTTAGATTTTCAGTACTCTGTGAAATATTCCACTAAGCTTTATAGTAAGCAGCATAAAAAAAACCCTGCAAAGTAATTTTTGTCTGTCACAGAGATACCAGAGCAGAGACACAGGAGCCACTCAAGGTGCATTCAAACTCCAGCCAGAATGCAGTTCAGATTGCAGAGGAGCAGGCTCAGACAGAGCCCTGAGCTCTCACCCAGCAGCTTGGCAATGATGTACATGGCCTGGCCCCACAGGAAGAGCTTCCCGTCGCGCCCGCTGTTACTGGGGAAGCGCCGCTGGCTGCCCGGGCTCCTCTTCTCCAGCTCCACAAAGTCAGCAGGCACGTAGTAATACTTGGGGACAACAGGGCACCCTGGGGACATGGACAGCAAGCACAGCCAGTGAGGAAACAGCACTTCCCTCGTTATTTGATTGGCATCCCCTAATAAAGCTGAAGCGGATCCAAACCAGGAAAAACTGCACCCCAGTAACAGTTTCACTGAACAGAGATTGTCATTCGTTGTTATCTCTGCAGTGAGGAATCCCAGGGCAGTACTAAACTACTTTGCATTTCACCAGACACTTCCTCAGAATTTCTCCCCAGAACAGGTATGTTATCTGTGCAGCACCTTCTGTGCAAATTACAACTAAAAAAAGTCACCTGAAGGAAAATGCAGTTCAGTTAAGAAGGCTTAACCAAAAGCTATGAAAGCTGGGTCCCAGTGAAACACTCGGGGTGTTGTGCCTCCCAGTTAACACAGGCTCAATATCAGACAACTCTTTCCAACTAAAATTCCTGCTCAAAAAAAGTCAACTTGGTTTTGCACACTTTTATTCATTAAATGTTTAAAACCAGCACTTGAATTTTGAAATACCACGAAACAAAATGGCATAACTTCTTTACTAGAAGATACCTATCTTGTATCTAGAATTATGCCACAGGTACTGCTGATCATTGGAGATCAATAAACATTACATCAAAACTTTTTAAGTGGACATGCATCAGGAATTTAGAGACACGATTACAAATGATTGACCTAATTATTAAAAGCAAATTAATATGCTTCCTGCATAATTAAATTCCACCTTAATATTGCTCTACTCTTAAATTAATTTGGACAAAGAACAGGTGATAAACAGAATAAAGTTGTAGTGTTTTACTCTTTGCTTAGAAAAAAAAACTACTGGGAAGAAGCAGAGAAGAAATGGAAAAGCAGAGTTATTAGAGATAAAATGTTCAAATGAGTGAGGCACCAAAACACACCCAGAAATTTTAAGATGTGGCATTTGTGATGACATTCAACAAAAGGAACCACAAGATTAATTTAGTGTCCACAAAACTTCACATACTCATTAATAATCAGAAAAAAGCAACAACCAGCAAGAAAAATTTGCTACATAATGCAAATTTGGTAAGGGAATGTTTGATTGTCTTACAGAAATTAACTTCAAAAAGTTTAAAGAACAAGTCATATTCTGCATGTACTTGTGTAACTGTACCACAGATGTAAGAACAGGTGACTAAAATGCTGAGATTTAAAATTGGATTGTTCTGTTCTCGGGCCATTTCTTTTCCTCCCACTCAAACTTATGGTTTTTTTCTTTTCTTTTAACTGAATTTTGTATGGATGTGACTGACAAGGTCACCACTAGCATTATCTGAAGTGCCACAAAAATTCTGAAGTGCACAATTTAAATAAGAGAACATTTATATTAAAATGATTATATTGCTACTTTCTCAGCTCTAAGCTAGAAACAATTTCATATGCATATACCAAATTATTTTTTAAAGCCTTCAAAATTAAATGACAATGAATGATGAGAGTAATTCTCAACTGTGTCCAAGTGGGACAGTGAAACACTCTGACTGCTGGTAGTTAATATTTGCCAGAAAAGTCAAAGGGAACTTTGTAAACAATGAAGCAGAGGTGAAGGAGGGGAGGAATGAGTGGGCACAGTGTAAATCTTACATTAGTATCAGTGGCATTTCTCCAGATAATGTTATTTTTATTATCACACTTTATGATGCCATGTATCTACATAAAAGAGGTTATTTTTGAATTAGTATTTTGCCATTGGGAAACATGTTGATATTCTTACTTCTCCTTTGCTCTGACCACAATATTCATTAATAGGAAGGTCAGTATTTTTACAATTTCAGATCAATAAAAAGCTACAAGTGTTTCAGAAGAACAATTTCCAGATAATACCTTCAGTTGTATGTTGAAGCAAAGGGTCCAGAAGATCCTGATATTCCTTTACTTGTGTAGGATTTCCTCTAAAAACACCTAAAATAACCAAACAATAATTGATTTAATGGAAGAAATAGTTTTTCCATGACCTCGAAGCTCATAAAAGAAGAAGAAAAAAATGCCAGTGTTTACTTTTCAAAATATTTAGTGCCTACACACTAAATAGCTTATGAAAAGTAAAAGACTGATCTGTAGATCACAACAGCCAACTCCCTGATGCTGCTTTTGGGAAGACACTGGTGTGCTTGGGACTACCAGTCCCTTAAAAGTTGTTTTAGCAGAACTTCCCAAGATGAATCTGCTGAATATCAGCATGATCAATGTTCAGTTTATTGAAAGCTCTTAAATGAAAATACGTATTAACAATACAAAACCCATTTCTGTTCAAAGAAAACACATCTATTTGACAAGCAAGGTGATGTTTTAAAGTAGAGTATTTTTTAACATTTAAAGGGGAACAAGCTAGATGATGAAATTTACATTATAAATCTTATACTAATATTCCCTTTTTCAACCACCAAAATTTTTTTCCTTCTATGGCTCCTCAATGCTCCATCAAACCCAAAGCTTGACATGTATTGTTCACCACATTTTCATATATTCCTGAGTATATACAGGAATATATATATGGTTGCCAAGAGACACAAATGCAATCAAAGTTTGCACACAAAAAAGGGTCTGTTTTAAGTGACACACTGGACTACTTCAAAACACTTGAGGACAGTCATGACATAAGAGCAATATCTGCTCCTCCCATGTCATTGTCTTCTTGCCATTGCTGTGTATACACTTCAAATTTTGCATTAAGGAAGCCAGTGGATTTAGAGACATTTGCACAAAAACTACTAACAGAATTGTTCTACCTCCTAGAAGCGTGGTCCAAGCAAAAAAGGACAAGGACAGTATGTGCAAAGTATGTATTTTTTAGTGGTTTTTGTATATAAGAAGAGTAAAATGCTTTTTTTATTCTTTTGCTAACTTCAGTTGAAGATGACTATATTTTTGTTCTCAAAACTGCAAGTGGGCAGCATTAAATGTCAGTGCCTTTCTCCTCAGTTTTGGGCCTCACTGTTTGAAAAATGTCAAACATTTCTTTAGAAATATCAATTGTGAAACCTTATTATATCTTCAAACAGTATTTTAATCTGTGGGTGGCCACAGAGGAGCCCAGGCTGATGGCAGATTTCTATGCCCCTCGCTGTCTTTATCTGAAAACTATTCAACATGCTACAGCAGAAAGCAAAGCTGGACAGATTTTACTCCATTTAAAAATCTTTTTGACAGTTGTAACCCTACTCATTTTCTTATTCAGACTTCTGTTCTATGCAAGTTTTAGCTTCTATCCTGAAATCTTCCCGTGAACTTCTTGGGTGTTTCTCCTGTCCTTGAGTCAAGGGCTAGGTAATGTTGTTTTTGTTGTTCTTGTTTTGATTTTTTAATTTTATTATTCATCAGACTGACTACATGAAAAATCATGGCCAGGAGGAAACTAGACCTATCCTGGTTCCCTTTCTTCTCTTCTGAATTCTGATTCAATTGCCACACAATGCTGAACTTGAAAAGCCCTGGTGCACATTGAGTGTGTCAGTGTGTTCCCCCTCCCTGTTCTCTCCTGTGCTGCTGGGAAGTTCTGATACATCTGAAAGTTTTTAGGCTTAAAAGGCAATGCAGGACAATGCCACAGATTGAAGCTTTTAACAAACCCTTACTCAGTTACATTCTAAAAACAGTTCACATTAGAAATGCTGAAATACAGGGATGCTTGGGGGTTTTTAACCCAGGGGGCAGAACTCTCAATGAGATGTTTAGTGTCACTGCATTGTGGTTTATTTTGGCAGGATGGAAAAATTATTTTGTATCTTTCCTCTAAAAGCTCATCTCTCTAATGCCTTTAAGGAACAGGAATGTAAAGCTATACTTACCATCAATTATCATAAAAATAAAAAACAGAGGGAATTCACACTCAATGCCATCAAAAAGCTGCAAAGAAAGAAAATTCATCAGACATTTCATCATTTTCATTAAAGTACATGTATCTGAATAATCCTGTTGAATAATTTCCAAGCAACAAAAGACAAACATGAATGCAAAGATATTTTAGTACATTTAGGTTATCGCTTCTTAATTCTGTGGGCACTTCAACTATGCCTTTACATCTGCTGTGGCTCACTCTCAAGCAGAATATTTAAATAATCTACTTTTTATTTTTCACAGAGAAACTATGGGGGGAAAAAAATAAATTTTCATTTAGATAACCTTAACTGATAAATACTGTGATCAAAACCAAAATTGTTTTCCACACACTCAGACTGTAGTCAGCTGTGAAATTAAATGAAATGATAAATAATTTCCTTATTTGTTATGTGAAATCAACTGTACCCTAAAAGTAAATGAAAGCACATTCATTACAAAACAAACCAATGACTCACTTGCTGACTTAGCAATCTCTGAAAACTGCACATGCAAATTCCAGAAGGCATCTCCTTGCCTTGAAGCCTTTAGGAATCCCTGTGCAATTCTGATTCCAGGACCTGAGGGGTGTCAGGTACATGGGGCAGGAATTTTACCTTAATTTCTGCTGGTTTATAATAACGCCGTGTTCTGTCCTCCAGGGCTGTCCTGTACCCGTCTCTCAGAAATCTTTTAAACCCATATTTTCCTTTCAACTTCCTAATAATTTTATCTAGTGTTTGACCAAACAGAACCTCATCATCCAAAGCAAATGCAGGATAACTAAGACAGGGCAGAAGAGCTGCATCAGTATTCTGTAGGAGAGAGAGAATTAGGACATTACAAATTTAATTAGATCCCTGACAATTATTTGATGCACAAACAGAGACTGTTTAACTCACTAAGTGAAATACACATTTGGAACATTACCTTATCAAAATCATAGCACTAATATAGGGAAATAGTGTGCAAAATAAGACTTCTTAGCAAGTATCAGGAGAAACTACAAACCAAATGTGCAGATACACAATTTAGAAGAGAACTCAATTTGACTCAGAATGTCACCTGTTTTACAGCTGATAATGTGCAGGCATAATTGAAAACATTCTAAAACTTTGTGTTTGGGGATTTTTATTTGTTTGCTTGCTTTTTAAATATATTCTCCAGATTATTCCTGGGGGAAACGCAAACATTTGGGTATCATATGCTCAAAAAGAAGCACAAATATTTTATGAAGGTGCAATGCTGAGAAATACCTATGATTAAATCATAATTTCTGAACAGCTTTTTCAGAAATATTCTTAGGGTGCTGGAACAAACAAGCCTATGTGATTTACAATTAAGAAGAACAGGGAATAATTAAAAAAAAAAATATGAGCAACCTTCTCAGGAACCACATGGATCTACTAGGAATTAAAAACACAAGAAAAATTACTAACTAGTGCATCACCTCTACAGGTAAGGTTCCAGAAACACACAAAACTGTTCTTTTCTGCTGATATAGTCAAGATATTCAACTGTTTAAAATAACTGGTTTTGCCAATATGACTGACACGTTCATGACTGACATGAACCCATAAAAAGAAGAAAAGGACACAAAGATTTCTATGGGACAAGTAAGTTATAAAATCAGTTTCTGTTGGAATATTTCAAGTCTTCAGCAAATAACAAACAGCAAGAGTTCTAAAAGACCATTTGACTATAAAAAGTAGCTGACGGTGCCTTTTATTTTAATTATCCAGCATTACAACTCTGCTATAATTCTTCTACACAATAAGTAAACTATTAATGTTTAAGATTAATAGCCCGTTTCATGAACAAAACTGCTATTATATTCCAGAATGAATAAAAAAGCAGAACTCTATTATCACTCATTTTAAATTACTGATTCTCTAACACCAAATTTGCCTTTGATGCTAGTACTGAAATAGATGTTTCTTTAACTAATCTATACTTATGTCACTTAGATTTACTCACTGAGGAAATACATTTGTAACGGTAGCTTATAACAAAAAGAAATCATTCATATTCAGCAATTTATGATAAGCCAACCTTAAAGGCTTGTTTCCTAGACAAAAGAAAGAATTAAAGCTAAAACAAAGGGTTTCAAAAGTGCAGACACAGTGTATAGTGGAAACTAGGCCAAAAGAAAAACAAATCACCAAGGCTGCAAATCTCACTTAAGTTATTTCAAATTTTATTTTAAAATTGTTTAGAAAGCTACCAAGAGGTTACCATTTTAATCTAAGTATTAAAAAAAAGAACACCATTTTAATTTCTCTTCAGATAAACTACTACATCACAGTGACACTTAAGAAGCAAAGATTTAACACCTTTCCAGCAAACTTCACCTTTACCAAGCAGAACAGAGGGTCCATCACACAACTAAGAATTCAGAACCATTTGTTTTCTCCACACTCTGTTGAGGTGAATTTCTTTTAATGACTTACATGAGACCTTGACTCCCGGGGCAGCAGTGAGCACAGGGTCTGTCTGTTCCGGTTATGGGCATCAAAATCCACAAATATAACAGACCAAGAGCAGCCCTGGGAACACAACATGGCATTTGTTTAAGGGAGAGGGAAGAAGGTTGGTGCATCCTGCTGAAGCTCACTGCTTCTGTGTTTAATTTGTGTTGTCATTGCTTGGTAGCTGAAAATTTTTATCAGAAAACATAGCACAACATCAAGTTGAAAATATTTTGGTTTTCAAATATACTGAAGTACACCCAAAATTAGATGGTTTTATCACTGATTAGTAATTATATGATTCATTCAAGCTATTAACTCTTCCATTAATTCTTGAAGAATGAGGCCTGTATTAAGGGCAAACAAAAAAAAGTGATTGTTCTTCCCTGTGAATGCAGGAAATGTTCTAAACAGTGATGCTGAATATTTCATTACAAGTCAGTTAGAAAACAAACAATTGGGTATTCAGCACAGGTACTGCTTTGGAAAAGGACTTTCATAGCAAATAAAAATGTTCTGCTTTTCAGTTATTTTAAGGTCTGCATTATCAACATTTTGCTCCTTAGCAAAGTCTACTTCCTAATAAAATCAGTAATTTTACACTATATTTCTCTGTCAACTTCCTGATGCTTCCTGAGACACTCAATTCCCTTGGCTGAGATAGAATTTAAACACAATCAACAGCATTTACAAGTATTACCAGTGGGCAACTTTTGCAAACTCAGGTTTGTTAATGAACAGGTATCTTCATATATGTTGCAACTGCTAATGAATCTCAGGATCACTCCCCCACTGGAAGACACATTCAATGAGAATTCATTCCACTAAGGTCGTAAATACCAGAAATTTTCATAAATCCACCAAATTTCTCCTAAACAGCAGTCAGTTTTTTGGTATACTACTTTCCTAGGAAGACTGTTCCAAAGTCCACCATTCTATTTATTAAAAACTTTTATTTCCAGTGAAGTTTCTACATAAATATCTCACCACACTTCTTTGTGTGCCAGTACTACCAACCACTGAGACACCTTTCCAAAGGGTTTTATTCTTACTTACTCTTTAACTGCACTCTAATTATACACAGATATAAAAATACTCAGCTTTTGCTTTACTAGGATAAGCAAAACATTTTGCCCACTGTCCTCATGGAAAATAATCTGCTTTCTCAGTCATTCTAGCAAGATATACACTGAATAGTGCTCCAATAAGAATGTACACAAATAATCACACTGGCTTTGATGATTTGTTAACTTTCTTCTTAATCTAGATTCTGATTATTCACAAATCTCTAAACTCATCTACAAACCCTGAACACAACCTGCCTACACACACAGTTCCAAAATCTGTGCTGCAGGGAAGGATTCTCTGGGGATTCAGGAGCAGGCTCATTTGCATTTTGTAAACCCACAAGCACCTTGTTTGACAAATGAACTATTTTTCACTCCTCTAAAAACTGTAAACTTCTGGAGTAAGAACATCTTACAGAGACTTGATTTATGGAAAAAAAAATTTAAATTGTTTTTGCCCAAACCAATAGAGGCCACGCAGCTCATACACAAAGGACTGGTCCCACTCTGCCCAGGTCAGCCTTCAAGGTGTTCCTCCTGCCATGAGTAGTGGCCCCCCAGCAGTGATTTATGCAGGTGCAAACCAGTCTCTTGAGGGGCTCAGTGGGATTTCTCAAAGCTACTGGGACACAGCTGGGGCTAAGCACAAAGGCAAACTCTGCACAGACTGAAGGTCAAAATGGGTTCTGTTAATGCCAACTACAGATCTCAGAAACAAACTCTCAAAGCATTTAAACTGGCCTTGCTTCAGCAATTTATTCATCCACTTCAGAATTCAGCCAAGAAGAATTTGGAAACCCAGCAGCCACATTTACTTGAAACTGTTGGGAAGGTAAAGATTCTAGATGAATGTCATTTCTGAAATAATAACAATGCATGTGTAGTGTCTGATCATTATTGAAGATCCTTACTGGCTCCCAGTTCTTAAGACTTGACATCAGCTTTTAGAATGTATGGCATCTCTCTTCCATGTGTGCATTTTCTAAACCATTAATTTGGAAGAGTATTCTTTTATTTTAGCTACAGACTACTGTAGGTATAGCACCAAAAAGAAAGATGCACATAGAAGGGGAAGACAAGGCAGACAGAAAAGTCTCAGAAAAGGTTTGCTTTCCTAATTGATTCAAGCCATATGAAAGGATGAGAAAAGACTTTATGGCTGTGCAACACAGTGAAATAAAAAACAGGTTAAAAAGTGGGATTACATAAAAGTAGCTTGTTTAAAGTCTTGATCAAAAGCCACGTGAAGGAAGCAGACAAAAGAAAGGTAATGCTTGAAGGTGGAGGTATACTCTAGTAACAGCAAAAGATACAGTTCTGAAGGAAAAAACCATTTTGGCAACAAAATTCTTCTTCAGACTAAACTGCAACTGCTTTAGAATTTTTTTAAGGAAAAATCCCAAGTAATTCTTGATAGTAAGGGCACTAATGATTTTATCAGATAAATTCTGTACCTGAAAGAGCAGCAATCAGTCTGCAAACTGACTTCCTTTAAAGCTGGAATCTAACAAATGTGCTAGATACTTCTGAATATCCTCTGATCCACCCTGTAAATCATTATTGCTAACAAAAAAGGAGGGAAAACAAGCACTTTTATTACCTGATTTCCAAAGAGATTGAAACCGTTAATTGCTTCTAAAGCTGCTTTTGCCAGCCCCACGGAGCTGAGGAGAAAACAGAACAAAAACCCAGAGATAAAACAATTCAAGCCCAGGCTAAAACTTCACACACTTGACAGCTTTCAGTGCCATGACCTTTTCTTGATTTGAATTTTGTGCTTAACCTTAATGTTAATAAAATGATGATGCAGCAGATTTGGGGTTGTTTTGGTGGCAGGTTGTTTTTTCTTTTCTCTGAAATACTACTCAGCGTTTTTATTTGCCTTCAAATGCCAGAGACCATCTGGAAAAAGCACTTCTATTCTCACCTTGCTATCAGACATCTGGCATTATGTATTTCAAGGTCTTGCTAATAGCATACAGACAGAGGATTTACTTCAGCACAATTTTTCAAACCAGCTCTCAAGCATTAAACTTTAAAAGACTGATTTCTAGCTCTCAATATAAAAAAAGAACTCATCAATCTGGATTCATAACAGAAGGATTTTCTGATGTCAACCATGTAGTGACACATCTTTTATTTCACCCCATCACAAAGAAAACAGGACCCAGATATTCTATCAACAAGACTTCAAGTTAGCACTCACACTTAAAGACATTATGGACTAAAATCACTAATAACTATACAATTTAAAAATCAAATTCTATATTAAAATTATTTATTAACTATTATGTAAATTCTACAGTACAAATAAAAATATACATTTTAACAAAGTATTTTCATTAAAAAAGTGTATTTTCTACACTTTTCTATTTTCCTTGTGAATACTTAAAAAAAAAAGTGAAGAGGCATTCTTCTCCTTTCAGCTTCACTCCTCTCATTTTCTCAGTTTTAAAGAATAAATAATTACAGATAGGCCAATTTCACTTGTGTCCATTCAACTGCAGTAAGGAACTAAAGCATGAACATACACACAAACCACTACATTTTTTGCATGTTGATTCCCAAATTCCAGACATCAGGGTCCCAGGGCATCTAAAAGTAAAATGTTATAATGGCTATTTCCCAAAAGTCCCAGGTTTCTGACAGTTCTATCAAATGCAAACACTCCAGGTAGGGAAAGGCCTTTGCTCTGCTCTCTCAGTGGTTACAGACAAGTGCAGGAGCTGGAATTACTCCAGGGGCCCAGGTAATTAAACAAACACTTCTTACATTCTCTTAGGCAGTCTGGTAAAACAGATTCAGAGCATCCAGTGAAACAAAGCTTAGTTTACTTTGTTTATAAAAACAATTAATGAAACACTGAGTTATAGTAAATACTCAGATAATAAGCACTAACAATTCCCAACTTCTACGTAAGAGGAGTTGTGACTGTATTGACAAACAACTTCATCATTCAGCTCCCCCCCAAAAAATTTACAAGAATCAAATTGGCAAAAATCTGCAAACAGGGACTGTGCTTCAATCTTTATTTTTCTATACTCCATGCAGCACCTTGGGATGGAAGCAAACATTTTACCTTACTGTAAATAAAGTGATTTTTACTATCTATTAATGCAAAATACGAAATTTCAAATGATTACTAACCAATCCATATTTTAAATATGGGGTCTAGTTATGATTACACAGAAAATATTGAAAATAATGAAAAAAACTCAGTGTAGTTACAAAATTGTTTTTTTAAAATATTACTTTACCTGTGTTGGTTCTAATATTAGAAATACTTTAGACTGATTTCACACTTTATCATCTATAAACCTCCATGTTCCTTTCTGAAACACTGCCAGAAATAATACTCCTGGGTTTCAGTTCTGATTGGTGCAACAAGAGAAAGCTGACCAGCTTAACCACAGCCTGCTCTGAGCAGCTGCCTCACTTTGGTGTCTTCTGATGCTGAAAGCTTTTAGAGCTGGAGAATGAGATGAAGAAATAAACTGAACTCAGAAGTGCTGTGAATGTAATTATTTTTCTGGCTTTGTTTCAAATACCAAAAAACAATGTAATTGTTCTAAAAAATTGCTCTATTCTAATTATCACCTAGTAATTAATCAAACAAATTGGCATGATGACTCAGAACAGAACTTTTCAGAGGAATTAAGTATTATTATCAAATTGCATATACAGAAGATGAAAATCTGAGAAATCCTGCACACTGGTGGCTGCATTGCAAGTTAAAAGCTCATATTTCCCTTTCCAGTAACAGTCCTAATATCAACATCACATATTTTCAGAGTGAGAAAAAAAGCTACTGTTAGAAGGTAGAGAAGTAATAAATGTTCAACTGGGATTCAGGTAACACAAAACTACTCAATCTGTCTACAAAATAGGATGATACTGCCTGAGGGAAATCAAGGCAAATATGTATTGCTTCCTTGAAATCATCTCTACTTTGCAGATTCAGTCATTATTCTACAGAAAGAATAATTTAATAATTACTGTAATTGATCACCATTTTTCTACCTCTAGTTATTGACAGCCCATGGAGACTTCACTACTCTCACAATTACTTGCAAGTGACCATTTAAATGTCCCAACATTGTCAATCACTCCCTCAACCACACACACAAGTACTACTTAGGTTATCAACAGTTTTATGTGTAAATGACAGGAGGAAGTAACTTCAAAAGAAAAAAGAAGTCTGTGAACAGCCTTTGTATCAAGTGTGTCTTCAGAAGAGTGAACAATCACAGCACAGCACACTTCAGCACTGTGATCACACTTCACACTCATTTCATTCCTACTGATTCATGCCTTTCTGTTGGGCAAATTACTGAAGAGGTTTTACAATAAACATTATGCTCATGCCTTTGTATAGAAAATACCTGCCTGATACTCTACAATTTAGTAACAAAAGAAATGGAGTGTCTTAACAAAATGA
This sequence comes from Ifrita kowaldi, assembly GCA_013398055.1. Taxonomy (NCBI): domain Eukaryota; kingdom Metazoa; phylum Chordata; class Aves; order Passeriformes; family Cinclosomatidae; genus Ifrita; species Ifrita kowaldi. The sequence goes on from VZRS01009356.1 coordinate 135,894, forward strand.
ATTAATGGCAAAATGTTTTTTAATAAATACATTCCTCCTTCCTCCACTCATTAAGCCACTATGAACAGACTGTACTAACTTGTGGGACTCCACCTGGAGAAAAAGGTGCTTACTAGGAGGTGGTCCCAAAACAAAACCTAACCCAAACCCTCTTGAAACATTCCTCTGAAAATTTCACAGGATCAGTAAGTCATTGGCTGGAAGGGACATACAGAACTCATCTAGCCCAACAAAACCTCACTTGAAGCCACAGATCATAACCAAGACCAATTTAAGTAAACCACAGTCTCAACTAGACAAGTCTCAAAAACATCCAAGGATGGAGATTCTGCTTTGAGTATTCTGTTCTTCCCTTCACTGTGCTTCAAATGAAAAGGTTTCTCCTTAATGTCCCCACTGAACCTCATCAGGTGCAATTGGAGCCACCAATTATTTTAACATGTCAAGGATTATCAAATGCAATCTTGCAATCATAATGCTATGGGTAACATTTGACCTTGAGCCACATTTACAGCAGGGGAAGATAAGACTAACAGAGAAACCACTTATAGCTTGCTAAAAGAGATTTAATAAATGCACTAAAACAACATTCATAATTCCCACTAACTTTTAATTGCTCAATTCACCCCCTCAGTAAAATACCTGAGGGCAAACACTAAAATTCGCATATTCTTAGCAAATATAAATCAAAATACACCTTCAAGTATAGCCACCCTTAATCCTCCTCCCATTCAATTTCTTGCCTCCATCCAAGTGCTGTGCATTTCAACTGGAATATCAACCACCACAGAGGATGTGAAAAATAAGCAAACAAGAAAATATTTCTACATCACTAATAATTTTGTACCTATATAACCCAAACTAGAACAAGGAAGGACAGCACTAAAGCAGTGTAACACCTGCACTCCAGAGAAGAGCAAGCCCGAGGCTCTACAGCCCCAGATTTGGAATATGAGGATGCTGCACTTTGGCAATTTCCTTATTCCCACAGTGCATATGGGAGGTGTCAGAGGCAGTTTGCACAGGTACTCAGCAGCTGCCAGCAGAGCAGCTTGATCAAATGGTTACAGGACCAACTCATTTTTCTGAAGTTCAGCCATATGGGAAGGGATCACACTACAATAAAAGCTGTTACAAATCTTGCCTTTGAACCAATAAAAGACATCAATTTGCATACATCAGTGAAGACCTGCTCCACGGAGTGTTCTGCTATTTATCATTTATTAGAAGTGTTTGGAGCTGTACTAAGAGAGAATACTGAGGCCGTGAAGGCTTCAAATATCTGCATTTTTTATCATGAGCCATAACGTGCAGCAATTATTCACAGACTTCCAATTGTACAATATCCTCTTGGAAAAGAAAGCCTCTTTCAATAAAAGACAAGAATTCCCTACTCATTCTGAAAGCAAACACAGCCTGTATGGGGACTTCCAGCAGAGGCTTTAAGGGTCAGGAGTGTACCATCCATAACACTGACCCTGAAGAAACCACTTTGGGGTCCATAATCACAGAAGACACACATAACATCATTTGTGAGTAGACCTGATACTCGTAATTGCTTCACCAATCTAAAACAAAAATGTTTTTATAGCTCTCTTTCGTGGACACAATTGGAACATAAAATATACAGAGTATTTCAGTGTACCCAGGGCTTTCCTCAATAATATCTAAATATGTCTTTTGATGCATGTTCCCCTTCCATTTTTCCTGATTTATGAGAACAAGGGAAATTGCCTACCAGCTTTCTACAATGAAGCACAGTATCCACATGAACACAAAGAAAGATAAATAGGGGCAATACTTGTTTCTGACGACCAAAGTCTACTTCTTAAATTAGGACCAAGCTCTGTGCTTCCCTTTGTGCTAGCTCAATGATCTCTTAGACTGGCCCAGTCCACCTCACAAAACTTTACCCTTAAAAAATCCAACTTATAAATGCCAGGCTAGATTAAGACAAAACAACATGCCCATTTCCATCTGCTTAAAAGATGCTCAGTTTTCCCTGGAGGAAATTCACATACTGAATAACCAGAATGCTGCAAACAACAGGAGACACAGGAGTTTCAGTGTTCCTTTAGCACATTTCTATGAGGTGGGATGTGGAAAGAAGCATTTGATTCTCTATGTGAATGCTCATGTAGTCTGTTATTTGACAACTTTACAGACACAGTTGGAGAAAACAAAACCAGCAAAGTAACAAAGCAGATTATATAACAACAACTTGGATTTTTTTAGCTCTCATATTGATACAAAGGTTCTATAAAAGCCCTGAAAAAAACATCTACATTAAGAGTTTTGCTGCAAGGACATGTAACTGTACCCATAGGTTAAAATATACATGCCTGCATGTGGACTAAAAAAGAAAAAAATTCATTCTCAAATGACACCACAAATTTGTTTGGCAATATTGAAGACTGGAAGAAATGTGTATTCATTGCAAGCCCTTGATAATTAGGATGGTCAACAGTGTTTTAAAAACCCTAAGACATCTGAGCTATATCCATTTTTATGATTAATAAAACCTCAGAAGTCACAAAGTGAAGAAAACAATAGTAACACTAGAAAAATCAAGTTGTCAGGTTACAGATTTGATCCTTCAAGGCAGACAGCACATGAGCAGCTCCAGGGAGGTGAGCAGGACCACTCCAGCATTAAAATGCTACCAGCATTGCTCCCTGTCTCCTGGGACAGGGCTCAGAACTTGCAGCATCTGAAGAACCTGCAAAAGCATTTGGCACTAGGCTGCTCTCCAGTGTCCAGCATCTTCTTCCCACCATGGTGGAGATGAGAAAATCTCAACTCATGATTCAACACCTTTTTAAAGCAGGATATTCCTAACCAGTTTTGTGAATCCGATTCCAATCCCACTGCACATGCTCAAGACCCTGAGCTGTTCTGAATACAATTTCAGAATTATATACATGCAGCTGCACATAATTATTGGAATTTGAATATTCAAACAGCTAAGCATCCATGTGGTTATTTCAGCAGGCACATCATGATGAAATGATCCTCACATTTTCCCAAAATACATCCCTCAGTCTTTAGAGAACCTTAATTTAGTTCAAACAGTATTTTCATGCATTATTATTTTTAGCTCACCCCATGAATTTGTTTTATTCATTTACTTGTTTTGACTAAAAGAGGTACATTTGCTCACCTACCTTGAGTGCAGCTCTGGACTGCCATTGTTGTATTTACTGCCTCTTTCCCAGACACCAAAATCTGGCACACGATAGGCTCTCTCCACACAAAACACAAGATTTTGGATAAAGGACACCTGTAGGAAAGAAAAGTGACTGAAGGAAAATGAAAACATAGTTTTTCTGTTTTATCCAAAAGATGAAGTTGCTATTCCTAGTAACTGTTCTTTCCATCCTGTTCTGACTGAACTCAAAGAATGATGTTCCCAAGTTCAAATATTTTCTTTAAAACCAGTTCTTAATCACAATATGTTAAGAGCTCTCCCAAATGAGGTGCCAATGTGAATTTACGCAGAAGTTCCAACAAAGGCAGGGATAAAAATGATTTCATAATCAAGGCATATCTGAAGAGCTCCAAAAAGGTGGTATTTTGATCTTTTCAAAACAATTTCCCTTAACAACATCAGAAACCGAAACAAAATTAGAACACAAAAATCTTGGTGCTTTTTCTTAATTCATTTTAGAGAATTGATATGCCAAAATTTTATTAAATTAGCTCCAGATAATGCATATTTATGCAGATTCAAACACACTCCTTTATAAACATAAATTAAAATCTATACCAATTTATTATAATTAAAATCTCTTCTTGGACCAACACATTTCAACTGAATACCAAAGTACTGAAGGGTATTTTAAGGTGATTAAGGTATATTCTACTATAGCTGGGAACTTATTTAAGCAGATAATTTTTCCTGATTTATGCTGTTGAAAGAGACATTTGGAGTTGCTTGACTGTAGAAAAATGAAATTGAGCATAAGTTTTATAATTCACTTCAAAGAGTCCACAAATTAGAGCTTAGGGAAAATTTAACCACAAGCATGAGATTTACACTGGTTCACCCCCAAAGCAGGGATTCCATTCCCTCCCATCCAAATTAATCTAGGAAACTGTGGAAAGGAAAATATTGCAATGGCTATAAACACAACCATATTGGGGAACTACAGAGAAAGATCCACTTTGCTACAATCAAGTGATTTTTTTTAATGACTATACTAAAAGATACTTGCTTCTATTTTAAGTTACCTGTATATACCTCTGGTTTGGCTTTTTTCTCCCTTTTTCTTTAAATTTAAAAAATTTACTATTTCAGATACACTCTTTATGCTAATACCAGTCCAGCAGCAATATTACAATTCTAGACACACTTGTCTCTCTCTGTATATAGAATGCCTCTGCTAAAATTTCTCCACGGGATGCCCATGTACAATTATCTGCACACTAAATCTTTTCATAGCTACTACTTTCAAGAAAACTCTGTCTTACTCTTTAGCTATGCCCAGTATATTCATCCCTGTACTTTAGCACTTAGTTGTATTAAAATGAACTTTCTCTGAATGATGCCAGAAGACTCAGGGGTAAAGAGTGTGGCTTTTCCCATGTCTATCAATAACTGAAATTTATATGAAGAAGCAAATAGCACCATATAGAAATATACAACCTTACTGATTCCTTTTTACCAGTGATGGTGTTTGGAACACAGGAAAGAAATGGTCAATTACAGACATTTTATGACACTAAGTAGGGTTTCCAAACAGCAGATTTACAGCAAAAAAGCCATCAAATAGCTTGTTGCAAACCAAAATCTTCAGAGAACAAATCATTCCTATCACAGGCATGTAAATGCTATAACCAGACCAGTGCTATGGCACTTACAGAAATTATGGGTTGTGTGTTAAGCTTATTTATCCAAAGCTGAGCATGTGGAGATGAAAGTGTAATAAAGAGCACACACACAGCGTGGATAACTGCAAATACTCATGGTGCTGGTTAATGTGTGGCTAACTGCTCTCATTCATTCACTCGCACAAAGACACACTGTTATCTTTGCTGTGGATGCAAAGATGCAATTAAATTAATTTTTCCACTGCCAACAGATGAACCAGAGGGTAACTCAGTGACAGCTGCCACGCCTGCCATGGAGAGGCAGCATTGCCTCTGAAGCCAAGGGCTCTGAGTACAAACATTCCCCCGGGCAGTTTGGCAAACAGCGCCCACCTGGCAGCACCCTGCACCCGCTGCTCTGCAAGGGAAGGGCCTGCATCTGCCATGGTGGCACCGGGGAGGGACACCCAGCTGCGGCTCTGGGCAGCACAGTGCCACGGCCCCACTGCCACACCCACACTGCCCCTGCCTCCAGACACACGGGAAACCTTGGGCATTGCATCATTACGTGGTGTGTTGGGGTTTTTGGGAGCTCCCCTTCTGGTTTTTTTTCTTTTTCTCTTAAAGATTTTTCCCCATACTGTTACCGAGGCGACAAATTGCTGGGTGCTTAAGAAAACAAAAGACCTGGCCACAGAGGGCGGGGGTCCAAGGGACTACTCGTCTTTCACCTGGGGTGTGGGTACAGGCGGGACTGCTGGTGCTGGCCGGGCTCAGAAGTAGTTAATCAGAACTAGAGGTTTTTCTGCTTGTCGGCTGTTTTTCCGTCTACCAGAGAAACCCGGGATTCCCAAGCCCACCTTTCCTTGCCCTGCTAGGAGCCGGGCCGAAGCCGCTCTGCCCTCGCCGCCGTTTCGAGCCTTCGCTACTCTGTCGCCCCGCACACCCTTCGCCGGCTGGGACCTCCGGGCTTCCTGCTGCNGGGGAGGCTCCTGCCTTCCTGGACAGACACTAAGACATGGTGTTAACAGAATCTGACGATTGCTGAAGCCACAGAGACCAACAGAACGCGCAGGTCTGTGGTAAAATGATCTACGAATCTCCATAGTGCAGAGATTTAGAGGGGACAGTTGCTAGGAAAACGACATCCTGGCAAGGAAGTGGAGAATATCCACTGACTGGAGTCTATAAACAAGCACTTTTTCTGCAGAATCGGTAATTAAATGCAAACATCTGGAGAATAACATAAATTATATATCAAGCTAATTAAATACTTAATTATATACATTTGCCTCCTCATAGATATAAAGGCAATTCAGAGGAAATAATACAGACCTATCATATGATCTAACTAAGAAGGAAAGAAGACACGTTGAAATATTTCGTTTTCTAATTATCTAAAAAAAAATAGATTACGGAAGATATATGTTTTAGAAAAATAATGCAAATTCACTATTACTGGAAAAATCTCCCTTTTTCTTAAATGGTGGTACTGCAAGCACATTTAAGCTTTTTAAGGCAATACAGCAGCAACTATCAAACAGAACAGAGTAAATTTAAACAAATCCAGATTAAGAAAATTGGAGAAAAAAAGAATTTAAAAAATATATACATCTGTGCTTTCCATTCCAGTTTCAAAACATAACCTCATTTTAGAGCAGGCCAGCAGATTGTCCTGACATGACCTGTACTCAGCCAAGGCTATTATTATCTTATTTACAGAAGAGTTAACACTCTTTACAAACAACTCTTACTAAGATATAAAACTGTTTTATTTTCAATTAAAGATACAGCAAAACTTCTTAACACCCATAGGCTTATATGTGTTTGAAGAAAGTCCTTCAGGCTTCCCTGGAAATTAATCCCATTATTTATTATATTGAATTTCCACTGGACAGGATGCACTGACTGAGAGTTTGAAATAATGTGAAAAGTGAGAACAACATAAGTAGAAGTTAATCATCCTAACAGACCTTTTAATTCTTTACTCTGTAGCTATCAGAAATAGCAGAGAACTATAAAAGTATCTATGTCATATGACATTTACTCTTTGCACATCTAACACTATTTGAGCTATTATTTCACTATCCATTCATTCCATTACTTTTCCTGAGTTCCACTCAAAGCATAGAATACCTGCAGTGTATTTTCAGGACAATTACTTTACAGCTGGTAATGAAATAAAAACAAGAAAAAACACAAACAGTTTGAGGCATGTTTTAGGATGGGAAATCGATTTGTACCTCATCTGTGTTGTAGATAATCTGCAGCCCCGAAGAGATCATCTCAACCAAATAGAGGAGAAACAACGACACAGCATTGATCTGAAGCAATTAAACACAGAAAGGAAACTACAATTAACTTTCTGTTTATTGGAGTCACATAAACAAACTAAATGTGGTATAATTCACTAACAAAGATGGTTCCACTATAACCCATTTCTGCTTCTTCAAAAATTCTGGATCTAATGATGTGGAAACGATCAATAGGAAAAGATGGCACAAACAAGCATTGTCCTCTAAAACCTCTGATGCTTTATGATTTTTTAATTTCAAACTGTGCTAGGAAAAGGTTTTTCACTTAGGCACACTGCTTTGACCCCTAGGTAATCACTTTAGTCACAAGCTGGTTTTGTGTTTCCATATATGACAATTTACTACCAAGGAGGTTACCAGAAAGGCAAGCAGTATATTGAATAGTGCACAGCACACCTAGAAAGCAAATCACTTCAGCCCTAGTGGGAACTGTGGTGTTATCAGCTGACAGGAGGAGAATTACAACATTCAGATACGATCACATGTGAAAAACTGATTTTTTTTTTTTGTACCTGTTCACAGCATTCATTGTTAACAGTAACTACCTTCAGCAGCTGTACAGATGTGCATCATAATGTCAACTGATTGAGGAATCAAAGGCAACTGCTGGTTGGGTTTTTTATTACAGAACTTCACTATAATTGAGAATTTATATAACTCCAATAGAGAAAGTAAGTTTATCACAGTATGATGTATAAAACCACAATCTCATCATATGAAATTCAGAGAAACCATCTAGAACAAAAAAGTGGATTCTTATCTGGAACATAGCAGATTAAAAATTAGGTCCAAATTCTAAAAATCCAAAAGTATTTAAAGACCAGTGACTCCAGTGTCTTATGCAAACGGAAATCACCAAGTACAGCAATAAGGGCTACATAATACATTCAATATTTCCCAGCTGAGCCCCCTCAGTTACTCTGTACTCTTGTCTCCACAGAGCTGAAAACACTCTAATTTTTGAGGTATGCTGATGACAGATGGGAATGTGCATTCATGTTTATGGGAAGGGTTGAGCTGCCACAAAAAACAGACTTTAAACTGTCATACAGTGCTCCCCAGGTCCCCAAATTGCCTCTTCCTGTAGACAAAATGTGCCTTTTCAAGAAATTGCACATAGAAGTCCAAAATGCTAATTTAAGGTAACTTCATAAAGCATTTTTCCCAGAACATATATTTTCTGAATCCAGAACATTTACTGTACAAACTATTTAAGTAATACTGTCACCATGAAATGAAATAATCATCAACCTACTGTCTCAGTTCTGATTAATTTCACTAGCAAATTCTGAGCTAAAAGGAGTATGCAGACTTATGGAAAGCAAAATAACAAGGTCATGAAAGCAAAGGTGGGTCTGAAAGTAAAGAGAAGGGGAAATAAAAAGAGTAGATTAGAACTTTAGAAAATGAGAGACAATAAAACAATCAGTTATGCAATGAGTCTGACTGGGAACCACTATGCAAAGCAGTGAACAATGCCCAACAGGGCAAAGCTGCTGTCAGAGTACCTTAAATGAATGAAAATTGCTCAAAATTATGGAAAATCAAGCCGGGAATGTTAATATTAACTGTTAAGATTATACTAAATCTTCCACTTTACTGACTACAACATTTTTTTGCCAGGATTATTTATTGACAGCCATCTGTTGGTCTCAAAAAGAAGCAACTTAGTAAACAAGCAACCATCTACCTCTACAATCACACAGTTACTTCAGTACCTTCTGGTCAAAACATATCACTGAGTTATGTTTCAAACCACTCTGTCTTTTCCAGTAGTAGATGCAAAAGGCAACTCAGTTTACCACATACAGCACATCTAACACAAATTTAACCAAACTGAGACAGCGGCATTACGGAAGGATGGAGACAACAATAATATTATTAAAAAATCAGCCAAACTTGGATTTACATCTACAGGCATGTGTTACCTGAAGGTGACCATACTCCTTATGGGAGAAGACCTCATCTCCAGTGTGTGCACTGAACACAGAATGCAAACATGCAGATGGTTTGGGGTCTTGTTTAAATTTCTGAACCTAAAAGTGAATTAAAGGCAAAATGTAAAAGCTAAGTGAATCATTTCAGTATGTTTAGCAACCACAAATTCATCATATACCTTATTTAAATTATTATTGTTACTACCAAACTAAAAAATTTCTTGGTTTGACCACTATGTAAACCTTACAATCAACAGTATCTTTTCAAAACAATTACTTTATAGCTGGCAATTAAATAAAACCAAGATAACTCCGTAACTCTTCAAGTCATGCTTCGCTCTCCACCAAATTTTAGAATTTTCTAACCATTAGTGCCAGTACCTGATCCACATTTCACAGTGTTTTCAACACTGATGCTACTTCATGAGATTTTCTTCTCTACCAAGTAAACATACAGCACGTGCCTCAGAATAAGCAAACAAATACTGTATTGTGGAGTTGTCACATCTGCTCCACAAATACATTAAATACACGTCAGGTCACAACTCATATGTTCATTGGCAATAGAATACAGCATCTGCAATTTTTGTTACAAGCAGCAGAATCTGCTCAGGTCATCTCTTGGGGATATATAATCCATATTATTAAAAAATATCTTCCTTTTACATGAGGCCATACACAGTCACTCAGAACAAAGTCCAGCCTGACTTCTGTCTGTTAGGTACCAGAAATTGTTTATTACTACACTGTAGGAAGAGAAAAGCATCTGTAGTAAACAAGGCAAAACCAGACAAGCAGTGTGCCAGCAGTGTGACACCTCTGTTAATTTAATGCTCATTATTCATATCTGCACTCATCCTCAAAACAAACAATTGTACATCAAAGAGAAAAACAACAGCTCAAATGTAACAAGATCAATTTAGGTCAAGATTATTTAAAGATATGAGACTCTCAAGAAGCAATCCAACCCCCCAGAAAATATATGTCAGCATAAATACAACTGGCAATACAATACTTGCTTATTATTATTGTTACCTGTGGACTTCCCATTTCAGTTTGTGTGCTCAGCTGTGATGCAAGCTATGGGCTTACTGAAAACTATTTCTAATAATACAGTTAAAAGCCAGTGACCTGAAACTTCAAATAACCACATGGAATATAAATATATATATTTAACTTCTTCTAGATTTGCTGCTAACCACTATGCAAAATTAATCCACCACACCTAAATTTTGATAAGGAGAAGGCCTGAATATTTAGAGTATACTCACAAGAGAATTATGGGCTGAATAAATCAACTGTATTGCAACATAAATAAATTACTTTGTTTCCTCACTCATTTTGGAAATGTGCCCTTGTGAACTTATGTCATTAAGTAAAATACTGCTGGAAAATGTCTACTAAAGAAACCAAGCAAAGCAATCAAAATGATCCCGTAGGTAAGGAGAAGAACTGCAAACACAATAACCAAGATGACAGTGCAAAGAAAACTCTCCAGCCTTAACAAAAAGGAGTTCTACATCTTTCCATTTAATCACTAAAAAGACATAAAACCCCCCACAACTACTAATGGTGTAATATTTAAATGGGACGAATAACTGCAAAACAAACACAAAGAAGTTTCAAGTGTACCCTGCACTTTCCTTCCCAAAATGCTCGTCTTCTATTCCCTAAAACAATGCTGTGACCTGACAACAATGAAGCAGCTGCTCTGAGCTGGGGCACACAGAAACCCTGAATTTGACCAGTATTTAGGAGTCAGTTTTCCCAGTTTAATGAATCCCTTCGAAGGAGGCGAGTGCCCGTGTCCGCCGCGCAGTTTTACCTTATCGGCCTGGCGCATGTAGCAGTAGAGAATTCCTCTCATGCACTTTATAGCTGAATGCTCCAGCTCATGAGTCCTTCCCTTGTCATCATCAATACGCCTGGGTGAGACAGATAACCCGTAAAACAAATTGCAAATGCATTAGAGGGGGGAAAGAAAAAAGGAGACATGAATGCTTTGGAATATTAAGTATTTAACTAATGTTGTTGCATAGTGGTGCCCTCACTCATATCAACATATTTACAGCTCTGGTCATCCTTTCTTATTAAAAAAAATAATTTAGAAAGGGTTTTTGTCTTGCAACTTACACAAGCATTTCTATTTCAAAATTTAAGAATTAAAAAAAGTTCCTCCTGATACTATAACATCCAGTCTCTTGCAAGTAAATTATTCTTAGTGCCTGCAACAAGCCAGCCAATGCCCTGAACTGTCCGACTAGATTTAAAACAAGCAGTATCCCTTGAGTACAATTTGCCAGAAGAACCTCTATTTTTAGTAGCATGCATTAATTCCTCTGTAACAAATACTGGTACCAATTACATTATATGAAAACACATTTACTTACCAAAAGTAGAGTGACATTTTTAACCTAGCACCTTCATAAATATTTTTATTGAGATTTGGAAACGCACCATTCTCTACGGGTTTACAAATCTACTTTTGATAAAGTTTCATCTTTTAAAACTTTCCCAGGGAACCGAATAAGAGAGGGAATGCAACCTGGCAGAGACACAAGTGCAGAAGTTATTCACCTGTAAGCAAGGGCCAATGCCCAGGCACAGGCAGCACAGTAAAGGCTGTCGTGGACTTTTGCCTTTTGATTATCCCCGTAAGTCTTGGTAGGGAACAGACCTGTGGTTGGGCTTTGATGGAACAGCAACGTTGATTTAACTGGAAGAAGGAAAAATAAAAAGGTTGTTAACAACATTTGTATTTCTTCCCGTTTCTGCATAGATTTTCAGGAACAGATCAAGGTGTGAACAACCTGTTAGAGCATGCACGAGATAAAATAAGAGAAAGAAAGGTAAGGAGAAACACACACAAAATTGGTTACATTGTTTTTACAGTCAAATTAGACCTTTTTACACAAAATCCCAGCAGTATTCAAAACTATTTCTATGACCCTGTTCTAGCACCACCCACTTTGTACACAATTCCTACAGAGCAACCCAGTAATTTCCTTTCCATGAAAACAGAAGTAAAAGGTGACTACATTTTGTCAACTGCCCCCCCATTCAGTTAAATGCTTATACTCTCCAGAACTCTACATTCATAATAATTACATTTTTAATTCAGGCCAGGTGACTGCATCAATATTTATAAAAGGAGAAAGGAGTGAGTAAGCAAGGAAAAGGACAACTACAATTACTTAAGTCAGTACCTTGATATAAAACCAGAATAAGACAGCAATTTTCAAGTTGCCAAACTGAGTTCGGAAAAATACTAAATATTTCTTTAATTCTTTTTGTACTTCAATATTTTGCATTTTGGGAATTGTTTTTCCTAAGGTTATATAATAACCAGAATGCTGCAAGATTGAAACTGGGCTTAATGCCCTCGAATGTGACCTTTCTAACAATAATCTGTTCAGCATAAGACAGGAAAGCAGGTTTTTTCCACAGATTGTTATCGAGCATCAATTTTAAGAAGGCTTCTTTATTGTCTATGTAGAATACTTAGAAACTAAGTATTTTAAATGAAAATTACAGGGTTTTACAGTTTTTTTTGCATTATATTCTTCAGTGTCTTGATACCCTGTAACAAAAACTTTGATAAAATATGATCTGAAAAAGTCAATATAGATTATTATAAATGAAGCATAAATTCAATAGTAGATTTTTACTGTGGCAGCAGCAAAATTGCCTGAGATAAATAGCAAGCACCATCACAGATTTGTTGCTGCCAAGTGTTAAAAAAGCAAATTGAACATCTCCTCTGTAAGAAAGCTAAAAGCAATGCACCTAAAAAAGCAACACATCTATGGATAAACCAGGTACAACTGAGATTTCACTTCAAAAAGCCATTTGAATGAAGGGGAGTCTCATCCCACGTTTTTAGAGTGATGGGAAAGTTGTTTCTATTCTATACCCTCACCTAAGTAAAAATTAAATTTTAAACTGTAAATTGCACAGCCATTAAACAACCCTGATTTTAGAACACAGGCAGGACTTCATTATAACACAAACATACTAAAACCCAAAACAATCAAAACAAATCATTGCTCCTTGAATGGTTTTGGCTTAAAATAGCCTCATAATGAAAAGAAAAACACTAAAGTTGACTTGAAATTAGCTAACAAATTAAATTTCAGCACAAGAATATATTATGGCACCATGAATAACAAAAAAGAACTTCTAACTGATCACCTGCCAAACTGCTCCAAGTGCTACAAGAAAGCTTTTGTCCATTTAAATTTTTCCTCAGCTGTATCTGGTCAATGCTCCAATCCTAAGCTACCCCTTTATCCAAAATAATACTAAATTCAGTCTTACAGCTGGACTGGATTTTCAATAGACATTTTGATTTTCAGCAAGGAGTGTAACTCAGCCCTCCTCTTTGCACCTTCCAAACTTCCACCAGAAGTTTAGGAAACTATCCTTAAGTAGGAATAATGTAGCACTGATATTTATAAAGCAAATGTCAATTCTAACTCACATCCAGGCTAGTTCAAGCATTATTAACTTACCAATTCTATAGTAATGATTTAATTTATCCCACAGAGTTTCCCCCTCTGGCTTTGGAAGGTTAATACATTTAAGTGGCTCATAAATTGAACCTAAAATAAGAAGAAAAAAGGAAAATCAAAATCAAGATCAGAATCAGTTTCATAACTCTAATACTGCTAAAAATTACTGCAATTGGGTATTTTTTCAAGTTTGTTATACAAAAGCACAATTTACTGAACTTTGATTGAAACAAAAGAAGTTATCTCTACAGTCTCAGAGAATTTTTTCTACAGTACCTGACTACACAAACCAGACCTCCATCTGTATCTCCAATGCCTCGTAGATACTCAACTACAGCAAATGCTATATAAATGTATAGTTAATTATTGAAGACAACCATTAAATGTTAAGAATTTTCTAGGAACATTTTCTTAGAACTTAAGTACATTACAGAGAAAATTCCAGAAGATACGTAGAAAAACAGAAGAGGGACAAAAGTAGACCATAGTCAATTATTAGTGCCCTACCTGCCTTCTAAAATGGTGAAGATGTTCAATACCATCAGGGTTTCACCTATCCCAACCTTGTTTGCACCCACCACCAGAGTCAGCCCAGCTGACCTCATGTCAGAATAAGGGTTGGCTTGTTTCCACATGCTACTAAAGCTTAAATGAGCTATTCAACAGATAAAGCCCACAAATTACCTGTATTCCAGAGAAATACAATGCTATCGATTCCCCGTCTTTCATTCTCACTGTCCCACTGCTTCCCTATCTGCACCTGAGAAGTCAGTTTTACTGGAAGCTGACATGAGCTACCTATTAAAAATTACTGGGGTTAACCATTTCCAAGTTCTAATTTCAGAGTAACATCCTGCTCTCCTCCATAGATCACTTGGGCTTTATTCAGTGTTGTGGATGGCAAGATCCCCACGAGAGCCATGTGCTAACATAACAGGAGGAATGAGAATTGCCCCTTTCTGGACTGCATGCTGCCCTTCTGAAAAGCTCAGGGAATGCAGTGCCAGGGAAGGCCAGCCAGCCAAGCAGTTCTGGCAGGACACAGCGAGTCCTCCTTTTCACAGGGCCTCCTTAGCAATCCCAGCACATTCCCAAGCATCCCACATGAGATTGTCCATATACAGGACTCTCATCCCCATGAAATCAGGAAATCAAAATGAAGAAAAAGAAAAGTGTTCAAGAAAGAACGGGATGTGGCACTCAGTGCCTTGTCCAGTTGCCAAGATGGTGATTGGTCAAATGTTGGACTTGACGACCTCAGAGGTCTTTTCCAACCTAATTGAAATGTGTGTGGAATGGTGACAGCAGCTTTATGAATCAACTCCTTTGGTGGGGAGACAAGAAAGTGTCTCTTGCCCTTCAAGACTTCAAACCTCACCCCAGGTTAGTATTACCTTTGCTTTGCAAGCACAGGAGTGGAAAAATATCCACCCCTCCCCGAGCAGAACCCTGGCTGTCTGCTCTGCATGGAGCCCCTGGTGACACTTGCCAACCCAGCTGAGCTTCCCCTACAGCCTTTTCTTTCCTCTCTGGGAGAGGTTAAGTTAGAAATGAACACCTGCATGTGGGAAAGGGCCTAAAATGGAAGGACAGAGAGCCCAGTTTATTTGAGCTGCCTAGAAAAACAAAGTCAAAAGAAATGAAATTGTTCTGTAATGGAAAAGAAAAACTTGTAACATATCACAGCTTTTGTATCTTCTGTTACAATAAATAAATAAATAATGAACATTCTGAACCAATTTAAATCCATTTTTCAAAGCAATTTTGTTTTTCTACTTCTTTTAGCCTACAAATCCCCATCCATGAGATGATTCATAATTTATATTGTTATACAATTAATTCTGTTATCTTGCAAAAGCACACAATGCAGTGAGCTGCAGTAACTGTAATTTTGTACAGTGTTGTAGAGAAAGGACAGAATACACAAAGGAAAAAAACCTTTAGGAAGTCAGTGCATAAAAAGCAGCAAATTTATGAGAAATTCACTCACTAGATTTTCAAAGGCAAAATTAAGATTCTACCTCTTGGATTAGCGAACTGTATATCATATGCATATCCACCACCCTTTGTGTGGGAAACAGGTTCAGAATGCCCACTTCCTGGAGGCTGCTAACCCCAGTGTGGCACCAGGACACACACCTGAGCATCCACAGGCACACACACACACAAGTCAAAAGTTCCTGAACTAAAATTTTTCTAATTCAAATACTTACCAGACAAACTGTGACCCTCTGTGGCCAACAGAGAAACAAAACAAAGTTATCAAGAACAAAAAGCAAGTATATTCTTCTATTTCAGAGCATTCAAAGATTTCAACTTTGTGCAGAAAGCAGATTAAACAGAATAGAGAGCATGAAAATGTCAAAACACCATCATCTACAAATTACATTATTCTAGATGTTTGAAACTTTGATAGAAATATAGTAAAACAGTCAGAGTAGACTGTTGATGGAACAGAAAGGTGAAATGAATTCAAAGTTTGAAAAACTGACAAAAGAGAAAGTTGTATGCTTTGGAAGTATCCCCTAAAGTTACTCCTACTACAAGGAGTAGAACTTGTTTAAATCAAAGTTTTCCACATATTCTTCATTAATTCCTCATTAGCATCTATATAGTTTATATTTTGCTGGGGTGTCTACAGCATTCTCCTGGAGAAATCATGTGGTAAATTACATTTCATTACTATCACAACCTAATCAAAGCAAGGAACAGTCAGGACAAACATGAAGCTGCTCCTTCCCTGTGCTTTTGGAGTGAGCCTGTAACACAGAGGAAGCTATTTTTAGGATGGCTAGAAAAAAATCCTGTCTACAGTCTCATCCAAAATCTATTTAGGAGTTCAGCAATATAAAAACCTGTCATAGAAAGCTATTTTCAATTACATATTTAAAATAGGTTTTCAAACAAAACAAAAAAAAATTCAAAAAATGACAACAGCAAGACTGCAGCACTCTAAACATAATAGAATGACATATGCAAATAGTACCCTGGAGGTCTCAGTTTGTATGTTAGCATTTGGAAGGAACAGAATGAGGACATTAATTTTAAATACTGTTTTTCATAAATACATCACTTTGTTATAGCCATACAGTGTGAGTTTTATTTTGGTTAAATAAGTAGGTGTGCTAGGAAGAACATAAAAACCTATTTTGTTGATTTACTATTTCTTCTGCTGTCTAGTGGTGTAACTATCCAACATTTAAATAGGGTATATGGGAGTTCAGCTTTTCTTCCACAAAGAACGAAGTGTGCCCATTATTTCCTTACACCACAAGTGCATTGCTGCAGGCAGCACCTACTTCAAAATCAGTAAAAAACTGACAGAAAATCAAAGTGTCACTTCCTGCATTAGTATAATGAATGTCTGATAAGAGAACACTCAAAGTCTTGAACCCAAGTCCAGTTAAATCCCTGTTTGCCTTCAGACATTGCACTGACTAAATGCCCTATATTCATAATCTGAAGGAAAACTAATCCCCTTTCATTTCCTACCATTTATAGGTTACAGAGTAATATGATTTCACCACTCTCCAAGTTGAATGATTACTAAAAATGATAGACATTCCTTTCAAAGTATTAGAGAATAGGAAGAAACTTCAATCGTATGTGTACACAACCTCTGGAGGCTGAAAATATTATGTCATCCTGATGTTAAAGTACTTTCCCATCCACCTCATTTTTATTCCAGTTATACGTGAGATTAGCATTAACTGCTCTTCAGGGAAGAGCTAGAAACTGTCCAAATGTTAAGATTCAGAAGCTATGGCCAAAATGGCTTTAAAACAACTCTGCCCCCAAATTTGTATATACAGAAGCTTTGAACACACACACGCATCCTTGAAGAGGGCAGTAATTGTGGATATTAAAGAAAAATAGGGATTAGAATGGAATTCTGTACCGAGTCTATGGATAAAGATTTGCATATTTCAACAAGGACAGTTTATTCAAATTTTTCAAAGTACAGAAATAAAATAAGCAAACACTTCCACAAAGTTAATCCCAAACAAATGGAAGCAACATGTCAAGAACTTTATTCCCAACATTTCACATGCCAGAAGAACAAAAAAACCCCATTGATTTGCATAATTAAATCAGGACAGACCAAAAGAAAAAAAAACCTGAGAATACAAGATTTCTTACTAGATTTGATAAGAATGAAAACTGCCCAAAGCCCTTAACGTGACACTAGGTGTGGACATAATCAAACACTTGAGCCAGGAATACGCTCTGGACCTCAGACCACTGTAGCTTTCATTACCCAGCATCAGTAAGGGCAATGACATCCTCACATTACAGAAGTCATTGGGACCAAAGAGGATTTTATATCTACTCACAGCAAAGTTTAAGAAATGAAATCACACGGGGATTTTTAATCACTGCATACAGGAGGAAACTATGATCTGCTGCTTTGAACAAGAGGCTGGAGTAGGTGACATCTTGACAACCCTTCCAGTCTGAACTGTTCTACAGTACACTGAAAACAGGGTAAGGAAACACTAGGAGAAGGGCTTGGAGAGGAAGATGCAAAAGATATTAAAGTTTTCCTCTACATGAATACACAGTAGAAGTAAACAAAATGTAGGAATTGTTACCTAGGTTGAGTGATGATAACAACACGGGTAAAAATGAGTAAAATCTTGGCAATAGTTTCATTTAAGTAAGATTGAAGTGACAAAGCTTTTAAACTACCATTTATGAAGAAAAATCATGTGTTACACTGTCCAAGTAATTCAATTACTATTTCACAGAATCACAGAATATCCTGAGTTGGAAAGGACCCACAAGGATTTTCAAAGTCCAACTCCTGGCCTTGCACAGAACAAGCCCAGAATGCCACCCTGTGCCTGAGAGCACTATCCAAATCTTCCTGAGCTCTGTCAGGCTGGGTGCTGTGGCCTGTCCTGGGGACACCCTCTGGGTGAAGAACCTCTTTCTAATATCCAACTTATACCTCCCCTGACACAGCTCCAGCCATTCCCTCAGGTCCTGTCACTGGTCACCAGAGAGGAAAAAGAAAAAAATATGTACCAATTTATTTTGTCCTTTCTCTGTTTCCTAATCATCTGAAGGTAGTTCTCTGTACCATGTATTATACTTAATGGAAACTAGTGATTTCAGGATTTACAGTAACTAACAACACACAAAAGCTACTGAACACCAGAAATAAAATACTGACCATCGTGCCAGTACACAGGAGCTTCACATAACCAAAATGCCAAAGTCTACCACACAAGCCTTGTAAATGCTACAAGCAAGGCAGGAAACCATTCAGGATATTCAAGGCAGGCATTGCCATTTCTGAGAATTCAAAACAATAAGTGTTAAAACTACTAAAAATGTTTATTTTGCATTATAACAAGAGAAACATCAAGTATCTATATAATAATTAGGAAAGAGTAATTTTTTTTTTTTTACACTGCAAACACATCACATTCTCTTTGATGTTGAGAGAGGCAAAACTGAAAAGCCACAGGCAAGGTAGGGGAGTCCAAATCACCCAGTTGTATCCCCTTACTTGGTTACTCTCACTAGCACTTGGACTACTACTGTGCTTCAACAAGGACTACACAAGAGTCTTCCCCAATCACAGTTTCACATATGGATACATCTGATCCCAGTCAAATTCCTTTCAAAATACACAGTAATAGTCTTGACTTCATGTATTCTAGCTTCTGCTGTACCTGAGGAGAAGCTGTGCCAAGGGCCTTTACTTTGCTTCCACTTAATTTCCACAAGTCAAACTTTGGAACCAATGATGACTGACTGGAAATTTTACTTATCTCTAAACCAGTCACGTTGGGGTTTTTTAGGAGCCAATTGTAAACACCATTCTTAAGGCATCTTTCACGTGACTGTCATCTTAAAAGAGAAATTTGAGTTCAGAGATGGTTGCACTAAGGGATGCTGACAGGAACACAAAGCACAAACAAAACAGGAACATTGGACAGTAGATTTCAATCTAAGTAGATTACAATTTCAAGAAATTTACACTGAAAGAGTTCAAATTTTTAAGTTCTACTGTACAGTGCTAAAAATCTACTAGCACAAAACACTGCATGAAACAAAACACACAATTATTTTTTGTTGAATTAAATAGCCACAAACAGAAACAAAACACAGAACTGCACACTTACCAAATTTTAAAAAAGCATGCGCAGAGGAGGCTCTGTCATCATCCAAATTGGCCATTTCAAATTGGTGCAGCTAATCACAAACGTCTCAGGCTAAGCTACAGTAGGTTTCAAAACTGTTTAGTAAATGTTAAAGGCAATCAGCATTAAATTAAGTGAAAGCAATGTTAGTGGAGTTATTAACATGACAGAGTGCACAGCACAAACTTTCATTACATCTAATGTTTCTTTCTTCTACACTGACCTCCCAGTTTTATTTTGCTTTTACTTCCATGAAACTTATCTGAGTAAAAGGACACCGTTTACAAAAAATCCATCTTTTGGACATTTGACATGAGCTTTGTTATTCAATAGGAAGTTTGCTACAAACACCAAAAGGTGATGAATGCAATCCGATATATTCAAGATGAAATAAAAATACTGATATAACTAGAGCACACAAAAGTGTGAAGTAACATTAATGGCAAGAAGCTAAAACTCTGTTTATGCACAGTGCTGCTTTCATCCCATGTGAAATCTACACCAGGATGTTTCTTGCAGTCTTATCTATTGATTATGGCACTGAATATCTCAGCTATTTGAGGTAGGACATCTTCCACTCTGGAATACACAATAAGAAAAAAAGTGTTTGCAATTATGACGGCAAGTTTTTCCAAATCTTTAAAGTTTACGTGTTTTTAAGTAACCAAAATTTCAGGGGTTTTAGATTAGTCAACTACTGAATACCTTTATAATCTGCTCCTAATCAGACTAGCAACAAATGAAACAGTATTTTATTGCTTCAGGAAGGGAAATGAAAATTTCTGAATAAAATTTGGTTTTACTGAAAAAAAAAGTGCTTCATCATTTAATACACATAAACATGAGGATACAAATTACCTCCCACAGGATTGAGTCTTACATGATACATTGCTGCAGGCTATAAAACATGAGTCACTCGTGCACTTCAGGCACGTGTCTATACTCCGTGTTTACTACGTCTTACTCCAAGCAGCACACTAGTAAAGAAAAACCTCAACCAAACCAAAGAGTGCTGTTTGTGAGCTGGGGCTCCAGCACAGGCCTCAGCCAAACCAGAAACATGCTGGGGAGTTTCAGTCACTTTCTATGGTAATTCCAACCAAGTCTCCTTCTGACAGGGCCAGAAAGGAAGTAAAAAGCCCTGAAGTTATACAAATTTCAACATAAAGATGCAGCAGTAAACTTAAAAGAGAAGAACATTATTTTTATTTTTAGATATGAATGTTACCTGAAAGATATTTAATAAGATTTGATTTTTAAATCAACTCTTTTATCAGAAAAACTTTTCCACTAAAAAAATGTTTATTTCTTGAGTAAATTTCTTCAGTTATTATATAAAATGCCATGAACAAATCTCTAGACAATCTCTGGACAAAATCCGTATGAACTGGGAAAGAAAGAAGTGAACTATAATAAAAATCTGTCATTGCACAGAAGACAATTCTTTATACATTTAACAAAAAAGTAACAGGCAGCAGCAGTTAAGAAAAAGTCAAGCGTTTGAAACCATGCAAACGCCTTCAGCAGACACAGGCCTGACCCTGCAGGGGATTCCCAAAGTTCGTGTGCTGCCCTGAGACTGGGGATTCGCACACCCCGAACACGCAGCTGCCAGCCGCGGCTTTGGAGAGCTCTGCGGCTACATTTGCCAATCAACCTTCAGATCACAGCACCGTGTAATCGTAACCGGCCACAAAGTAACACCTCCTTCAGTGGGCAGTCTCAATCGTGGCATTTGCCAACCAACCCATACATAAAATGAACTTTTAAAGCTAAATTAATCAGACCAGTCTTTAAACAATCAATTCTTCAGAGCCTTCATAAAGCCCCATTTTCCTCTCACACTGTCTGATCAGTCATTAGCACAACAAAACCAACCAAACATGCAAATAAAAAACAATTGAGTTTTACAAGCATGTATGGCGCATAAATAAACACTGGGATCTTCTCGAAAACTTTTTTCATTAGAACAATTAAAGCCCTATTAAGACTGTATGTTACTTTAAAAAAAAATAAATTCAAACCCCGAGTTTTTTGAAGTTCAGAAATTCAGGCTAACTGGGCAAACATCACCCTTTGGTTTAGGCCAGAACGTAGCCGCCACACGGTCCATGTTCAGAACAATAAACTCCCATGCTGTAAAACGGTTACGTTTACCTAAGAGAAACCTGGCAAAAGCTGGTACTTTCCTCTAAACACTTCATCTGTTCCACAACTGCAACACTTTATACAACTGCGGTACTAAGCACGCCACGAGCAGCTGCCTTTGCACCCGTGGGCACAAATGACACCTGAGCGGCACCTGGGGCTGTGCCCGCCAAGGTGTCCCCTGTGCCCCTCCCGGCCGGGACCGCCCGGGCACCGCCACCGGCGAGAGACACGGCGGGGACGGGGAAACAGCCACGGGCCGGGCCGGGAGCGGGGCAGGATGCGCGGGAACGGGGCGGCGAGTGACGGGAGGCAGAGGGATCCCCGGAGCTCCTCCCGGGCAAGCCAAGAGGTCAGACCTGAGCGTTTGGAGCGAGCGCGCAGCTCCAGCATCTTCCAGCTCACATCAGCCATGTGAGCCGCCGCCATGGCGGAGCGGTCCCGGCGCGCCCCCGGCGCTGCCTGCACGGCGCCGGCCGGGCCCTGCCTGCCTCCCNGCCGCCCCTCCGCCCCGGCAGCTCCCTGGGGAGGGGGTGACAGCGGCTGCCGCGGGGCTGGGCGTGCGGGACGGCGCTCCCGGGGCGAGCTGCCCGGCGAGGAGCAGGAGGTGGGCTCGCTGAGCCCTACGGTCCCTGTGCCTCTGTGGGCTACCGGCTGCTCGCTCTGTCCCCGAGCACGGCCTGAGTGCCCGGGGCTGTGTCGCCGAGGGCCGGTGCAGTGAGCACAACAGTGTTTGCAGGATGAAACTGACAGCTGCTTTGCTCCCGAGGTATTTCCTGTGTGGAATACGATATATTCAATTTGCACTAGAATAAGGGTTCATATCGGGCATATTTTTCTTTAAAGTTGAATTTATGGTCGTGAAATAATTTAGAGGTGTTATCCTACAAGTGGGATGGTCACACATTGTTTTTTTGCTCCTGCTTTCACAATATTTTTGGAAACAGAGATGAACGTTTCACAGATGTGAGGAGGATAAATTGCACATTATCCTACTTTGAACATTCTGTTGAAATGTCAGGGTGGAGAAGTTTATGTCATCTGTCACAAGTTTCTCTTAAGGTTTCAGATATGGGGAGACCTCAAATCAGGGTTTGTTTTCAGTGATCAGTGTTATTTGCAGACATTAATCTTGGATTATTTTATTTTCTTGAAGCTGCACATTAAGATAATAAATTTATTCTCAAATTCACCTTTTTTATTCCTTCAATCTCAGAAATGTTTCTCCAAGTAGCTTTGGTAACGCATGAGTGACTTTCCCATCTAGCTGAGTTATTGAAATGCATGGCTCCCTGGAAATGCTCCACTGGCTCATCCACTGAAAAAACGGCCAGATTTAAAATGAATGTCCATGATAAGAGATTTAATTTTTACCTTCTTATCTTTCATATAAAAATGTGGATAGTTATAAGTTTCAGAAAGGAGATTCATGATATCTTTTTGTCTCCATAGCAGCACTTGATAAATCATTTTCCTATGTGATACTTACTGTAAATATCAGCTTGAAATAACCTAGTTGAAAACATTATTGTTCATAACTTAAGTCTTGACAAGAAGTAACTACAGAATGCCTTCAAAACCAAAGGTAATAGACAGTTCTCAGTGGTGGGATAAATGGCAGCCAGTTGTAAACAGTGTGAGGAAATGAGCACTGGAGATGGCATGATACTTTGAGGAATAGGGGTATGTAAAGCAGCCCAGTCCTAAGAATCCTGACCCTTAATAAGGAAATGGGGATGATGTCTTGGGCCTTTTGCTGGATATTTATTATTGTTCTGATCTTGCATTACTTCAGTTGAATGAGAGTAATGTTCCATGTGCTCAGATGCATAAAAGAAAATCAGGTTGTGCTCATACCTTTGTAAGAAATTGTAAACTCACTGAATGTAAGGGGTAATGTAGATCCAGAAGTATCCTGTTGCAAGACCAGTTCAAAAGTACCAGTGGACTCTGGGTTTAGTTACTTTTTGAAACTCAGAATATACAAATAAATGGAATTGTGCATACACTCACCTGTTTTGTGAGTCTATGCATGTAACAGGTGTGTGGGGAAGTTCTTGCTGGTTGCTTGTTTAATGTACCACCTTCTGGTTGTGTTTGATGCCTCTGCTGGTAGTACTGGGCAATGAGTGATCATTCCCCTCATCACCTGCTGCATTTCCTTGGGGAATTTGGGAAACTTCTGTGGTATTTATCTCTGATATATATGTGTGTGATATATATCTGCTATATATCACACACATCATAATTGTTGTTTGTATGGGAACTGTTTCTGTTTTTTCACACCCTCCAATGCAGTTTTTTTCTTTCTTACTGTCCTTTCATCTCAAAAGGAATACAGAACTGCAAACAGTATTTAGGATTGATGTAGTGGTGTAGTAATTCTGTTTTCTGTTTATGTAATAATTTTAATAGTTAATTTGTTTTGACTACTGATAAATACTGAGCTGAAATTTTTATGTATCTATCTTTAATGACCAAAAAATCTCATTTCTCAGTGTTGCAACTAACTTGGAACCTGGTATGTGTAAAAACACATTTGCTTCTTCATCCTCATCATTACTTTACCAAATAGCCAATAAAAAGGCAGGTGAGAGTCTGAGGTGTGAAATGGGAATTAACAGGTTCCAGCAGTCAACCCCCCCAGAGCTGAGGCAGCCAGCATGCTCCTGCCCCTTGCCGTGTGCCAGGCCTTTCCCTCATCCAGGAATGTGTGTGCCAGGCCTTTCCCTCATCCAGGAATGTGTCCCATCCCTGAGTGGATCTGAGCTGGTCTCCCCTGGCCTCTCTGAAAGGGCTCCTTTTCATTTACTTGTGTAGTGGTGTATTCTCCTTCCCTTCAATAGGTTTGTGGCAGGTGTCTTTTTTTCATAGTGAGGAGCCTTGTATTCTGCTATTTCACAGCTGTGAACTCTGCCACAGAACAGTGCTCTTAAAAAGTACTGTGGTAGCTCAAGTTTGGAGCCTTAGAATTATTCTTTAATAGGTAATGGGTTTGTGATGCTGCAGGTGGGTTTATTGGAGAGTGAAGGAAAGATAGAAAAAATACAATTGTTTCACTGTGAGCTATTGTTTTACTTACCGAAGTAAGTGCTTGTGTATTGTGGTTTACTGACTGAAAATTCTATTTCATCATTGAGGTTAAAATTCTTCTTTCTCTTGCCTGAATTTCAGTTATTTCTGCAACATAAAATATGGGCTTTTATTTAGATTGTCCTGAAATAATGAAATGATACTTGCTTGTATCATTGTCTCTAAGTGAGGAGATGTTGCAGGGAACCAAGTAACTTCTGAGTTTCCTTTAAATTGCTTTTGGCAGCTGACGTGGGAAAGCAGTATCAGATCCTGTGATGTCAGACACAGTATTAAAAGAATTAATTTGAGTTAGCTTTTAAGCTTTAATTGATTTTGTGGAACTGCTACCTATTACTTTTCCATGTGTAATACTTCTTAACTCATTACAGAAAGTTTTATTTTAAGTGATGTGATAACAATAACAGAGAGAAAATTCTTACACTAAACCCCCAAAGAAGATTCATGGTATTAGCATTACTTTGAGATGCAACTGGCTTTAAGTTGGGTTAAAGAAGTGCTCCTTTTCCTTCCTTTTGAATGAGAAGGAAGTAGTGGTAGGGGACATCTTTCAAAGTTTTTGCTGTTGTGGGGAATGGTCATTTGTGGCAGTTGTTTAAATGTTGGGTTTGTATATAAGCTATTTACAATCGTCCTCTGTTGCTCATGGTCTTGCTTGCTTTGGCAGGAAATGAGTTGGTTATCTTTTTGGCTGACCAGAAGGAACCCTACTTCAAGCCTCGTGTTAAGCTACCAATGAAGTAAGTATGGATATTCAATGGTGAGAGAACCTAGGGCTGTTTTCCCTGAAAGTGCCTCTCTGCACTCAGTGGGAACTGACTGCAGTTGTCTGTGCTCTTGTTACCTCTTTGGCTTGTTCAGCTTGCCCTTAGAGCTCTCGTTCTTTGACCAACTTCCTGATTCATTTCCTGATACATTTTTGTTTTAATTTTGTTGGTCAGATGACAGAGTTTGTGGAGATGAGTTTTGTCATTCACGTTGTTAACTAATAACTGTGACTTCCTACCTCTTATGGAATTTTGATGGTTTAGGTTTTTTCCTCAAATTAGTATTTAAAATACCCATATCTTGAAATATTTTTGCAGTTGATATGGATCTTCAGGATTTCATTTCCTAGTGAAGCAAACTGTCATTCCATACCATACATAGGTCTCTGTGATGGGTAGCTTTAGTCTCAATCCCAAGACATGTTTTCAGGGAAATTCATCCAATTGTTGTAGTTACTAACGGAATCCAGCCAATATCATCTGCTTTAGAAGAGATATGAAGATTGGTGTTTTGGTGTTTCTGTGTAGAGATCTGTTCCTTTCTCAAGTTTACATGTGGCCTTTAAAAAAACATCAATTTTTAATAAATGTAAACCAATCTGTTTATGTGTGAATATATGTCTAGCTTTAATATCCTGTAATACTATTACCGTTATTGCTTATGAATAATGCTTACCAATAGTATTATGTTTATTAAAAGTTAAATTGCTTTTATAGCTCAGCTTCATCTTCTGTATTCTACATAGTTTTATTTTTCCTTATTCCCGCCTGTCTTGGAAGGAACTAATTTGTTTAATGCATTAGAAATTACCTGCTTTTAATCCTTAACAGTGATCCATGTTTGTATGTTTAAAGCAGAGTGAACAGGTAAGCAAATAAGAAAAGATAGGCAGGATAATCAAAGGTAGGGAGGAGAGGTAAGACCTGGCAGAAGATAGGAGGAAATGGCATTGTCTTTTAAAAAATCTACCTGTGCCTGACACCTGCTGTTTAAACAGCTGCTGTTGCTTTATGTTCTTGCTCTTGGAATGCAACCAAAAGATCCTGCTCACTGAAACACATTTCAGAGGACTGGTTCTACAACAAGTGCAAGGATTTAATGACATGTAGATAGCATTAACAAACAGGATATGGCTGAAGAATGCCTGATAGCTGAAGTTTAGAGTTAAAATGTCATTTTCCTTAGACAAAGACAGCCTGTCAGGTGCCTGGTTTTGGGATACTTTTGCAGTAGATAAGGACTTTATCATAAATGAGGTTGTGGAAGGGTAGTATTGTATTGGACCAACTAATAATAATTGGGCAAGTCTTTGGCCACACCAGTGCTTTTTTCAGGCACACCTTTTTTACATTTATTCACATGTGGGGTCTTCTGTTTTTAATTCCAGATCTCTCGGTGTCACCATAACCAGTGTAGTTCCTGGAGATTATGATGGAGATTCCCAAATGGATGTCCTCCTCACTACCCAGGCCCCAAGTCATGGCAAAGATGAACTTTCAGTGTTTATTTTCTGGGGACACAACCAAACGTTAGGTGAGTTGCTGAGACTGATTCTTTATAAGACTGTTAGACTTCTGAATTGTCAGTATTGTCAAGAAGTTACAACTCATTTTTACAGTGTAGAGATTGTTATTACAACTAAAATAGGGATTAGCAGCTATTCAGCTTCACACCCATATATTATCTTGCTGTTAAACTGTGTTCAATAATTAAGGAAAAAGAACAATGCTAAAATGCTTGCACTATATTATGCAACAGATATAACCAAACATTATTCTAATTTGGCAGTACCTATTAACTGAAGAGCTGCTTCTCATGGCTTCCCCATCATGCATGTCAGCTTCACAAAGACTATCTCAAAAGATTTATCTTCAGTTTAAAATGCACGGAGAACCTGGTGTGAACTTCAGTGCATCGACTTTGCAAATAGCATACCTAAACCTACTAACAGTAATATAACACTTACTTATGGTAAACCAAATTCTTCAAAGACAGTGACACACTAAAGTGGGTGTTGGAAGAGAGGTTTCTAGAGTCTCTATTGCTGCAAGTTTTCAAGAACCTTAGAATGAAGTTTTCAGGAGTCTCTTAGCAGTGTTCCAGGTATAGGTGATCCTGTCTTGGGGTAGAGTCATGGACTGTGTGAACCCATGAGGTCTCTTTTGTTTTCTGTTGACTTTGCTAGGAAAGGGTTTCAGGAAGAATTTACGATTTGAACAAGGACAGATAAGCAAAAGAAGTTACTGTTTAAGTCCACAAAACCCCTGAAGAATAATCACTATTGTAAAAAAGTGTGTTAAGGCATAGTTACAGGTGAGGCAATTTTGCCTTAGATACCATTGTTTCTGGCTTTAATCAGAGCTGGACCAAGCAACCTGGAAAAGTGCAGTGGATCAAATATTAAGACAATAGCAGGTATCTCTAGTATTGGGAAGAATATGAGGACTTGGGTTAAGTTATTCTGTCTTGCTTCGGAAAAAAACCCCAGATATTGGGGGAAGCACAAATGAACATATGGGGCCTGGAAGAGGAGTCAGAGGTTAAAAATTCAGGCAGTGGTTGGTATGTGCTGAGGCTGCTGGGAAGGTGTGGGATGTCTCCTTGGGTAATAGAAGTGTGACAGATAAGTCAATAGGAGGGGACTGTTGTATAAAATGTGGAAATTGTAAAGACAAAACATTATGGAGAGAGGAGGGAAATGGGAATGATCTGGCAAGGAGTTTGGATTACAAGTAAAAGTGAAGTCTAAGGTGATAATCTTATTGGAATTTAGTCCTCACTTCCCAATTAGAAAGTCTACCTTTAATGCTTATTTCAGATACTCAGTGTGTATAATTAAGAGTATTTTTTACAGTGACAAAACATTAAGCAGAAGTCTAACATAAAATGTTAAACTTTCAGCCTGTTGTCATCCCAGCTGTTTCAGATTTCCTGTATCTGTGTGATTGCAGTCATACACAGAAATAAGTTTCACTAAGATCTACTTAGAATAATTTGTTGAGGAGTTTAGTGGAGAGGGAAAAAGCCAGTATTTTAACTGTAACTCACCTTTCCTGCAAAATTTCAGGAAGCCATTTAGTTGTTTGTGTTAAGTGGTACCTTTTTTAAAATCATAAAACTGATGGTTTTAAATGAATAGAAGAATGATGTCTTAGTTGAAAATGCAAATATCAGAATATATTGGTAACTGAATTAAGTTAATGTTTTCTGTTTTCAGATCTTAACCATAAAACTATGTTAAATAAGACTTTTCATGATGAGCCTTTAGTAATGGAGTAAGTATGACCTACTTTTTTAGAAAACCGTATTTACAGTGGTGACTAAGAGCAACTTAAATACGTTTTAGTGCTAGAATTTGAAACACATGCTCTTTATCTTTTAAAGACAGGGTGGTTTGTGTAATGTCAACTGATCTAACAAAAGATGATGAACCAAAATAGTTATCTTCACAGGTCTTGTATATTATATTATCCTGGCAATAGTAACAACGTGATCTTTTAATTTCTTTAATTTCAGTACTTTGAGTTATTGAGAAAAAAAGCCATTCATTTCTCAGTGAATTTTGTAAAGCAAAAACCTTACTGGCTTACCAAAATGAGCAAATATCCCTTTCACAATGTGCTTGCCTCTGTGTGAAATGCTGAACAAAAGTGGGGGGGAAGTAGATCTGGAAAGCCAAAGCACAGGCAGAGTGTGAAATACTGATAGACCTTTGCTGCTACCAGCAACTCAGACAAGAGCCAGAATTCAGATCAGACTCACAGCTGAGAGCTCCTCATGGCTCAGTGGGAAAATGTATGAGTATAGAATAGTTTAAGAGCAGGTAGTTTGAACTCCTGTAGTGGCTGAGGTGGTTCTGACATTGTTTTCCATTTTCAGCTTTAATGGAGACTTGATTCCTGATGTGTTTGGTGTCACAAGTGACTCGAATAAGCCGCAGGTCCTGCTAGGCAGGTAAGCTGAGGGCCTCGGTGTCAGCATGGCTTTGGGAGCTTGGGCATTGTGCATCCACTTGTCATTAAAGTGTGAGATTCATGTTCAACTCAGCTGTGCAAATGGGAATCTTCTTTCTGTCCATGTGTCGTCAGACATGCAGTGATGCTGTGCATCTGATTTTTAAAGTGGTATTTTATAGGGCATTTTAAATAGACATTCTGTGAGAGCTGAGACAACAGAACCCCTGATATTTGACATCAAAGAGGAAAATTGTTTCTTGGAACAATTAGTTCCCAGAAGTTATAGTCTCATTTGTTTAGTACACTTTTGATATTTAGTATATTCTGTGTTATGGAACTTGTGCTGTTCAAAAGCTGCTTCCAGTCTAATAAATGAAGTGACAGGTTGATAGTGCGAGAACTACTGAAAAAGATCTTAAAATTAAAGGGATGGCAAAAGAAAAATATGCACGTGTTTGGAGTAAACTTAAAAAAATAAAGCTCTCATCTATCTGGGCAATTATTTGTAATGGGAAGGTTGGACACCATAGGATATCAAAAGCACAGGAAGTGCAGGATGCAAGGGTATTAAACTATCTATATTAAGGAAAATACAGGGCAAGAGATTTATGAAGTGACATAAAGCAGAGATGGCTGTAGCAACACAAGTGTGCATGCAAGTGATGTTCTCTGTATCACATCCTTTGTGTTAAGGAGTGCCTCAGGCCACTCTTGGGCAGATAGAAGTTGACTGAAGTCTTATGAGATGAGATTGCAGCAAAGGGGACTAAGTTTCATTATTAAAATTTCTGCTAGCCCTGAAATCTCTAGAATGGGACCAGTTATCGAATAAAAAGGAATAAAAAGGCATGCTTAACAAGGACTGTGCAAAGGATTATTTTTAACTGTTTTGGATATGAATACTGAAATCAAAGCATAACAAAAAATTGTATCTCTACTGGCTCAGAAGAACCAGTCTGTAACCAAAAAATACAGAGTAGCAATGTCTCCAATATTGGGCAGGATGCCAAAGAACTTTAAGTCTGTCATTTGAAAATAAAAAAAGCCTATACCTGTTGTTTCTAACTGGCTGTTTTCCTTTCCTAGGGTAAATGAGATTTGAATGTGTCAGTGGAAACTATGCCCTTCTTGGCAATGTGGTTTTGTTCATTAATCCCAACTTGAATTTTATCACCAATACTTGTACTGATGGCTTTTGAAACGGATTTCAGATTCACAAAGATGGTTCTAAAGACTTTGCAATGATTATATATAAAATAAATTGTATGAGCTTTTGAAGATATGGAAAAGTGGGAAGGATTTGTTTCATTTTGTTGAAGAAATTCTTTCAGGAGCATCAAGATACAAATAAACTTACTCATCATAGCTCAAAATAAGACTGAGTGCTATAGGTAACAGCATAAGCCATGTCTTGTACATGGAAAACAACTTTGTCATCTGCTTAGAAAAGCACTTTTCTATTTGAATCAAAAATGTTTTAAGATTTTTCTCTAGACCTGTATGACAAACTTAATTGGCAGTCTTCAAGACTCAATACATAGAAAAACCTAGAGAAAATTCAATTATTTCTTTAAGATTAGGTGATGCATTTTAACATTTCTAAGACTTAGTTATGATCTTTGGGAAGTAATCAGAATATTATTTCTTTTCTTACCATATAATTAGTCAAGGAAGATAAGGACTTCAATAACATATATATAGTGTCACTGGAATAAATTAAGTAATTCCAGACTAGCAGTAGTAATATTTGTGCCTGCTGTTGTACAGTGCACGTTGAGATTTTCCTGAGTGTTTCAGCTAAGGGTTCTGAAAGTTAAAGGTCTAATAATTCAGCCACTGTGACTTTTGAAGGATTTTTTTGCACTTCAAATCACTGCTAATAGGGAGGTTTGCTGGAAGTTCAGCCATTTATAGAACAGAAACCAGCAGGGCATGTATATTTATAAATAAATAAATAAAAGTATCACCTGCTTGGGAAATTACATAATTAGCTAGTAGTCCATCATAATGTGAGGGTTTAATTCATGTGTTGATTTTTTAGTGAGCTGAAATAAAGTGTATTTACATGCACCAGGCATGAGCTGCTCTAACAGCATGTGCTCACTTCTGCTCAGGTTTATTAATCAGAAAATAGATTCCAGAAGTACTTCCAGAAGTCAAGCTGCTTGAGGAAGCTGGGAAGGACAGGGATCAGTGTCTCAGGATTTGCATTACAGTTGGAGCCTTGGCACTAACTGGAACTTTGTGGGTAGTGATAATGTTCTGTGCAAAAAACCCCCGTTGCTTTAGAAAGTTCATGCAATGGAACTGAAGCCCCTGTGCTGTGAATCATTCTCTGTGGAACCTTTCGAGCAATTACTTGAGTTACTTAGTATATTGTAAGCTCAGTAGTAATTTTATCTTAGCATTAGAAGAACATGATTTCTGTCCAATTTTATTTAAAGTTTCACAATTTTTTAAGCTGTATTATCATGATTAACAGTCCTTACACATTGATGAAATGTATTGCTTTTTATTCCTGTCTGTAGGAACTTGTCATGGCATCCTGCATTGGAAACTCAAAGTAAAATGTATATACCACACTCTCATGCCTTTATAGATTTAAATAATGATTTCACTGCTGGTAAGTCATAGAAGTGGTAAATGCCATCCTAAAAATAGTTATCATTAAGTATACAATGTCATGTATTGCAGCTTCCTTCAGTAATTATGTGATTTTGCTACTTCTGATTTGGGTCTTTTACTTACTTAATTTTAATATCTAAAATCTGAAAATTCTGGGTTTTAAAACACTTTTAAAATAAATAAATTTTCTGCTTCTTGATGATAATCATAACTATTGCTTGTTCTGAATGTTGTGTTCACCCTTAAAGTGTTGTTTCCTGCCCTTCACAATGCTGTACTCTAGTATTCGGCTGGCAACTGCATCAGGGCTGCAGTTTTTTGTCTTAAGTCTGAAAATAGTTTGATAGTTTGATTCAGCAGAATGTTTTTAAGACTGGACTTAAAATTTTTTTTCAAGAGTTTGTTACGATTTTACTCTTACTTTGTTGCAGTTAGTTCTATCACTGATAGAATTAACTGTATTCTTCCTTTATTTTGTTTGGGGTATTTTGTCAATGCAATTCAGTTACCATGATGAATCTATTTATCACTTACATACCTTGCTCATACTTCCAAGCACATTTAAATATTGTGCTAAACTTAATTTCTTCACACACTAAATTAATTCTGAAGTGCTTTATCTTCTGCTAGATATGCAATGTACATCAATTCATATATGGTAATTTTGGAAAGAGAGCTTATCTTTTTCCTGTTTAGTTGCATGGGAATGAGAAAGGAACGAGTCCATAAATTTAATTAAGATGCTTATAAACATTGGGGATTAAGTTAATTGCTTTAGCATGCAGTCAAACCTTAATATTCAGTTCTGGCACTTTGCTATGTGAAGCTGTCAAGTGGAAATTCCAACTGGAAAATTAAATATGTGGTTGCTTACCATAATCAGTGTCATGTAATAACCAGTTCTAACACAGCTCTAGAAGCCTTTTGGAATTTTGTTTTAGTGGCATAAGCAGCATAGATGAGTATTCCAGGTAGTATTTTAAGTTGAGTACATTGAAATCTAAACTCCAAGGTGAGTAAAGGTAGGAAGTCTGAGTTTCTTACATTGATCGGTCACAGACTGATCAAATTTTCAAGGTTGTTGACAGCTGCCAGACTAAAGAATGTTCCAAGAGTTCTAGGTAGTGCTGCTGCTGTGTGGAAGCTCCTCTATTAAAAAGAAATGAGAGTCAGTATCTTTGTGTGGGTAGTGCTGGGAGCTTTATGGATTCACATCTATTTTTATATCACAAGATGTGAGTAGAAGCTTGTGTGAAGCTCTTCCCATAAAGATCCTGACTTTTACTTGCTTGTAGCAGCGAGGCTGTGACTCCTCGGGCTGAGGTACTACATTACAGTGTTATGTAGAGTGCTGTGGGAAGTGTTATGTTACAGGAACCTGGGGAAAGTTGTAAGGAAATTAATTCGTTCTGACAAGAAAACTGGAGAAAATGTTACAGTATTATTATTTTTTAAAGTAATGTTTTACTTCTAAGGTGGGAATGATAAATTTTTTTTAGTGTCCCTATGAAGATGGGACTAACTGGGAGTAAGACATATGTTGCTGAAAAGTAGTATCAGTATATCTGATATTTCATGACTGATGTGTTTTTCCAGGAGTGCTTCCTGCCAAAATGAAAAGTCTCCAATCGTCTGGTCCTGCCTGCACATTTATGGCAGTTCCCTGACATCAGTTCTAGTAACTACTTGTAACTGGGGCTGCTGAGGAACACAGTTCATTGTCACTGGGGTTATTAAGTTGATCCAACTCGCCATGCAGGATTGTCAGAGCCAATGTAAGCACGGGGAAAAGGTTGACTCCTCTTTTAGTAGCAGCAGTTGTAGCCTGCCTTTAACCAAGCATGAAATTGCACCTTGAGTCTTACTGTGCCTCTTCCAAAAAGTACCTGTGCAGTGTTCTCACC
Organism: Ifrita kowaldi; assembly: GCA_013398055.1. NCBI lineage: Eukaryota > Metazoa > Chordata > Aves > Passeriformes > Cinclosomatidae > Ifrita > Ifrita kowaldi. The sequence continues at coordinate 170,112 of VZRS01009356.1, forward strand.
ATGTCTGCTCTAATTTGTGTCTGTACAGAGCTGGGCAAGTGACTCATAGGTAGTCATCAAAGTAGTCAGGTGATAGAAATTAAGGAGAAAAAAGGGCAAAACAACAAAAGCTGTAAGTGTGTGTGCTGTACTGGTGGGACTGTGGTGCTAAATGCACTCTGCCAGGCAGGGCAGAGGCAGTGCTGGCTTACCAGAGTGTGCCCACAAGCAGAGTGTTTCTCCATGGAGCCTGGCACTGCTTGGCTCACGGAGAGCTGGTGAGGAGGAGAGCATTCCTGTGACTCACAATTCACCCACACAGCCATTCTTCAGCTGGAACAAAGCCTCATTAAGAGCAGGGCTTGGTGCACATTAGAATTGTATTAATTAAAAGGGAGGCATTGATGAGATGCAGGGGAATAAACTGCCTGCTGAAATCATGTGGTCTGAAACACTTAATAATCATGGCATTTGATGCTGCTGTGGGACTTCTGGACTGAAAAATTCAGGCTGTTCACTCACAGGCAATGCTACTATCCATGATTATAAAGATAGAGTTGCACCTAATAAAGGATGCAGTGGCTTTTGTTACAACTAGATCACCAGGACATGCAATTTTACTTGTTCTTGGTGGGTTTTTTGCAGATTTTTTTAAAGATTTTTCTAATATTCTGCAATATTTGGGGCTCTTTGTATTCTGTAACAGATGCAGCCAATTTGATGATTTTTAGCTGGGCTATTTTTGGCAACTCTATCATTATAAACAGCTTAGGAGATTTAAAGTGTGCTTGACATTAAAAAAAAATCCTCTCTGGGCTGAGAAGCTTTTTGCTAGTTTATTGCCTAACCCGTTTTCAACCTGCTGGTATTAAACACTCAGAACGGAGCTTTTAATTGCCATGCTTCTCATGCTCTGGGTGAAAAGAAGTTGAATTGTTATGATTTCATTATATGAGAACTTGCTCATAAAGATGTGTTTAATCCCTAACAGTGCTTCATGAAAGGCTAACAGCGTAAGGATTTTATAATCCAAAAATCCTCTAACCACAACAAAGATAATACTAATCTTTCTTGGTGGCAGATAAACTGGGCTGTTTCAGAGGGTAATGCTGGTGCTGTTTTTAAAGAAAAGCATCCTCATGCAAAAGTCTCAGTTCCCTATAATGATTAACTCAGTAAGTAATTCTGAGTTAGACCAGGAATTTCATAAAAACCATGCAAAAATTTGCAGTATAAAACCTTTTACCAAAGGGTCTGTATGTGCCTGATGGATAAACTAAATACAAAACTTCTAAGTGTTTTTTGCGTGCATATTAAGCACGTGGTGCTCCAGGGAGGAGTATCTGGTTCATGGAGTGGCTGAGTTGGGAAGGGGTGTCTGGAAATGGTCTGGTCAAGCAGCCTCCCATCACTGTCACTGCTGGTACATGCACTGAGAGAGGCTGCAGGATGAGGAGCAAATGTGGTGGCCCTTGTTATGGCAGGGCTACTGGGTGTCCAGTAATTCAGATGCACTGTCATTAGTTCCTTTTAACAGCTGGTTTAGGAAAATCATCTTGAAGCTGATGATAATAGGCTTGTCTGAACAGATTAACATCAGGTGTATTTTATAAAGCAAACAGTCCAGGTGAGCATTTCTAAAGCAGGATCCTCAAGTAAGAGGCCTGTCTGAAAAATGTCACCATTAAAATTTTTAGAATAGTGATTATTTTTCTGTGTCTTTTTTTTTTTTCCTAATTAGCCAACTTCATTACATTACTTTTATTGTAAACGTCCTAAGATGTCAGATGTTCACTTAGGGCTAGTGCTGTCTTTCTAGGCCAAAAACATAGTTCCTAATTACTTGGGGGAAAAAAACAGGATTATTAAACCATAAATTGGTTTGCATTCAAAGTTTCAAGTCTTCTACCAAGTCAGGCCCTATGAATAGTTTTAAAGTGCTTAAATGCTTGAGACTAGCTGCCTCACACTGTAACTTCATACTGTACATCTGTCAATGTATCCTTGAATGCTATGAAAAATAGCTGATGTATTAAATACTTGGTATGTCACTTGGTTATGTGATTCCACAGTTTGGAAGTGCTGGTTTTACAACTGATCTTGTGTTAAACACTAGCACATGATGTGTATAATTGGAGATATTTCTGGATCTGTTTATATAAAATGAAGGAAAAATCATAAATTTGGGGTTGGGAAAACTAAAGTGGAGAAATCATTAGTCAGAAACAGCTTGCTGTAAGCTAATTGCTAGTCTCTTTACTGATTTCTGGTGGTTAATTTTCTTATGTTGTTTTGCTTTGGGAATTTAGAAACCTAATGTACCAGAACGTTCACAATGTGTTTTCTTTTTGATTCCCACTTCCTGGTTTAAATGTGTAAATGTGTAAATTTTCGTCTTGAAAACTAATCACTCAAATCACAGGTGATATTTCTGTTGTAGTCATTTAAACCTGGATTCTGAAGATACTGTAATGTTCAATGTCAGTGTCTCTGGTCATATTTTCAGTGAGTTTCCTCTTCATGGAAGCTGACAGCCTCTCTGCAGCTCATATTACCAGCAAAGCTTATTTTCTGCAGTAGATCAGCATTTATTCACTATTAAAATAACTGACAAACAAAGTGTCTGAGTGGCATTTTAAAACTTGGGTGGGGTGTGGGGGTTGTGTGTATATATCTGAAGTCAAACTGTTCTCTCTGGTTTTACCCCCTCCCCTACATTTCTCCCAGAGCAAATACTCAGCAAAGCCATGTCACTGTGTCATTCCTTGAACAGGTACAATTTTTAAAATTTCTTAACTGTTTTACCTCTGAGTTTACAGCAAATAATGTAGGCAAAAAATGTATCATAAGATAGACAAGATATATTTCAGAGGACTCGAGTCTGTAAAGTTTTGTTTGTTTTTCATTACTTCAACTCTTTACATGTTTGCTATCTCTAATTAACAATGCTCTGGGTGATATGATCTCCTGTCACCCCCATTCCTCCACTTGTTCCTTCACAGTGTTCAATACCATGGAAAGTTCCTGCTCATAAAATCAAGCCAGAGCTGGAATTAGCTGCATGTCCTGCTGCTGCTGGGGCTGGACTGCTTTTGCCGATGGCTTTACTCATAGCTTTCCTTACAAAGAGAACAAAAGGATGGGTAGGGATTGTTAGAGAAAAGAAAGAGTTTTGGGTTTAACTTCTTTTTCCTAATCTTTCTAAAAGAGCCCAGAATCTCTGCTATCTGCTTAGCAGTTTTAATTTTAAAATTGCCATTATGAAGTGTCTCAGAAGCTATTCCTTTTGCAATTTTTAATTATATACTGATATAATTATATACACCAGGGAGTTATAATATTACATTTTTATGGGAATCAATAACTTAATACAGGTGAGAAGTAAATTGGTTCTGCCCCAAATAGCATTTTGTTGAGAAAACATGAATGTAAAAATGGGTTCTGAAAGCACTCATGAGAGTTGTCATCTTCTGTTCCTTGAGACAATGTTGTTGCCCTTATTCTGAAAATAGAGTATTTTCTGTCTGAAAGCTCATGTCTGAAGTGCTAAAAACCAAAAGGATAGTCCCACCTGCTGTGTGTTCAGAAGCATAAATCTAAAGCTAAAATCTAATTTAAAGTTCTCCGATTAAGCAAAGCTTTAAAATTAATATATATGAATTCCTTCTATTGTAATTTTTAATAATGAAAGGAATTTTAGTGCTTAGTTATGTTGTTTATCATTGTTTATCATCTGTTTTACTAAATAGTTCCAGTAAAAACTTAATAAATTCTGAAAGACCCATTTGAACAGAATAAAGCCACAAGCTCTTATTATATGCATATTGCTTAAAAATTTACCATCACGAGTTAGCTTGTTTGGAATGTATGAAGTCCTTTTGTTTTGCTGAAGTTTTTCAGAGGAGGAAGTTACTATTTCATGTAACTAGCAGCAAAAATTCGTGGAAGTGAACTGCAGGCTCCTTAGCACTGGTACTTGTTATGAAGTACCGTGTCTGTGTTGTAAAAGCTAAATCATACAGCTGGGCAGTAGATTATTCCATTTGCTCTGGGACAGTACTAATCCCAGCTTGACAAATCTGAATACCTCATGTAGAGGGTTTCTCTACCTGAATGAAAAACTTATGAACAGAAACATGAAACTTGTAAGATTTTGTTTTCTTTTTCCATGTAGTAAAGAAATAAAGCTGACTATATCCAACTTTATTGTATAAAATTAGGTTTGTGCATACTAGAAGTATTCTACAGCTAAAACTGTATAATTACAACTAAAAAAATTGTAAATAATGTTTTTAATTTTGGTTTTAAATACTTTTTTTTTCTACCAGTGTCTAATCTGTAGTGTAAGTAGAGGAAAGTTCTCTATTACTTTGCCTTAGGTTTTAGAGCATTTAATGTTTTTAATACAGTTGCTACATTACCATTCTGTCAACACACTGCAAAGCAGAGATTTTTAATTCAGCACATTATTTACCTATAGGTACAAGCAAGCACATTCATCTCCAAAAGTAACTTCTGGTTAGAGAATATGCACAAACACCCCTGTTCCTCCACATTCATGGAAACATTTTTAGGCATGTTGGGAGTGTACACACATATGTTGTAATTGAGTTCTGCCTTGTCCATGGTGATAGTGTTTATAATAAGGGAACTTTCTCCCACCTCTTTTATTAACTTCTGAAGTGAATGTGAAATCAAGCAGTAACTTAATGTTGCTTGTACCCTGGTGGCTTCTCAAGACAGTCAGATGCTGAGGGTTTTTATTCTGAAATAAAGCCCTCTGACATTAAACAGAAAGGTCAAATCAGTCATTAGTGAAATGAATGCTCCATCTAAAAATAGTACCATTTTTTATAACACTCAAAAGTGACAGAAAATAACAAGGATCATCGGAAGCAAACTTGGAGCAGGTTCTGTATAGTTAGGTTTTATTGCAATTTCTAGTTCTAGTAAGTAAAATCAGTGGAAGTAGGGCGAGTTTGTAATAGTATTGGTTTTATTCACTGTTCTGATTAAAAGATTCATCAAAACTAGGAGCCTGCTAGGGATGGGGCAGCCACAGCTTCTCTGGGCAACCTGTGCAGGGCCTCACCACCCTCACAGGGAAGAATTCCTTCCTTACCTCTAACCTAGACCTGCTCTCTTTCAGTTTAAGGCCATTCCCACTCTCCCTATCTCTGCATGTCCTTGTCCAAAGCCCCCTCCCAGCTCTCTTTATGTCCTGGGAAGGGCTCTAAGGTTTCTCCTCTCCAGAACAGCCCCAACTCCCAGCCCATCTCCCCAGGAGAGGTGCTCCTGCCCTTGGGTCAGTGTGGTTGCCCTTCTCCATGCGCTGGCTGCTCAGTAGCTGGTTATCTGTAGTGCAGATCTGTGGTTCCTGAGCCCCGTGGCACAAATGCCATGCTCTTGGTGCCCGAGATGGACCACTGTAGACATTGGTAGGTAGCTAAAGCTCCTTTAGGTACAGTGCACAAGCATTGCCAGAAATGTAGCTAGCTCAACGTGGGGTGTGCTGTGTTCAGATTACAATTGTAGTGTTTGTGGTGTGTCTGGGGTGACTTGGACATTGATACAGGGTAGTTCTAAATGCATTAAATAAACTCAATGCAGTCTAGTCAGTCAAGTTTTATGTTGCTTTTGGGGGAAATCTTTCAGTCTTCAGTGGGCCATATGTTGATACAATGTCAAAATTCCCTGATCCTATCAAGTCAAGATGGATGGAAGTGCTGTGGTTCCTCTATAACAAGCTGTAGGTTAGTGGAGCTTGGAACACAGCACTTGAATAGCTTCCCTTTTACAGGCAGAAACATACATTCTAATAATCTCTTTGCTTTTTTTGTAAGAATGAATGCTGAATTCAGTGTTTTTCCATATATATATATTAAATGGTGATCAGATGTAGCAGAGCTTGGATAGCAGCATCTTATTACTAAGCCAGTTAAATTAAATTATAGCCAAATTCGCTCACCCACTCACTTTTTAGGGTAAGTTGTGAGTAAAGTGGTTTTGTGTTGCAGCATTATCAGATACCTTCTGTATTAAGTGTTTGGTATATATTTAGGTTGATTTTCAGTATTGTAGATCTAAAATGCTGGGTAACCTCCATGCTTCCTTATTGTATTCCCAGGCTGTTGAATTTTGTTGATGAATGTTCCAATTACTTATGTTGTATTTATGTTAATCACTGGCTGTTAAATCCAAAATAGGAAAGTGTATTTGAGTGTGAACACACTTTATTTTGCATTTGTTTAAGAGAAAGGTTTCCTCTCAGGCAGTATGGGTTTTTTGCTTCTACCCATTCACTTAGGCTGTAGGTGCTACATCTCAGGAAATTGTCTGAATCTGACATCGAGATCTTCCCCCATCCCAACTATCAAGTATTTTCCTTATCTTTGCTCCATCATGTCACAAATTAAGGATGCAAGAAATGCCCTGCAGGCTTAGTCTAGCGGTCCATCCAGCTATCTCAATGTTCTTTCTCTGACAGCAGCAGCAGGAAAGTGGATTTTTTTCTTCTTCCTGTTTCATATTTCCATTTGTCTATCTACAGAATCTACAATTACCGTAGGGCTGTTAAAGGTACCCCCTTGTTTTTACATCCCTTCATGTGCCTGCTGTCTAGTAACACCATCACCTTTGGATTCTGTTAGTAATTGCTTGTTGAGCTCCAGATTAGTTGATTTTATAACCTCAGGTTGGAAATATGTCTGACTGTGCTGTTGTTGGTTCATAAGAATTTGAACAGCCCTCAATACCACGTCTGTGCTTTTTAAATTTAGAGATATTTATGGAATAGATTTCGTTTCTTACAGCAGAAATTGCAACCTGAACTGCCTTCCAAAGGCAGTGTGCAGCATATCTGTACACAAGTGACTTTTGCTGAGCATATGTAATATGATAGGCATTCCTTGTAGCAAAAAGGGGCTGAGTATTCTTGGTATAGCCAGAAGCGAAACAGAAATGTTGCAGTTTTCAACATGATTAGTGTATTGTAATACAAAAAGTGTAGAAAAGAACTGTATATGTCTTCATTATTGTGTAACCCCAGTACTGATCATACAGATATTAATGCATTTGTTGGTTCCATCTGTTCTCCTGCAGCTCTTAGATATTTAAGAATTTAGTAACCAAAGACATGGAAAGCAGTAGCAGTGAGGTGGGAGATATGACATGGACACCATTCCTCTGGAAAGGAAATGCTTGCAAGGATTCTTTGCTATGGCTGTTAGATATTTATAAATTGCACAGATTCTTACTTGTTTCCTCTCTGAGATGCTCTTGGAGTCAAAAACTTACATAATCAAACCAGAAAGAATCATAAAGTAAGGTAGGTTGAAAGTAACATTTGGGAATTAACTAGTCTAGAACACTGTTCCAGACAGGACTTCTTTTTTCTTACACATTTCTTTCACAAACTTGGGAGAAAACACTTGTAATTCTGAATTACACAAATCTGTGAATAGTTCTTTGGAGTGTCTAAATTGCATTACCTTTTTTATACTGCTGTTGCAAAGAAATGCTTTTATTTTGTTTTGTTTGACATCTCTGACATTCTTGATCAAAATGGAAAATTACTTGTAAATAGTAACAATTTGATTTGGTTGCAGTGCAAAAGTGTTTAATCCCAGACTCATGCATGAGCATTTCAAACATGTAGCTTCTAAGAAGGCTTAAGGATAAAAAGGGGGACAATTGGCAATAAGGTACCAGTGGAATTGGTTCAGAGGTGGTGTTGCTGAACCTGTATTAAGTTGTCCTATGGGAAATCACAGCTTGTTTCTTTAATGTAGGAGCAGCGTGGCACCAGCTCCTCTGCACTATTTTTAGAAGATTATCTGCTCTCTTTGCCTGCCTTCGCATTTTGCCAGTGCAGTGTGATATTACAGCAGCCTTGGAATGGCTCTGCTGAGTTGGTTCCATCCGTTCTATGTGATGTTGTGTGCCTCGAGTTAGGGAAGAGGAGACACGGAGTGGAACAGAGTGCAAAAGTAATTTACTGACTTTGGAGAGAAGCTGGGTTGGGGGGAGGAGTTCGGTGCAAAACAGGAACATTGCTGAATGTAATCATCCTTAAGCTGCTGGAGAGAAAGGCAGTGCAGGGTCCTGCACTTGGGAGGAACAACCCCAGCACCAGCACAGGCTGGGGGTGACCTGGAGCAGCTCTGAGGAGAAGGGCCTGGGGGCCCTGGTGACAGCAGGCTGCCCATGAGCCAGCAGCCTGTCCTTGTGACCGTAAGGCCAATGGGATCCTGGGGGCTTTAGGAAGAGCATTGGAGCAGGTCAGGGAGGTGACCCTGCCCCTCTACTCAGCCCTGGTGAGGATCACCTGGAGTGCTGTGTCCAGCTCTGGGATCCTCAGCACAGGAGAGACATGGAGCTCCTGCAGTGGGGCCAGCGGAGCGTGGCAAGGATGATGAAGGGTCTGGAGCATCCCTGTGATGAGGAAAGGCTGAGGGAGCTGGGCCTGTTCAGCATCAAGCTTTGATCTAGCATGGTGACACTGGGTGAGTTGTCTGGTGTTGGCAGCTGTGCCACTTTGTCTCAGTCTGGGACAGAGTCCCAAAATATGTATAAACATAGCATCACCAGTGGGAGTGCTGAGTTACTGCTCCCCAAGATCTCCCCTTGCACAGAGGACTGAGGAGAGAGAGGATTGACTGAGCAGTGAAGGTGGGAGGTCAGCTCTGCAGTGTGAGACGGAGTCAGAGAGGTGCTGGGGAAAGGTTACACTGCAGGCAGGATGGCTGTGAGGGTCACCCAGCCTGCCCCAGCTGGGGATCAAATGCTCATCCTTTGCTGGGTATTTCAATAGAACACTTCAGAGCATGTTGTGGCATAACCCGTATGCAGCAGAGCCCAGAGCTTGTGGCAGATTTCAATACCAAGTACAGCAAGGACAGTCCTACTTGAAATAATTATTTAAACCTCAAAAACATTTTTCTAAGATATAGTGGCATTTTAGCCTGTAGGAAAATTAGTTAAGGCTTCTGTTATTCTGTGTTTCTCTTTTTCCCCCATGAATGTATTGGATATTTTAATGTTTTTCTGGTTTATATCTGACAGTAATCAACAGTATTGCACAAGTTTCCTTCTAGATGCAAAGTTAATATTTGAAAGTTTATATAAGTTTTCTAACTTACATTTATGCTGTCTTCAGATTGTTTTCATTATTTTTGTCTCACCTTCAAGAAGTCCTTAAGTATCACTGTAATTCATTTCAAGCACACTATCATGCTTTTCATGTGTGTGCTGTAAAGGAAATGGCCATGTCACATATTCAGAGGAATAAAATTAAATGGTAGAGCTTTTAAGCTGTGGGAGAGAGAAATCTATAAGCAAAATCTTCGTTGGTTTTTGTGTATATGTGGGGGGTTTGTTTGGGTTTTGCTTAGGTGTGGGGAGGTTTATAGTTTTGTGGTTGTTGTTTGTTGCTGGGTTATTTTCCCTGGAAGACAATATCCCTTGTTGTGCCATTTGAAATTCCTTGTACAGCCATCTACCTGCTTGTTCAGTAAAACACCTCAGGGTAAAGCATTAATATTCTCTTTTCCTTTTTTTTTTCCCTGCAAAGTAACCATTGTGTTCTAGCTCAGAGAAGGGCAGTTGAAATTGCAGAGAGGAAGGAGACAATGAAAAACAAGTATTTAAATCTAAAAGAGTAGTTTTCTTAAATCTGGATTTCTTAACACTAGACTTAATTTTTTCTATTCCTCAACCTCCACTTTTTTTTTTTTTTAATAAAAGCTTTTTCATTCCATTTGCCTAATTTGGGGACTTCTCTAAATGGTGGTGAATAAGCTCCTCTTTAGGCCTTGCCAGATAAATCCTTTGAAGCTCTATTTTGCACTGTTTTGATGTTTGAGAAAATTTTAGTATATAGGAAGCCAGAAATATTTCTCCATCTACTTTTCTTCTCCTGTCAACAGCGTATCTGTTGCTTAATTCAACATATCCCAAATAAAGGGCTAGTTGATATTTATTGATATTTATTTAAACAGAAGAGTACAAGACATGAAAACAGTTTTGAGAGGTGTGTTTTTAATCTTTCTTACTTTATATATTTACTTCTAAACATCACTGGAATATATTTGTCACTTCCAAAATAAAGGTAATATTTTTTAAATTAAATCTATTTAGTGATCAAATATTTTTGTGTGTAGTCTACTGTTAAATATTTTATTTCTCTTATATTTTCCTCACAGATTTGTTCCTTACCACATCACCAAATTCCAAAACCATTCAGTTTGAGACATGGGTAAATAAGGTAAGAGAAAAAACACAACCATTTTGTTGAAACACGGACAAGTTATAAACCCCAAAGAGTCATCTTGTGGCATTTATGGTGATTTATAGATAAGACTGATCAGTTTGGTTTTATTCTTGATGTCTGAAAGAGTGGTTTTTTTTTAAAGTAAGCTTTGTTAGATACAAGACTCCAGGTCTTGGGTAAGATTTTCTGGGACAGAGGTTCAAAATGTCACTTCTGACTGTTACAATACATGTGTAAGTTACATTTGAGGAAATGCCTGGTCCTGTGTTAACTAAATATCATAAATGAAATTCAGGTTGAGGAGTAACAGATCAATGGATTAATATTTATTTATTTATTGAGATTCTGCTGACCTGACCTGGCCAGGGGCATCCTTTGTACCTTGTTATCCGAAATGACTACAGCTAAAAGTTCACTTTTTTATGATAATAGAAAGAGCTTAATGTGTTTCTTACTAGCTAAGGAATGAGTTTATGAGAGTTTACCTGAAAATGCATCCATCTTATCACAGTGAGTCACTGTAGAACAGAGTCTTGTCTGAGATAACGTGGCCATCTTCTACCAGGAAAGAATAATGAAGGCAGTGAGACATGGATCCTGCATTTACAGCTTTAGGTAGACTTTAAAAATCATTGGCTATTGAGTGTTAGTAAGTGCAGTAGGTGTTTGTCCTGTCTCCCGTTAGTGGGGGTTTTTTTAAATTTTCTTGCAAATACTGGACTCGTATTCTAAATATTATCCTGCAAAATATATATATATATTGTATTGATAGATTTGCTTATCTTTAGAAAGAATTCTGTTCTTTGGACTCAATCAACCCAATAAAATAGGTCATATATGTAAAATGCTTGTACATGTGTATGAAACTACAAATACCTTAACTGATCCATTAAAAGCTGTTAAATTGCTCTTTGTAGAAAAAAGTAGTTCCCTTCATTGATGCACTCTAAAATGCTTTTTAAATTTTTGCCTATACAAGGTATGCTTTTGGGGCCAACTAAGAGCAGGGCCTCTTCTATTTCACTGCATGGAAATGCATCCATTTTAATTTTTCTCATCAGAATCATTACAAATTATATGTCAAGGTAAAGATATATAGTCAGACATCCAGTACAAACAGTACTAACTGTGTCCAGAGTTGCACTGAAGTCTACAAACTAAATATGACATGAGTCATGTTGGATATGGATAACGGTGCTCCGTTCCCGAGCCTTTGGCTCCGCGCCTTCCTGGCCGTTCGTGGCAGAGCCCTGTGCAGGAGCTGATGGCAGTGACTGGGGACGTGGGCCTTGGGTCATCTGACATGGCTGTGAAAACTCAACATCTTAAAATGGCTTTGTTCCAGCTGTGATCCAGTTCTGTGATAAACAACGATCCAGCACTTTTCATCTTTCTGATGATGTAATGGACTATTATTTTCTGTAGGCATAGATTTTAATAACAGAGAAGTAAAACAAGTTCTAAGCCAAACCTAACATTAAATCAGTTTATTTCCTAATTAGAAGGCAAATCAGGACCCTATTTTTAACAGGTGTGTAGGTGTGTTGTTATATATCACATATGCCTATAAATTGACATGTCAATATGCAAAAACGCACAGTAGTGTTCATAATCACTTAATTATCATTTAGATAATGTTGCTGAAATAATCCAATCTCTTCCTCATAGCACAGCAAAATATATGGAAATTGTATCTGAATATTACTATTGCTGGATTTCCATAAGAATCCAGGAAGGATTAGAAATGCAAAAACTCAGTCCTAATTTTTGAAAAGTGCAGTTTTTTCCATAGCTGAGATGTCTCTCTTATCTGCTAAAGCCCTTCATTAGTAATCTTTTGTTTGGTTCAAAAGTCAGTTTTTGTCACTTAGTCTGCAATTCAGTCTTTCCATCATCTTTGTGCTGTTTGCTAGGATGGGAACTTCTCTAAAACTGGAAAAAGTAAGGAAATGCCCAGTGGTGCCAAAGTCGTTGGACAGTCGGTGTTTGCAGATTTTGGTGAGTTTTCTCTTTTACACTGTCCTGAGTATTGCTTTCTCATGTTTTGGTTAGGTACTCCACACTGGAGAACAAATAAAGGTGTTTAGCTCTAAATGGGGCTTTTATGTTTCTCTGCTTTTTCTACTTTAGTGTGTTATCTCTATTTGTAACTCTTGAAATGTCTGGGAAAAATTATGAACAAATTCAGCTTTGGTTATCACAGTGCATTCTGCCTCACATGTAGCTAATTTTTGTTGCTTTGAGGTGCTTCATTGCTTTAAACTTAATTTTATCTTATAAACTTATTTTATTTGTCATTATTTTATTTTTTTTCTCTAATCTTGTTCAGAAAACTATCTGACTAAATGTTTCTAAATTTTTCACTTGTATGAACTAATTAAGACAAAATATAAATGAAATAAAATTACTTGAATAAAGATTACTGGGACACGGTAAAATCTTAATGGTTGTAATTGAAAATTCTGGAAGGCCTTTGGACAGGAGAAAAATTTAATTTATATGTAAATCTATTTATGCAAGGGTTAGTGAAAGCCTGTATTTTTCTATTACAATGTACCTTTCCAGTCAATTGTGGCTTATCAATGTGTGTCATGTTACAGAGAATGGGGCATGTTGGTTTTGTAGTGCAAAAAGTACTATTTTTCTGTGCACTAACAATTTTCCAACCAGAAGCAAAGTGTTGCAGGCCTGATTCTGCAACACATAATACAGACATAATTGACTGTAAATAACTGCTTGCAAATGTAATTTTCTGTATTTATTCAACACACTTGTTAACAGAGACTGAGCCTGTCCTTAAATACTGTCAAATGGTAGCCTTGTTTCAGCATCTTCTTTAAAAATTTATTTTAAAGAAAATGACAGTTTTTAAACTTCTTAGACCCAGCGTGTGACTCCCTCTATGCTGCCACTTACAAGTGTTTTAAGGATGACAAGTGAATGCAAGACACCTCTGCTGGATGGGTAATGGTCCTTAGATCAGATCTACAGGGAATGAAGTGAGGTAGAACCTGAACTGTGCCCTAGGCTCTTCTGTGAAATGTTTACCCAATTTTCTAAAATCTTTGACAAAGTTTTAATACAATATTTTACTATTTATCTTGAAGTTTGAATACTTATCTATATAATGTATGAAGGAAAGAATAGAATAATACAGTTTTTACAGTTAAAAAAAAACTAAGTGTGCTGGGTCTTTTGTAATCATTTTCCAAGCTGATGTTCTGAATAATGTGTTTTAATAGGTACTAAATAGAAATTTTTTTATCATTTTTTAACAATGGCAATGTGAAAAGCTACCTTAATGTAGGATAATTTTATCTCTGTGTTAGGTGGCTAATAAGCCCAAATGATACATCATAATTTTAGAAATTTATAGTAATTAATGGAATTTTAATAAACCCTGGGATAGGTTTGCAAAGAGAAGTGGAACTGTTCCAATGCTAAAGTTGAAATTTTGAACATGTGGCTAAATGGAGTGTGCAGTGCTATGGCAGGGCAGTGGTTTGGTACAGCTGAGGTTGGGAGAAAGGGCAGCAGCCCAGGGGCTGCTGGGGTGGAGTTCCAGCACCACTTGTTTAATGCCATGCCCTGCTAATTATCATCAAATTCATAGGCAGAGCACTGCTGTGAGGCAAGTGGAGCAATCTCTCTAGTAAGGGTGAATGTCAGGGAGTAAATGTGTGCAGGGATGTAAAAAATGCCTGCAAATCAATGTAGAGGGGCAGCAGATCTGCCAGAGCAGGGAGAGGCTGGGGACCATCAGTGTCAGCGTGGAGGAGACTCTGACCTTCTGAACTGGTTACTCTGAAAGCTCTCAGCCCCTTCACCTGTGAGGGAGAGCACTCGGATCTTGCCGTGTGAGGGTCCCGCTTCCTCTTCATGAACAGCCACGTACACACCTTCATCTTCATTCCAGGTCACTCCACTTCAGCCAGGGGCAAGGATGGGAAAGGTCTCGTGGTGTTTCTGCCCATGAGTGTTCCTGAGTGAGTGAGAAGATTGCTATAAATGTGTGCTTTGATAAAGGAACAGAATTCATCCTGACAACTATTGAAACACTTAGAACTATGATTTCAAATCAGGGTACAAAATGAAGAAGAACATCAGGTTTTTTCCTTCCATCTTCCTAGCATCAATTTAAAACACTTAATGCAACAAGCAGTTACTTTCTCACTGAACAAAGTTGAGGATGTTGAAGTGAGTATGGTACTAAAGCAGCATATGAGTAATGAAGAGATATAATCCTAAACTCCATGTTCTTTATGAAATGCAGTCTGAAGAAAGTTGAATAATATCCTGCCATCCAAAAATCATACTTAGACCATAATAGTTGGGTGTAAGAGTGGTTGTAGTGTAAATGGTAGGAAGATAAAAAGCTTTTAATTTTCATTCTGGTATTTTTTTGTTCTGCACCAGTCCAACAACAAAGGGGCAAAATCTCGCATTATGAGTATAATGCTCTATCGCAGTAACTGCATTTATTTACCCACTGTGCTATGTCTGCTTAGGTACTTCAAAAAGCTGGCTTTGAGCATACAGCTGCATGTACTGAGCTGGAGTTAAAAGACAATGCATCATTAGAAATGGATTGTCAGACTTGAACTTCTCCTGTTTTCAGTTTTCCATTTCAAAAATGACAGAATAATGATTGTTGTAAGTCAAAGGAAGTTAAGGTATGGTGGTTTGCAGTTTGAAATAATTTGTCTATCTGTAATGGGGCCTGATTGGTTGCACAACAAATCAAAATACCACAATGAAATGGAAAATGAGATGTGTTAGAAGATTGTGCTGCCTACCTAGGCAGGTTTTGCCAAGCTGTGCGTGATGCAGAATGTGCTGTACACTCACACTCTGCTCTGCCACTGGCACTAGAAATGTTCGAAATACAGGCACAAGCCTCTGACATTCTTACTTCTGGGTTGCTTGCCTCTTATTTTTCTTCCCCTTCCTTGACATTTTCTGTACCTCACAGCTGATGTGCCAGCTTTGCCATTTGCTACAGGTCTCAAAGGGTTCTGTATCTCTGTGCTTTCTCTCTGCCACTTCTCATGAACTTAACCTTGTGCATGTTGGACTCTGCAGCGGTGTCAGGTCCAGATGTGAGCTTGGGGCTGTGCCACTTGGGCTGCTGCCTTCCCTCTTACACCCACCCTTCTGCTTGTGCCCTGTTGCACTCCTGCAGTGCAAGATTCTGATTTACTGATCACACCTGCATCTTAGCAATATAAGCATTGTTTCAAAAGGTCACTCTGGCTAACATTCTTTCCTGCTTCTGAAAATTTTATTTGAAGTACCCTTTCCAGCCATGAGTATTAACCCATCATTTGAAAAAAGGGGGGAGCTTTGTATAAGATTCTGACTGAGAACTTCCAAAAACAACTGATTTGGGGTAAGATTTCCTTTCTTAAACTATGCAGGTTGAACAACAGCTATCAAGTATAAATTGTTTGGATAAGTGGAGTTGGAAAAAACAGCAATTAGGTGACTCATGAGAAACTCACAGATGTTGGTATAATCTTAGTACCAAGTGTTCCTGAAGTACTGAAAAAATAAAGATGTATTTTTTCATTAAAAGGATATGCAGATGTATGTTTGTATGTATCTGACAGTCCACTACATTTTTATATATATATATGTATGTGTGTATATTTTAATGGAAAATTACACAGAAGGATGCATGTATATATCAATACATTCATGGTAATAGAGTAGACCTTACACTTGATGTCTAAGTTGGAACCTCTGTAATAAGTAGCACTCCCCTCTGTTACATGATAGCAGTGATTTGTACATTAATCTGGCCAAAGGACAGGGAACAATTGACAAATCTGTATTGCCCTTTTAAAAATGAATCAGAAATGCTTTTTGACATCTATTACAAAAGGCATTTCAATTGATGAAGGTGAGCAGAGTTGGGCACTAGAGGATTCTGCACTTATTTAGCTGCCACATTGCTCCAAACAAGTAAGAGCTCTTCATTATTACTTTTTCTATTCTTCTCGTGTCACTATGGTAATTGCAGTGCAGTGGTTGCTATAGCAAAAATGATTAATCCTGCGCTGTTGTTATCTGGGAGCCAGCAGAGGATTTTTATAAGATCTGCTTGTACTGTCTTTAGAGGAAATCATAGATGTTGTCTAGAATCCTGATAAATACTTGCAAGTATATGGAGAGTTTTATTAATTGTCACTTAAAGGACTAGGAAAACGTTGTATTCTTAAAGAAATTGAAGGGTTTCAGTGGGACAATCTGAAAATGACCAATTTTTTTTTTGGGATGAGATGAATGTGAGCCATCTTTTGGACACACAAACCTGCTATTTTCTTGTTAATTTAAAGATTAATGACATATGTTTTTAAAGTAGTGAGTCAGAAATTATTAGCACAGGATATTGTGCTGATTACACAGTCCATTAATTCATTTCTATAGGAAATTGGTGTCATAATTGCTATTTAACGATGATTGGTTCAGTTGGATAGCAGAGATTGATAGATCATCCGTTGGTATCTGAGACTGTAAAAATTTGATTAATCAGTCATTGATTTTGTTTAGTTAGGGCAAAGAACTTTGTTGTGGCCTGTATTTAAATTAGAGTAAAAATAGCTTTTTGAAATCAAACTTGATCATGGTGTCCTCGTAAGTAAATACAGCACAACTCTTCCTTTCTCTAGATAGCATTTAGCCAACTCAGTCCTTTATTTTTTAGTCACCACTTGATTTCTTAGCTGCTGCCCTTTCCCATCTCTGATTTAATAAGTTTGCATTCACCCCTACTATGTATACTTGCTTGCTTTTTGACCAAACATGGGTTGGGTTTGTTGAAGTTCTATCAAAGTCTTTTAGAGACCTGAACTCAATTTTTTGTTGTATTTAAAATCCAGTTATCCAACTAATAATCCTAAGAGAATCTTCTCTGTTCTCCCCCCTACCAAGTAATTGAACTATTTCATGTATGTTAACTACTTGTATGACATGTGGTAGTAATTATCACTTTCCTTGTAGGAAATGATAGCTCATTATTGCCAGTTAATTATGTTTAAACAGGATAACATAGTGCCTAACCTTTGGGGGTTTTTCAACCTTTCACTGCACTGTGCCAAATGCATTTTGTTGAAAGATTTTTGTTTAAAGTAGACCTTAATTATCCTGCAGCTGAATATACTTTAAACGCACTGCTTTTCTGC
Source organism: Ifrita kowaldi (assembly GCA_013398055.1). NCBI lineage: Eukaryota > Metazoa > Chordata > Aves > Passeriformes > Cinclosomatidae > Ifrita > Ifrita kowaldi. Next base: position 187,545 of record VZRS01009356.1, read on the forward strand.
CTGCAGTTGCATTTTGATTTTTTACCTCTTAATTTTGTCTGTCAACTTCATTTTAGCATCTGAATTTCTTTTTTCCTTCAGAATATTGCATCCTCAGATGCAGTAGCAATGTATCAAAGGGAAATTTTAATGGTACCTTTTGGTAAATAACCCCTTAAGAAAACCATTCTCCTTTGAGCACTGTGTTTTGAAAATATTTAGTGCTCCTGTAGTCAGTGAAAGGATTCTCTAGGAACCTTAAGGTGCAGGATGACAGTACTTCTATGTGTGAAATGCTCTGCATATGAGGAAAGCTGGGTTTACTGTGATCGGTTTGGATGAAAAAGATATGAAAGTTGATGGAAATGAAGCTTCCGAGAGACTTTAGATGTGGAAGAGATTCTTTTAGTACCAGATGCACTTCTGAAACAGCAGTGTATAGAGCCATACCAAGTTAACTTGTGTTTTGAGTCCTTGAAAGTGTATTTAGGAGCTAAGTCTAACTTATTTGTTAATTGGTAACCAGTAATGCTCTTCAGTGATACCTCAGTGTTTTACATGTAGTTCCCAAACTGTGTCCATTTCTGAGCGGGGGGGAAATCAGGTTCCCATATTTTGCCAAGGTCTTTCACATGTGCTGACAAATGCTAGTATCTCCTGGGAAAAAGAATTGCTGTTGCTTCATATTAATTTTTGTCAAAGGGGCTTGTAAATTAAGAAGTACTTTGCTTTCTTCCCAACAATGAAATTGGTGGAGTGCTGCTTGTGTCACTTGTTTATTCATTCCTTGTTGAACAGCTTCATCACAGGGTTGAATTTTTCTGTGGCACTGTTCATGGTTGGTGTAAGAGGAGCTCTCCACCTGGGCTGAGCTGACCCGAGGCAGTTACACCAGTGGCTTGCCTTGGTTACTGTTATCCCTTGGTTTGGCAGCACCCGCAGGTTTGTTGCCATGGGAGCTCTGAACGTGTGTAATATCACAGAGCTTCAAAGGTACAGCCAGGCTTGGGAGTTTGTTTTAATATGAAACAGGTGAAACAAGCAGCTTTCAGCATAAACTGCAACAGGAGTTTCAGTGATGATTTTGTTTATTGTGAAGGGGGGGCTCACACTGTATTTAATGCAGTTTCTTTTCCCTGTTTGGATCGCAGTTAGTCCTGGAATTTCCATTTGAGGCAGAAGGCCGCACTGTTGGCTCCAGTGCAGCCTGGAAGTCTCTGTGTGCAGGTTGCTGGCACGCTGTGTTTAAGTGCTTCTATCTGTGGAGCTGTGAATATGGATTCTTTGGAAGGACTTAAAATCAGAATTGATTTAGTGTGAAGGAGAGGGTGATGAGGGTTTCTTTAATGTCCACAGTACTTTGAATCATCTGTAAAAGCTCTTGGCATCTGTTTTTTGAAGTTATGATTCACATTTTCTAAAAGCAGCTGACATTGATTGTTTTAATAATGTGTAATTATTTTAGTAATTTATTATAACTGTCTCTGTCATGACCATCTCGTTGAGCACCTAAAGGCACAGAGTGACAAAAGAGTTCTAATGATTTAATTACTTGAGAAGATAAATTTAAAGATAATCAGCTTTCAAACAAACCTTTATTTTGTTTGAATATCAAACTCAGTTGTACTTACTGTAGGCTTCTTGCCTGCGCCGGAAGGGTAGTGCTATAGTACATCCCTAACAGGGCTTTTTTCTTCTTTATCTTCTTACTGTTCTTCAGAACTGTAAATTAAAGACTCATGAGAGAGGAGAATGAGAACTGGGCAAAGGCAAGAGGGAGACATGTATGAATGAGAACTTTGTGGTATATGAAGGGTCTTGCTTTTATGTTCAGAATTATGAAAGCTGACTTTCTTAGCCTGTATAGTTACCATATTTCTATTTCACTGAATAGTTCAGGTTGGAAAGGACCTCAGCAGATCGTCGACTCCAACCCCCAGCTTGCTAGAAAACAATTTCTTTTTATTTAACAGAACTGTAAAAAGTTGCAATAATCAGTCTATGATCTCAGAATAACCCCAAAAAGTTGATTCTAGTTTTGTTTTTAAAGGAGCAGAAGTAAGATTACACTGCAGCAGAAGTACAGAGCATTTAAATTAAAAAGGTTTAGATCATACACCCACCAAAAGCTGTCTTGCTTTTCATAGCTACAACTTTATCTTGCTGGATTATGAAACAGTTTTGGAGTGAGTGATCACAGAAGTTGTCATTTTCCCAGGTTCCATTTTCTTTTCAGAGCCCATTTTGGAAAGTACATTGCACAAGCATGAATCTAATAACCCTTGAACCTGCTTGCAAAAGAGCACTTTTGTGACACCTTTTTCTATGTTTGTAAAGGAATTTGAACATTGGGATTGAGAATCTTTTGCCTAGGTTTACTCATGCTGCGTAAATTACAAGTGTGTTTGCTTTACAAGCACCTCTCTGATACCTCTGGGTTTGGGAAGAAGTTTCTTGTGTGGAACTCCTTTAACCATTTGCTCTTTGTGAATTCAGTTTAAAATGTGTTCTCAGGCTGCAGTACCTCAGTATTGCTTTTGGAGCATCTAACAATTCTAATAACATTATGTTGGGTTTAATCTGATTGACAAGGTTTTTTCTGCTCTCTCCCATTCAAATTTACTTTTAGAACAGATTGAAAATACTGGAGCTATGTTTTATGCAAGTGTGAACATTCACAATCAATGTTAAAGCTCAGCAGTGTCTCTCACAAAACCTCTCTGTGCAAGGTGTGCTCTCAGGGACCTGCACTGGCAATGGAGTACTTGGATTGGGCTGCCAGCACTTGGCAAACATGGGCAAAGTATTGGAAAGAAGGCTCTGTATCCATGGTCTTTGTTTGAAATACAGCAAACAGGCAGTTGTAAGTAATGATTCTCACATGATTCCTAGATGGAATAAGACTTCTAATTTTGTCTTTACATATTTAGACATAAGTACAGGTTTGCAGGTGATGAGTACGTGGGACTGTTCTTTTTCTAGCCCATTCCACTGCCTACAAAAGCTGATCTTTATTAACCATGGAGTTATGCTGTATCACAGTCAAGACAGATTCGTGTGTTGAGAACGTGCTCATTAACAGTTGAGTTTCTGTTTCTGTGTCAGAGGTGCTCCAAGCTGAGTGGTGCTAGCACAGGACATTTGGAGCCTGGAGTGTTTGGGCACACCTTCTGCTACAAATTACATTGAAATTACAAACATGGTTTTTACCAGTTTGAGCTGAGATTTCATTTTTAAATCCATATAGTGATAGAAAGAGAGACTAGTAGACCCCAGAAACTAAGTGAAGGTTACAGAGGGTCTCCAGAAATAGGTTTCCTAAGTAGACCTAGGCTGAAGGAGATTATTAAAGACGTGTTATGCAAGGAATTTTTTATAAATACTTGAAACCAGTGTAGGTGTTATGGGTTCATCCAGCCGTTGTCACCAGTGCATGTTTTATCACCTATGAATGCCTAATTGCACTGATCAGTTGTGCTAATGATACTCCTTTGAATGCCTGTCTTCCTTTTCCTTTGTGGAGCAATTTAACTTCAAGATCAGGGTTTAAAACTGAAGGATGTTTGTTTACATTGAGATTGAAACCAGGCATGAAGATGAGAAGAGTTGCTCAGGTCAAAGAATTTGCATTTGTTGTTAGTGAGTTTGATCTATTACGTGAGCAACTGCTGGGGGTGGTTTTTGTGTGGTCTTCAGTGTCAGTAGTTTGCATTCCAGCAGGTGCTTCCAAGGTGGAATCATGTAAAGATGAAGAATGAAATACTTGCTTTCAAAACTGGAAAAGCTGCTGTATCGATTCGTTGGTTTCACAGTGTCTTTGAAAAAGCTTCAGAAATGCAGGAAACGTTTTATTTCTGGTTATAAAAGATGGATCTGTGCATTGTAAGATGTGCTTTAGAAATAAAAACTGGAGAAGAAATAAGATACAATATTATGATAGTGATGAAGAATGTTGGGCTTTTCTTCTTTTGATTGCTACTTTTCTATAATACAGTATTTGACTAATTGTGGATTTTCTTAAACTGTTTTGCTACGACTCAGAAGATGTTCTTGTTTCATTGATGTCCTATTTCCAGCTGCATTCTCAATGCTGGAGCTTTACTTGAAGCCTTTTAAGTTGAACATTTGTTCTGTCTGCTCTAAATACTGAATTAATGTTTTTCTATCTCATTTTTGTGATCTTTAAATTCAGCTGAGCACGGAGTGTAGAAGAGGAAAATAAAAGCCAAACAAACAAAATCCAAGCAAACCAGTCCGGTATCCATAGGATGGATATCTCTGTCTGAAAAACTTTTGTGAGGTGGATACAATACAATACAATAATTTGAGATATTTGAGCTTAACAATGGCCTCTCATCTTGTTTTCAGTATGTTTTTTGACAAAATTTATTTTTAGAATAAACCTTTTTTTCAAAACTGTGCTGTAAATTTTCAACAGATTTTTCTCTTGTCTTGAAAAATTTTTTTTTTTACTGGATTCTTAAATATGTTACACAGAACTGAAGAGAAATTGCAACTGAAAACGTGATCCTATAAAAGAAGTTAGGTAAATGGACGTTCATCTTCTGGTCAGAGGAATTGAGGAAACTCTGGCCTTCCAATATGGAATGTATTTTGTAGTATTTTCACTTTGCAGGGACAAAGGCTTGTTGCTTGATGGATATTTGCTTTCTATTCATTTGTTGACCATATTGAATTTTTTAATCAAGTCTTAAGCAATTTATCTAGAACACCTGCATCTGTAAGGTGATGGCTTCATGTCTAATTATATGCCAGTTCTGTCCTTACTGTCCTATGGATTGGTTATTCCTCAAAGCTACAAGGGTGTTTTCATCAATGTCCTGTTCCACTCTGAACATTAACTACCCACACTATCAAACTGAGTTATTGGCATAACAAGATGAATGTTTGCAGTATAAGTAGAATCAAACATTTTATATTCCTCTCTGCTCCATAGCATAATTTAAAATGAGAACATCCTTGTTCTCGTCCCTTTCTAAAACAGAGGAAGGTGGTTCTTTGTCCTTGTGTGTTATTGAAAATCTTCTAAAATCGCTACAGACGAAAACTTTTGTAGAAATGCAATTAAAATATTAGGGCTTAACTTACATTTTATATTCAGAAACATATATCTCTGCAACTTAATTCAATTTTAGCAAACCCTTCAATATTCCCATGGTTTATAATTTGCAAATTGAACACGTTTTTCCATTTAAGTTTAGAAAGAAACGGTAGTCCAACAGTATTTTTATGTAGTTCATGTAAGCAAAGATTCAAGACAGAAACGTTTTAATTGTTCTTGAATGATGAAGAAGGAAAGCAAACACTTTCAAAAGTTGGTGCTGATTTCAGATGGTCAGATTCAATAGTTACTATATTGATTTCTCTGTTCAGTGGGAATTCCCTTTCCCATCTCTTTGGATGTGAACTTACTGGATTTCTATTACCTAGGCTACTTCACATCCTAACTTCCCTATCCTTGAGAGTAGAGCTGCCATGAGGATTTGGGAGAGGTTTGGTGGTGAGGTAAAGTAATTCATGAGGCAGATGGGATGTAGGAAGCCACTAAAAGTTTGGCTTTATCACTTGGAGATATTTGGGGAAGTCTGATATTTTCATCACTCCTCCTCCCCTTATAACCCTCCTTTCCATCTCCCAACTTCCTGATGAAATAAGGGAGGGACCCAGAAAATGTAGCTGTGCACAGATATAGATGTAAACACACCCCCAAAAGGAGGTTCAGCTTCATAGAAGTACAAGCTGGCAGGCTGAGAAAGCCTTTCTTACAGTACATGTAAAGTATGACAGGACCTCTAGGCTGTGGCTAGTACTGTACCGGAAAATGAATAAGGGATTCAGTGACTTTGGCAGATGATCTGGTTTTTGCATATTAACTAAGGAGATTTCATCAAGCAATTTTACAAAATCCACTTGCCTAAATAAGCTGGTTTGGATTTCTGCAAACCCAAGCAGTAGCTGTGCCTGAAGCCCCCTGGTGCTCTGAGCGCCTTTGTGGTTCATACAGAAATCCCATTTTGTAGCATGTTCATGAGCTGCATTTCTGAAACATCAAACCAGTGAAAATGTAATTTATTGTGGGATAGCTGAGCAGCTGTCAGGGAGCCAGGTTGAGAGGATGTTTGTGGCTGTAACCTGCAATATTTGATAGATACAATATAGAATCCAGTAGTGGAAATGATTCAAGTAATTAACGTGCCAGATGAGGACCTCTCTTTATTTCAGTGTTCAGAGTGAACAGTGGTTATCTCAGAATGAAATATCCAGCTCCTCAGACCTGTAAGGGCTAGGGGGCAAGTTGAAAAGGTGTATTTTTTTTTATTACACTGTGAGCTTTGATTTCATAGCCTGGAAAAGTGGATTCCCTGAAATCTGCCTGAGCTGGGGATACCATCTCTGTGGCAAGGCAGGTTTGGTTGTGGTTGGGATCTTAGAGCTGTGGTTCTTGATGCAGCAGCTCTTGCTGCCGCTTCTTTGCATTTGTGTTGCACTCCCCCTCTGTGCTCTCCTCCCCAGCCCAGACAGGGAGCTGCCTGGCCCCTGGGAGGAGGACAGGGCTGCAAGGTCAGAATGGCAACATAGAGATTTCTCCTGGAGCAGATAATGGACAGGAAATTATTACTTCTTTCCTCACGATATGCTCTGTGTGTCAGAGCTCTAGATGCAAAAAGTCATTGCTTGTTTAAATATTAAAAGGTCATTATTCTGCTAAAGGCTGTGGAAATACATGGATTAAAGGCACTTAAAGAACATTTCTGAAAACCTGTAATTTACTCAAATTTACCTAATTCTGTAAGCCTGGGATTTATTAGCCATTGTGTTAATCAACTCTCCAGTGCTGTTTTTTGCGTTAAGTACAGATTAAGATATTACATGTGAACTCATGACTCTTCTTAAAGTCTCGCTGACAGCACAAGAGTTTAAAACTAGTTCAGAAAATTAAATAAGTTTTTATGGTGGACTTGTAATGGTGGACTTGTATTAAAGGTAATTTTCTTTCCAACTGAACACGGGGATTGATTAAATTACTAAGGACTTACTCTTCGCAGTGTGTCAGTAAAATTTAAAATTTTCTCAATATTATGGGTCAAGATAACAATACACTAGCAAAGGCCATCTTGACACAAAAGACCCAAATTAGATTATTACATTGAGGATTTTGAGTAGGTCTAGTTTATCCCATGTAGTTTTTCACATTTAAAAAAGTAGTAACTTATTCACAGCTGATTATTTAATGTAAACAGGGTTTCTGATTACAGAAACAAAGCTGATAGGCTTTTTTTCTCTTTGACAGATGGGGATGGACAAAGTGAACATTTATTACCAGTCTGTGAGGATGAAACATGTCAAAGAAGTGCCATCTACCTAACCAAGCTGGGATTGGATCAGGTAATGTGAATTTGAATAGCAAATATAAAGCAAAATACTGTGCGTTTTGAAATAGAAATTTTTCAGGAAAGAAATGAAACCTCCTCACCTGTAATTATTGTATACAAGGGACTTGTATTTATTCACTTGCGTTCCTTATCTGAAAAAATACGGGTTTAGTGGAAGAGGTTTCAAACGTAGAATTCTTTGTAACGGATAATTCTACTCAAGAAAATGATGGATGGTCCTGAAGAGTCACTTTCTGGATTGCAAAACACTGCATTCGAAGCAACGTAACTGTCCCAGCATGAGATGAAAAACAAGGTTTGTGTTAAGAGTTGGAAAGAAATCTAATTCAAATGATGAGCTTGTTTAGTTTAACTTAGAGAGTTATTTTAGAGTATAAATATATATATACACACACATACATACATCAAGTTGAACCAGCCCACACCTCTTACCCCTAATTTCTACTTTGTCTTTGTTTGTTATTAATGAAGTAAATTTCCAGGTGGTATAGAACACTTTTTCAGGCTGTGTATCCTCAGGGCTGGGTTTCTGTTAAACTGCTGGAGGTTCATTTGTTCATGACACTACTGGCTTTCAGAGACATGGTTTAAGTCTGTGATCATCTGGTTCAAGTATTTACAGTGCCCTGATTTATAATAAAGTTGCAGCATACAGTAAATAACCAGATGTTTGTTGGATGGCTTAATAAATGTTCTACTAAATTCACATTTAGCAATGTGAACCTAAAGGCCAATGTGACATGTAAAGTGCTTGTAGCTGAACAGCAAAACCCACTGTAGGGTACTCAGAGAAAATTACTATGTGTGCCATACATGTTGCTAACCATGTTATGAATTACTGATTATTCCCTCACTGAAAAATTGAAAGTTTAATTTTGTGCTAAAAGTAGTACCCTCTCTGATCTATAATTCAGAATGTATAGCTGAACTTGTTACAGTCTGTAGCCCAAGTTTAGAGCGTAGATTTTCTCATTCAAAGAATCAAAATTTATAGAACACAGGCTGTAGCTTACTAGTGAGGAAAATCACTCTGTGTAGGAAAGGAAAGCACACAGCTCCCAGTCAGTGCAGGAGGAATGACTGGGATGGAACATGCCATCAGAGTAAGAAAGAATAACTCTAAATTTGGTAATTTCTATCTTTTAGCTTTCTGAGCTTGGCAGCTCTGTTCTCAGAAGTCACATTCTGCTGTGCATGCTGTTTGGCTGGTTGTGGTTGCTGGTTTCTTGTTTATATTTGGATTTTGTTTTACATTGATCCCCTGTAAACACAGAACACAGACAATAGATTGTAGCACTGCTGGATGCACAGGGGTACAGCAGAGTTTGAGTTATGGGTCAGAGCCTTTGTACAAAGCAAGTGGATGCTCAGTTTGGGATCCTTGCATTGCTTCTGCTCCGGGGAGAGCTCGGCTGCAGCCACATGCTGGAACGGGGGAGTAGCTGGGGGGCTCTTTGGCAAAGGACAGCTGCACTTCAGCTCTCAGTTTAGTTCCTTACTCCTGATAATTCAGGAATTAGCAGGCATTTGAGTTTTGCTGCTCAAGTCAATTTGAGACAAGTATTCTAAATTAAAGTAATTTCACTGAAGAAAGTGAACCCCACACAAACAGCTGGAGCCACTGGGAGTAGTGGGGTCTGAGGACCAGTTCTGGTAGCTGTTGTTCAGGATATATTCCCAAAAGGAAGTGGTGCAGTGGTGGCAGAGGAAGGTGTGGGTCAATTTGCATAATATCAGAATTTTTCCAAGTTAGAGTCTGTTTTTATAACCTGCTCTGCATGCAGCCAGTTCTTATCTTGCTTCCTTAGTTCATTTTTTTGATAGGAGTAAACTGTTTAGTCACAAATACATCAGATAGTTAACCTATATTTAATTTGTTTACTCAATTTAGGAATTTCACTGTGTAGCTTCAATTTGAAAATACTTTCCAAGATAATGACTTCCGACATAAAAATTAGCAGTTAAATATTGTCGCTTTATTTTAAACAGCAAAGAATCCAGGAGATTCTCAGCCTGCTAGAAAAAAAGTATTAAATAGTATTTAATTTAGACTTACTTAGAAACTGTAAAGCAATTTTCCCTCCCTATTTTTAGAATGACTCTAATTAAAAATGACAGTATCAAATGGCATGCAATAATGACTTGTTCTGGCCTAACCTTTTTAAAGAATTCTATCTAGAATACTCCTTTCTTGCACTCATCTGGAGGTCATGAAGCTTTTTCTTTGGAAACTTTTTCTCTTTTCCGTTCTGAAACAGTGAAAAGTATCAGTGTCTTCATTTATATGTCTGCAGCTTTTCCCACGTGTTGCATGCTTCATTCAGGTAGAAATCTATTCAAACATACCAATTCTTATATTTATTTGAAAGTGAAATGTTTCATTTTACTGAATTTGGTCATTGTCAGGTCAGATGACAAGCTTTGACTAAATAGGTTAATCTTCATGAGAAATGATAAACATAAACTTTGTGGCAATGGACTGGAATAAATTCTGTTTACTAATCACTTTACAATTTGAGGGAAATAATAAGGAGCCCTTGTAGTGCAGAATGTGTTTCAACAAGCGTGTGGTATCCCTTGTGGAACAGGTTGGTAATTGTAGGGAATCTGTGGGAAACTGAGAAATGCAGGTCTATTTTTGAAAAAATAGGACTCTGTATCTCCATTGTCTTAGTTCAGTTTTTGCTGCAGGGTTTTGTGGCTTATTTTTTTTAGTTGAGGGTGTAGCAACAAATCCTTCTTCTCAGAATTTCATTATTTTTTTAGAGAAACTGATCTCAAATCTGGAAAATCTCAAATGAGATGACAGTCTTTTAAAAAAATACTTTACCTACCGGACCTGGTTCTGTCCTTCCTGCTTGTTTGCTGTCAGATTTGATGAAACCCAGTGAGAAACAGTTAATGCAGTTCCATGATAAGTGTGATGCTTTGGGATGAAATTCGTAACAATCAGAAATACACATCTCTACAATTAGTGGCTCTAAAGCTTATGCTGAGGAGAGGCAGGCAATGGCATGTCAGGCTTTGGAGTTGTTCCAGTAAGATCCTGTCAGTCAGTATATTTCTCTTGATGTTTTTGACCCAACTGGCTGGCTACTGGAAAGCCAGGCCAAGCTAGGAGAATTGTTTCAAGGACAACCTTTCATCATAGGTTTTAATTTATGCAATGTTGGTTGGGGGGGTTTAAGTATTAGAAATATCTCAGATTTTCTTCTTTCTGATGGTGGAGCAGAAGTAAAGGCCAACAAAATACACACGAGTGACTTAAGGAGATACAGACCTCCTAAGGTTTTAAGGGAATGTGAATGTTTCCATAGCAACAGCAGAATTGCTGTCAGATCCAAGTGGAATCCTATACACTGTTTCAGATTGTGGCAGGTGTTAGGACACCTCAGACTTCTTCACATTCACCTGCAATAGCTACAGTCTAATCTGGGAAATGTTTTAAAGTCCTTGCTACTGTTTCATGTAGGAACTCTAGATACTGTGATATTCTTAGAGATGACTAATCTTTCTTTAATTTTGCCAAGTATTCAGTATGGGTTTTCATTTGTTTCCTGAGGCAAACACTATTATTTCAGTCCCTTCATCTGAGAGTTTCTTTGTGGGCTTGATGATTCTTATAACCTTTCTCTGTACAATAGAAAGGTTATAGCTTTATTCCTCTTGGAAATCTAGCAGGTCTGAAGTAGAACACAGCAGTGCATCCTACAGCAAACCCCAGGTCTTTGTGGTGTCGTTCTCTAGGCCAGAGAGGGAGGTGACAGCATCGATTATCCGCTGCAGTCAGTCAGTGTCAGAGGTTTTTCCTCATTCCTGTGTAAGAATTTAAAGGGGGGGAATGGATTCAGCTGCTGTAGTTCTCATAAATGTCATATTCTACAAGATCCTCTCGTCATTTCTAAGTTGCTTGTCTTTCTGAAAGCAGCTGTGGGGCTGTGAGCATTGAAAACATGACTTTTACTGCTTTGGTTACTTTTTTCTATGATTCTAAACCACCGCTGTGGATTGTCAGCTTCTGGGCATTGAACACCACAAGTTAATGGTGTGAAGTATAGTCATTTCCTCAGCTGTCTAAGGGATTCAGGTGCCCGCTTTATGCACTGAAAGCCTAATGCAGGCTGAAATCTGCCAGTTGTTAGTTGTGTGCAGCTGAACTGCAGCACATGGGGACTGAGGGAGGGAGCCCCAGGGAAAGGGCTTGTGTTACTTGTGGTGCTGTGGCAGCTCTTTCAGCCCACTCCTGATGCTCATCTTTGGCATTCCCAGAAAATGTGTTGGCCAGGAATGGGCTACCAATTTCCAGACTTTGTGACTTGCAGCTGGCTCCCTGCCTGTGTTCTGTGGCCTGGAAGCAGCAGCTGGCTGGGGGTGGGTTTTGTGCTTCATGGGTTTCTCGCCACAATTTAAAAATGGAGGTGTGTTAATCCCACAGTTTGGGCTCAAAGACCTGCTCACAGGCTTTCAAGCAAGAGAGGTGCCTTCCTTAACGTGTAGAAGAATGTGGACTCTGTAAGAAATGAGCCCTTTCACCAGTGACTGCAAGGAGCTTTACATTTTTCTCAAATCCCCAGATCTTTTTCAGAATGAAAATGATGCTGTTTCCACGGGGCAGGAAAACATTCTTTTTTCTACTACTTGAAAAACAAATATTTGAAGGGTTTAAAAATGAATTTTCAAGCACTTAAATATTTTTTGTATTTTAGCCTACAAATCATTAATTGAAGCATCCAAAATATCTATATAAATGTTTTAAGTAATGATATTTTAAGTAATGATGCTGTGCAATGGAATTTAACAGAAAAGGAAAAAGTAAATCTGATTTCTCTGATTGAATTTTATGTGTTCATCTAAAATTTCTTTTAAAAATACAGTTACTCAATTTTTCAGTCTTTTCTCATCTGAGCTGTGTAGGAGAAATCATATGATCAGAAAACTGGAAAAAATAGCTTCATGTGTCCTCATTATACCCACCTATTTCTATCTTAGATAGAAATTAAAAAATTAGTTTTAGTCTTTTCCTTTTAAAATAGTAACAGGAAACAGGAAGCTTAAAGTAATTGTCTGGATTGTCAAATACAAAGTAAGCAGGAGATTTACATTGTTGACAAACACGTTTTCATGTTTTTGCCTTTTGTACTGAGCTATATGTCCCGAGGCACACGAACAACTAATCTTGCATTACACTACACAATATTGCAGTTCGTAATAGAAATCTACAGAAGGAGTTTGGCCAAAAGCATGGACTACTCTGAATTTAAACTGTCAGAGTAAGTTACATCTGCTGCTGGAATGGGATCTGGTTGTGCATCAAACCAGGCTGATGTTCTTGAAGTGTTACACAGCTGCTCTTAGGAAAATTCCCACAGCTGCTTCAGTGGCATGGATGGATTTACTCTGTGCATCAGTGGTGCTGATGCTTGGTAACAACAGGTGATGTTTTGCTCACCTGTTGTTTTGTATCTCGTTGTAGAACTTAGGAATGTGAAATTGCCTTCTAGGAACCATTCTGAATAGAGTAAAAAGAGAAACAAATTTGTATTTGTGCCTAAAAGTTCATTTTTAATTTTGTCTCTTTAAGATAGTGTTACCATACCTGGGAACATTTAGAAAGTATATGATGGATATAATTGGATTTTACTGCAATGACTGTGTGAACGATACCGTGTAAAGTAAAAGCTATATTAAATTTCATGGTTCTGATTTCAATCACTGTTTTTCAAAACTAGACTATTTTGCAATAATATTGTTTCATCTATCTTCATCTGCATGTCAAGAAAGTGCTAAGAAATCCAACCCTTTGAAAAATTTCCCTCAGGGTAAGAGTCTTTTCCTTATTTTCTGTTTCTTAGATTTTTCCAAACCTTCAGCAAGTAAGAGTAACTAACTAGACGTGTGCATGTTGTCTGGTGTGAGGGTCCAAGTGTGTTTCATTTCAGGTTTGAGTTTGCAGCAGGTGTTGCAGATGATGATTCAGTTCAAAGCCGTGGCCTACGCGGGCGGCACGCACTGGGTGTGTGCAGTGACGGGCACGACTGCCCCAGGCTTCTCAGCCGTCTCGGGGATCCACACAACACTGACCTCACTGCACTTCTGCAGACATTTTGGGGGCTTCTCTAAACTGCCTGTGCTTGTTTGTAATCCCAAGGGAGCAGTCAAGTGTCAGACACGATTGCCATGTGGCAGGAATGTTGTTGATTACTGGATTGTGCTAGCGAGGGAGTCTTTCCACGGCAGGATATGAACTGTCATGGATCTCGTTCTGGTTCCTGAAATAGCTAAATTAAGGCTTGGGTGAGAGACATGTAAGATCTGTTAAGTGCTTTTGATGTTGGTGATAGCGATCCTTTAAGATGGCACCCCTCTGTCCTTTTGAAGGCATTGTCAGTTAGTTGACATATAAAATTACTTCTGACTTTTAAAATGACACTGATTTTTTCTGTAGCATTGAAATATTAACCCTGGCACTTCAGCTTCATACTAACTTGCAAAATTACCTTGATTTTAATTAAGATAAATTCCTATTTGGCACCTCTGCAGCACTTTGGAAAGTAAGTGCAGATGCATTCTATTTCTCGTCCTGGAGGAATTATACTTCGCATTTCTTTTGTACTTTCAGTTTGATACTTTAATCTTAATTTCTTATCAAACATTTCAGTATCTGGTGCTTCTGGGGAGATAGGAGGGGAATTAAAGCTCTTGAACTTCTAAATATCCATGAATAATAGAATTGTTCAAGTTGAAATGAACCTTGGGAGATCCAGCCTCCGGCTTTAGGCAGGAACAAACTGAATTCAGACCATGTTGTTTAGAGCTTTGTCCAGTCAGACTTTGAAAACCCCCAAGGACAAAGGCCCTGCAACTTCTCAGGGCCTCGTTTGTAGTTTAATTTGGTTGTTTATCTCTAGTCAGAACCTCCCTTGTGTCAGTCTGACCATTTTCTCTTGCACTTCTTCCATGTATCACAGTAGAGAGCCTGGCTCCATCTCGTCAGCTGGTTCCTTGCAGACATTGCAAGATCCTGCCTAAATCTTCTGTTCTCCAAACAATCCCTGTGCCCTCAGCCTGTCCTCTGAGGAAGTACTTAGTGCCTGACTATCTTGTTGACCCGTCTCTGAACACACTCAGTATTCTCAAATCCTTCTTGAACTGTGGCGCACAAAACTGGATGCAGAATGCAGATGCAGATGAACAAGTGCTGAATAAGGAGAAGCCCTGGGTCATCCTGATGAGCAGGAGCACAGGCAGCAGCTCTGGTGCAGAGCTGGTTTGCTGCCCGAGCTGCTGTGCCCAGCTTTACCTTCCTGCTCAACCAGGACCCTCCTCTCCCTCAGGGGAGCTGGTACCCAGCTGGGTACTGCCCAGCCTGTGCCAGTGCAGGGCTTTACTCCCTGGTGCAGGGTGTCTGTAGCTGAGTGTCTGTTTTGCCTGCTCTTGCCTTTCTAGGTCCACTCTGAATGGCTATCCTGTCCTGCAGCATACTGACAGTATCCAGCAGTTTGGTGTTGGCCACAAACCTAAAGAGGCTGCATCCATCCTCCAGTGTTATGATGCCTATTGCATTGCCTTGCAATTCCAGGGAAAAAAATGAGACTCAGGATCTCATGGGTCTGATGGTTTGGGCTTACCTACACTTAAAGATTAGTATAAATTCCAGGCAAGCCTGAATTTCAGTTAAGGTGTCTGTGAATGTCCCCATATAGTGGTTGTATTCTTACAACTTTAACTGTATTTTTCTGTTCTGGAATAACTGAGTGCATAAAAAATACTTCAGATTACTGTTTTCATTTGGTGACAGAATTAGGAAATAATCCTTATTTGTAAATGGTTAAGAGTCCTGATGAAGTGAAGAAGTGGCAGCTGTTTTAAATAGAATTACATTGTTTAAGTAAATAAAATGGATTTATTTACCTAGCTGTTCTTTTTTTGTTTTATTTTACAGTGGATTCCAGTCTTGCAAGACTTCAGAAATAAAGACACTGTCTGGGGCTTTGTACCATATCAAAATGACAAATCTTCAACAGAAATTTCATTTCCAATTACACTTCATATTGGAGATTACAATATGGATGGCTACCCAGATGCGCTTGCTATACTAAAGAACACTTCTGGAAGGTAGAGTATATGCAAACCTAGAAATAAAGCTATCAGATTCATGTTCAATCATCACTCATAAAAATTACTAACTTTAGTGCATCTCATCCATTTTATCAAGTGAACAAGACTTTTGATCTCTGTTAACTGTTTTCCTTTGAACAAAAGTGTGCATTTACATGCAGTATTCAGAATGCATAATTGTATAGGCTCAAACTGGGACTCTGGGTGGGGCACAGGGACTGGAGTATGAGGCAGCATTTTAGGCACTCCTCCCAGAGCTTGGGGGCTGATTCTCTCCCTTTCCTTTCCCAAATAATCTTCTGTAAATTCCTGACTTCAGCTGTCAGTGCTGACTAGTAACACCAGGCTGCTGAGAGCTGGGGAACCTGTTCCGTGCTGTCACATGGAGTGAGCACTGACTGGTGACTCTGCTGAAAAATGCCATAGTGGTTTGCCCTTTTTGAGAACCAGGAATTTACCAGTGATTTTTATATTGTCCAAGTCTAACTGAAAATAAATAACACACATGCACCCAACCCCCCCAAAAAAAAACTTCTAACCCTTCATATTAAATTTTTCAGTGTAATCTTCTCATCCTCCTTTTTAAAAATTTTTTCCTCCTTGCTTGCTTTCCCAATACTTTCTACTCCTACCATCTGGTGCTAGGTGGGAGAGGGCATGTGGGGATGCTCACAGGGAGACTGTTGTACACAGAGGAGTCAGTGATCCATGTAAGAGCTGACCTGAGTAGGCGTATTCCCGAGCTGTTCCGCACGTGCTGCCGGATAAATGCAGCCGGCTGATGGCAACGGAGCAGCCTGTGGGCAGCTCTCACCTGGCACCTGGGGATGCTGCTGCTGGCATGTCCTTATCTTTACCTTGAAGTGTAGCAGCATGTTTGCATGTGAACATGCTTTTGCTTGACAGTGGGGATGATGAATAGACTTGTTTACTTGGGAGAAAAGCGGAGAGCCCTAGAGACCGTGATGCCAGTGAACCTCAGTACAGACAGGATATGTGCACGTGCTGTGCCTGACTGCAGCCTGTGTGTGCTGCACAACTGACTCTGCCAGCATCTGCAGAGATGAAAGATTATCTGTGCTATTCCCTTTTTCTTCATGTCATCACTTGTAAAAGGTATTTTAACACATACTTTATGGAGTCTTAATGTCTTCCTTGCTTGACAAATACTGGCACTAATGCATTACAAAGCAGAGTAAGTCTCTCATACAGAGGTATTTGTTATCTTCCTCTGTGTGGTATTTTGGATGAGCTTGGGTGGAGGTTCACAATTTGAATGAATACTCAATAAGGAAAACAAGTGAGGAGCTCATTTTGATGCTTCAGACAGTAAGAGAATTTGGTGCTGAAGTCCAAGAAGTCAATTCAGGTCTTCTGGTGGTTGCCTAAACATGAGTCACCCACTGACATTTTTGTGTTAGAGTTCTTCAGATAGTGACACACACCTAAAAATGACCCAGTTTGAAGAGTAGCGTGCCTGTATTCAGCCTACATGATGTGATTCATGACAAGGCTGTGAGCAGCTGAGCTCTGTCTGTACCTCTGAGCCTTAAAATAACAGCAGAGCAGCTGTTTCTATTCAGACACGGCAGACGAGAAGGAGGTGATGCTGTTACTGCCCAGAATTTGCCAGGCAAAGTTAAAGCACTCAGGCCCTGAATGTCAGGTGTTTGACTCCAGACTTTCCTCAGCTAGGACTTTGCATCTTCTGTTCAGCAGTCATTGAATAAAGACTGCAGCCAGTCTAGAGAGCAAACTAGAACCAGCCTTCCTTTTGCCAAAGGAACACGGTGACATGGGAACTGTAAAGTTGCTGTCTTTACTTTTGCTTAAGCCTCAAAAATCTTGTGTTTTGAGCTGTACTATCATGTGTATCCTGATAGCTGGTGCACTTCAGAAGGGCTGCATGAAGATTGATGGAGTTCAGAAATGTACTTGAAGCTGTTCTAGCTTTGAAGGATCTTAGGAGCCTCTGTCCTCTGGCTGGTGTATAATTTACAGCAATGTAGTATCATGTAAAATCATTAAAGTGTTTGTAAATAGTTACTCCTGTAGAAGCCCAGAAGTCACGTATGTCTTGCTGCAATGAACTACTGTGATACACTTTTATTCTCCTTGCTTCTGAATTTGTTTGCTTATTCAAAAGTGAATTATTTTGAGTTATTTTGAGTGCATTCAAGATCATTTTTAAACTCGACATCAAAGTTGAGTGACACAGTAAGGCATAAGGACTGAAGGTACTGGCAGATGATGTGACAAGCTATTGAAAGGGAGGTTCAGAAAACTGAGGAATTCTGGCAAGAACAGAGTAAGTAACCTAAAAATGAAGAAATACATTGCATGTTAACATTGTATATATCCAGTATTTGTAGAAAAGTAATGGAAACATGCTTTGTAGTTTGGGATGAGAACGAAAGTCACTTTTTTGGCACTCACTATGAAATGTCACATTCAATATTAATTCATTGGTTCTGAGAGACTTAAGCAAATACTTCTTTTTAAAATGTGTAACTGGGTCACTGATTGGAGAGAATTAAAACAGTGTGGGAATTAAATTAAAAGCTGTCCTTAAATTAGAGCAAATTAAGATGAAAACCTTATTTAATCGATTTTAAACACTTCTGGATCAAGCTGTTTATTTCTTTCTCTGAAGCCTTTCATGCTACATCTACAGATCTAATTTCAGTGATTGATTACTGTGATTAAATGATAAAAGCATTTTTGTAAACTCTTGACCTCAATCTGTGCTATCGTTTAGGAAGCCTGGTTTCTACTTGCTGCCTGTAATGTAAAGAAATTAAAGCAGGCAGAAACAATTTTGTTCATCTGAAAGTATACCAATACATGAAAATGGAAGAAAAGGATTAAAATCAATTATATGCTTCCATCACAATGCAGGAAAGTACTTTTAGATCAAATCCTTACAAATCCCTACAAAGGACTGAAATAAAGATACCATAGTTGGATATAAGGTTGGTTGACTGTCCTGCCCAGTGGGCATGCCAGGAAAATGGTCAATAGCTTCAAGTGTTGTCAGAACTGTTACAAGACTCTGCTGTTTCATCTCCTGCCATAACCCTTGATTTTGAATTACAGTGTGTAATATTCTGACAGTGTGGAGACATTCCTTACCAGAAACAACAAAAAAGGAATCTCACTTGTGGTTGCAGGTGTTGTGGGGGTTTGAACCTTTTGAGCCTTTATTAAGACTCAGTGATTAATTCCAACAGGTGAAGGTGCTAAATGCACTGTAGATCCTCACATATTTATCTGTTCAGTCTGAATTATTTTAACTTTTGAATTGAGTTAGAAACCTGCACATTAGAATGCAAGTCCACAGGTTTTTCTTCAGGGTAGATACATACATGAATTCTGTATTAGAAATTGTGTGTGTATATAGAATAATAATAGGTGAAGGGATTTTATCAGTAGTTAGTAATTGGTTCAGCTATACCTCCTGTCTTACCTAAATGAATTCATTTTTTCACATGCTGATTTTAAATTGACTCTGGTGACACTGGAAGTGTAAGTACTGCATGTGAGTTTATAAACTATCTTTCTCCCATCTAATTAGGTGAAACTAATTTTGTTTAACAATTGTTTCCAATTAGATACTAGTAGTTGGCATCTTGCATTGCAAATACGTAATCTTAAGTCTTTCAAATCCATTTTTATTCAAAGGGAATGTTTTTCAGTGGTCAAATTGGCAATACTTTTATCTCCAACACTGGTGATAACGGTAAAGACTGAAACTTGGAGATAAACAGCTGGATAGGAAAAGTTGAATAAAAAACTTATAAGTATGATAGACTTCTAGAAAGTTTTCTAGGTGTTCATGCTCAGTTTCAAATTAATGTATATGTATTAATCCTTTATATGGAAGGACTTATTTGACCAAATTATCTCTTCCTAAATCATTATTAGTTGTCACTTGTCAAAAGGAAGGTTGGCTAGAGGACTTCTTTTAAATGAAGGATTGATGAGCACCTTGTAATTGAGCAAATCTAAAAAACCAGAAGCAAATTCAATTATTCTGAACGTCTGGAGTAAGATACCGGTAATTTAGATGTCCCTGGTATTACTGTAAATGAACTAGCCTAAAACTGACAGCATGAGAGATGCATGGAATTAGCAGTAAATAATTAATTCTAATTGCAAAGGAATGTGTTAAAATAAAACTGAGATAAGTCTTCAGTCTTTTTTGGTGTTAAGCCTTGCTTATAGTTATTCAGCCTTATTAAATCTACCTTTCCTGCACAGATGACTTTGGTCAGAAGGTTCCAAATTGGCCCATAACATACTTGGAATAAAGTTACGTAGGTAGTACATGATGAAGCTGCAGCTGTGTATTGGTGCATATAGCTCAATATTTGAAGTGCTGCAAATGGCATGTTAAGGGCAATAGGCTGCTTTTAGTTCAGAGTTCTTGTGCTCTGTCTCTTGTAGCATTGAAGCTGAATTGTTTGGTATTGACTGTTACACATTTGTAGAGCACTTCAGCATTGATTTTTTTATGTTTTACCATTACTGAAGTGTCTGTCTTTATAGGCTTTCAAGGACATTGCTTTGTCATTTTGAGGATGCAGATGATTATCTTTGTTACAGGGAGATTCTTTCTGATGGGAAATCTTAAAAATTTGGTTCAAAATAATAGGTCATAAGCTTGCACTTATTTATTATAGTATGTAGCAGAAATGAAACATGGAAGTAGATACTTGGATTCTAGGGCTGCTTTTGTATGACAGGCCTAAATCATGTAAGGATTCAACTGGCAGCTCACAGACCAAATCCAGTGTCTCCCAGGAGCTACCTGAGCATCTGAGGAGGCAGAGAACAGCTTGTTCTCTCCTGTCTGCAGACAGCCAGGGCCTCCAACTCCTTGTTGCTGCAGCATGGCCTGCACAGCAACATTTCCTCCTCGCAGGCTGAAATGCAGCATATGGGACAGGGGATGCTACATCCATGAATTAATTCATTTCCTCTACAAGAGAGCTCTCCCACAGTGCACTTCTTGGATTTTCAGCATCTGTTTAGGGTTTGAGTTTGCTTTTTTCTTCCTGCTGTTTGTCTTATGTTTCTCTTGTAGATACAGAAGGGTGAAGGAAAGTGGCATTTCCATACTCAGTGGCACTTTGATTAATGTTTTCCTTTTTTCTCGGTTGCAAGGAAAGAAAATAAAAAAGGTTCCTGTAGTAAATAAACTTCTTGAGTCTATCCATTCACAAGGCTTCTAGTTTAGACTTGAGCAGTGTGCAGCATGTGATGCAAACTGGACAGTCTTTTGTCTTTTAAATAATTATCATCTAAGTAACTTCTGACAATTTAAAAAATCCGAACTGAAAGAGTCATTGTAAAAGTTTATCCAAATTTTAAAAAGCTATGTTGAGATGAGGAAAAAGAGAAATTGAAACAATCTGCTTAGCTCAGCTTGTCACCTTACCTTGTAGTTGGCTATTCTGATATGATACTTAGGTAATACATGAAATGAATGTGAGCACTTAAGAATTTCAAGTTGTGATTATGAATTCTCAGATACAGATAATGCAACACATTAAATATTGCAGATGACCTCATTTCCTTTTGGCCTACGTTAATTCAATGATGTGCCTAAGGAGAAATGCCTGTGTGTGCCTGTGCATCCTGGATGCTGCTGAGACACAGAAAGCACCTCTCTGTCCCCACGCAGCCACAGCGTGTTCAGGGTCACACTGAGGACATGGTTCTGGCTGTTGCCCTGGGCTCTGGCAGCTGAGCTGCCTTTACAGAACACTGCTCTGGCTCCTGGCTCTGCCCCCAGAAGGAGAGGAGGAAACTTCATCTGTTTCCATTGCCGAGGCAGTGCAGGATTGTAGTAGGCTCCCAGGATACAAACCTGCCTGAAGAGTTGGGCTCAGGTTGGCAAAGTGTGAGGTTTTCCCAGTTCCAGAAACATTGATACATTATCAGGGAGAGTGGGAACCTTGTGTCTCCCACTGATCCACAGGCACCTCTTGGATACTCTTCAGAAGGGGGATTTTTCGACACTAGCTCTGGTACTCTGCTTGGTTTCTATGTTTCTTGTTTAGTATTGCAGCCTGTCTTTGTGTTAGATGTCAGCAAGTGCCCAGTTTGGTTAGTCTTGCCCTATTTTTACTGCACTACCAGGTTGAGGTTTGTGTTTTATATTTTGCTTGAAACAGTGGAAAACATACAGAGATTTGATTTAATATTAAATTTACTTCAAATGTACAGTGTTTAAGAAAAAGTATTAATGGAGCTGGGATGGAAAGAAGCTGTCATGAAATATTGGAAAAGCATGGACACGTTTTAAATAGTGTTTAAGCTGAAGGACTGTGAAGGGGATTAACAAAAATGGCAGATAAGTTAACTTGTACTTTTTTCAGAATAAAGTAAGGATATGTTCAGTCCTTGACTGGATGGCTAATTAAGTTATTCCTGTTGATTTCGATCCATTTATTTGGTGTATTCATTGTTTTAAGTCAGTCATGACAATGGTTGTAATTCTGTCTGTAACGTTCACATAAGTACTTAGGGATTTTTCAAGCACCCAGTGGCTGCTAGCTTTGTTTTTATTACATTAAACTCCAGAGCACTTAAACTATTTAATTACAATATTTTTTTTAATTTCTGTAATTTAGACTTTATCTCAAGTAAGTTGGTTTATATATTTTTATGTATATGTTTTACAGCAATCAACAAGCATTTTTACTAGAAAATGTCCCATGCAACAACGTGAGCTGCAAGAGCGTGCGGCGCATGTTCAAGGTGTTCTGGGAGCTCTCGGATCTCAATCAGATCAAAGATGCCGTGGTAGCAACCTTCTTTGACATCTATGAGGATGTAAGTGCAGCTCCTCACCCCAGCAAACAGAGTCTGAGTGTGCCTGTGCCCTGCACAAACCTTGGCTATGCAGCCTTGGATTGTTCTGCTTAGCTGTGGATGGCCCTCTCTGTCCCAAATTGATTAGGATTATATTCATAATGTTTGGAAGATATTAAAAAAAATAGTGAAGGTGTAAACTTTGCTGCACAGCATTTTTTTTCAAGAGCAAATAAGCATTCTAATGTAAACTTGGGATTTTTTTCCTCTAGGGAATCTTGGATATCATTGTGCTAAGCAAAGGCTACTCCAGCAAGGACTTTGCTATCCATACATTGAAAAATAACTTTGAAGCAGATGCCTATTTTGTTAAAGTTATTGGTAAGTTATCAATGCATAATCAAAATGGGATGTTGAGAAGAATGTGAATATTTGAACCTTTGCATATGAAAACGTTATGGTAAAGTTCTGTACCTCTGCCATATCAAGCCTGGAGTTGGTGTGTGTGTCATGTGGGAATGATGCAGAATTGCCTTCAAAACAGGCTGGTTTCATTTCAGGGACTCTGGTGTGGTGTGTTTTGCTTACACTGCATGATCTGTTCTGAGGGTCACTTTGCACCCCTGTGGAAGTCAGTTTTGTGTTTCCAGCCCAGATCTTACCCTGAGAGCACAGAGCGGCCATAAACATGGCCAGGGTGTGTGAATTAATGAGAGTTGGTTTAAAAGGCTTGAGTTAGATTAGGATGTTCATAATTAGGTTTTTAAACTGCATGCCCTACTGTGCTCTTCAACTGCAAAGGTGTTGAGCTTTGAGCTCATTGCTTGTCTGTCTTCCTTGACTCTTTGAGAACGAGTGAAAAATGAGGCTGTATGGGAGCCTATGAAGACAAAGCTCAATAGCAACAACTACAGGTTCACCTTCAAAAATTGTATTTGCCTTCACGTTACTTAAATGCATCCCAATCCTCTGGAGCACACATTCTGCACACCATAAGAGAACAGAACTGCAGCTACTGCTGGGGGCTGATGCAGTTACTACTTTGTCCACAGCTTGAGCTCTGTTCTCATCGTGACAGTGTTTAATAATTTATCATGTTGATGGAAGCCTTCTTTTAAATAATACCATGTATCCGTAGAGTAATTCACAAAAGGATGCAGAAGATCCTCTGGAAAAATCTTATACTTCACAAAGCCATATCAGAATTATAATTGTGTGATATTTTAATGGGAAACGGAGTAATTTGCAACATGCTTTTTGATTCACTCTGTGTAAATCTATCTTAAAAACTGGGGCAAACCTTTTTTTAGCACCCTTTTGGGGTTGTGAGTATTTTTGCGTAGAAACCCCAGGAAATGGGAATTAATGAGTGTCTAAAAATATTTTTACTGTGATACAGGGGAAGGTATTTCTAACAAAATGTGCTTTGTGTGAGTTAGTGTATCAATAAATGCATTGTGTTCACTTATTTGGCATACAGACAATGAGAACAGCTTTGTTCATTATAACTGATGTCAAATGTACTTGGTCAGGTAATTTGTTCCGGGAGTGAAACTGAACAGCAAATTTCAGTGTGCCCTTTTGCATCAAAATGGGAAGAGTTGGTTCCATTTGCATATCCACCTATGTGTAACAGATAAAATAAGCTTGTAGCTTTAGAAGTCTGATTGTAGATACATATAGTCTTCAAATTCTACTTTGCCACATGTTCATCTTAACTGTTCGGATTTCGGGGGGATTTGGACTGTATAAAATATTAGATCTTACTGTATTTAGAAATTTCAACATTTTGAAATCACAAGCAAAGAATGATAATTTAGGAATCCTGACAGTTGTTGGTATTCACACACAAATTATTAGAAAAATTCCTTGACTAGAGCAGTGCCATTTCTGACTCACATAGGGAATGATTCCTAATCAGACTGTGAACATCTTACACGCGCCTTTAGGTATTTCCCTAGTCCCAAACATTTTGTACCCTTAATTCTATGGACCCTTAAAGAAGATGGAAAACGCTTTTAAAAACTCCTGGTGGTTAGGATGATCTGCCCTTAAATCTGGTCCAAATCTTCATTGTCTGTCTGCCACACTTGCTTTGGGATACCGTAATTCATGGAGAAGTAATGTTTTTCCGTGGCTTCTGTACCTGGTATGTATTCTCTTCCCTGCCCATAGCCATTACTGGCCTGCTGCTCAACCAAACTGTTGTCATTAGAAGTCCAAATTTTGTATCAGAATGGACCTTAGATTATTGTATGTGTGTGGGTTTTGTTGTTTTGTTCTAATACTCAGTGTGACAGGATGTCCTGGCTTACAGAACAGATGGCTTTCACTGTCCCTCGTTTAGGTTTTCAGCAGAGATTTCTGAATGTAACTGATTTTTCGAACTAGTAAGTTTTAAATAATTGAAACAACTGTCACAGGCTTTAGGTATTAATTAGCATTATATACATCTGCTTATAATACTTTTGAACTAATAGAATAAGTGGATAATGGGATTTTTGCTTGTTACAGCTTTTGTGAATTGCTTTAAATCAAGTTCCAAAATGATGCCTTGTATAGAAGGAAAAGCCTTTATGTTTTTATCAATTAAAACAGTAACACTGAATCTCTGCCAATATTTTAAATGGTTAGAAATGAAGAATAATTAATAAAATGTATAGTTCACTACTTTAAAAATGTTTTAATTTGGAATTTTTCTAACTGGCAAACCTTTTGCAGATGGTTAAACAGTGAGGTGGGATAAAACAGTGACTGATGAATTCCTGCCAAGTATGCTTCCAACAGATTAGGAAATGTTATACTTTAACATAAATCACAAAGAAGATATTTATTTTCTTTGTGTTTTAATGGCTACCTGACACTATCACTAGACTTCACCAGATTTCAAAGGTGGTGCTTCTAAGATGGTTTGTGAACATGAACACAACAAGCTCACTTTTTGTTCTTGCAGTTCTCAGCGGCCTCTGTTCTAATGACTGTCCTCGGAAAATAACAGTAAGTGTAACTATGGCTTTGTTTCGTATTTAGCTTCATATAAGCTGAAGTCTAATTATACCAAAAGCTCTCAGCATATTAAAAGAGTTATCGACTGGAAGAATGTGTAATCCAAATCATGACTGGCCAACTTCTGCTGCTGTGAGACGCATAACTTTGGGCAACTGCTGCTCAGGGCTGAATCAATTGAGTGATTGTGCAGGAGCTTTGTTACCCAGCACTGGGGGCTGGGATACCCCAGAGACAAGAGGAACTTGGGTGCCCAAACTGTGAATTCTGCCAAGTCTTGGTGGGCGCTTAGAAATTCCAGGCAAAACTGACTGTGAGGCAGATCCAGCCATGGAGCCACTTCTGGCTAAATTCCAGCAGTGGGCACAGCCAAAGAAGGAAGTGCACTGGGCTCTGATGATTCTGTGGACAGCTCTATACACATGTGCTGTTTTCTGTTTAGATTATTTTATTTATCTCCAGAGATCCTGCAACTCACCCCCCAAACTGCCAATTAGCAAATTGTTTAGCAATGTTCACTGTGAAAGTTGGCCTGAGAGAGGAACTTAGAGGAATCAGAGGCAGCAATAGCACTTTAGCTCTGCAAAAATTTCACATTTAATTTTGACTTGAAAATAGAAAAACTGCTTCAAATGGGGCTAACCTTTGCTTCAAGCCTATTTTGAGACATGGGGTTTAATTTCTGTTATAAAATAATGAGGTTTGATAGTATCATTAACTTAATTACACAAATCGAGGGTTTAAAAAGCAAATCTTCACAGCAGATGTTGGTGAACATTTCATTATTGAGATCACTGAAACACTATTGCCTCCATTGCAATAGGAGTTCTCTGTCAGAAAGTAACATAAGGTACATTATGCCAGAGGACAGCTATGTGGCAGAAAAAAAAATCTAAATTTCACCTTATTCACTCATCTTTCATAGATCTGCATTAGCATCACCTTTGTGGTCTCCTTACTTTTCATTCTAATCAGTTATTATTTTCAGGCTTTGATCTCATCTGTCATCATTATCACTTACTCTTGTGGTTTAAACTTACTATGTTTCGAGGCATGGTGTGAAACATGTCATCATCTCTTTTAGTGTTCTTTCTGTAACTTGCTTGAAAGCTCTCTACTGGATTTGATGCCATAATATCAGCTTGAATTCAGCACTAGGAAAAAAAACAGAAAAATTCCTTTAAAATCTATTCTTATAGTTGTGTCTCATCCTCTCCCTTCCCCACCCCTTCTCACTTAGGTGCATTTGTTATGGTTCATCACTCAGTAATGCACAACTTCCTTGGATGTTTGTTTGGTTGGTTGGTTTTCCTCATGATTATATATTGATGTTTATGGACATTTTCTTCCTTAAGAAAATTTGCTTAAATTAGATACCAGTACTCAACCTGTAACTGTTCACTTTCATGAATTAAATGAAACACCGCTAAATAATGATAAAAAAGATGGAATTTGTGTAGTATTTTTCAATTCAGAAATAGCATCAAGATAGTGCATTCTCTGGGTGTGAATGAGTTCTGGTTTTTCAGAACATGCAGTTATTTCTTTGAATTTTTAGGGTTTTTTTATTTTAGTTGTAGCTTCCAAGGAAACATTAAACCTTTTGCCAGAGGACTGAATAGTATTGCTTTCTTCATGGGAAACTAAACATTACTTAGCCAACTAATTACCCTGATTTTGAAAACTGATTTCCACGTAATGCTATGACCAAAACAGTTGCAAGATTCTGAAGTTAAAATATAAAAAATAAATTACTAACGTAAAAACATTTTTCTTCAGTTTACTGTTTAATTACTACAGCCTTGTCTGTTCCTAAAATTTTGCCTGCTGTTTTCTTTGGTTTTTATCCCTTGCAGCCCTTTGGAGTTAATCAGCCTGGTCCTTACATCATGTACACCACTGTAGATGCAAATGGGTACCTGAAAAATGGGTCAGGTAAGAGAAACTCGCTGTGAGAATACCCAAGGCAGTCTGTCTGTGTATGTGCTTCTCAGCAGCCTGAAGAGCTGGAAAGGTGACAGAGGCAAATGGGAATGGTTTCAATGGTGCCTTCAGTTTACAGTGCCAAACCCCCCACCATTCTCTTCCTTCTTAACAGATTGCATTTTTCGTTACAAACATTGCAATTGCATTATTTTTTCATTTGTCCTGTGCCAGTTGGGTTTGAACAGTTGGCTCTATCTGAAAAATTGTTGGGTAAAATATCATCAGTTTGTGAAATAGCATAAGCTTCTAATTTCTTCCTAAGCAATTATGTATTAAGAGACTGCAGTGGTCTTGAAATACCTAAATACAGTCCTAGTAGCCAGATGACAAGAGATCAGGATAATATTCAGTACACCCAGGATGTATTTGTCTGGAGTTGTTCACTACAACTGGCAGCTAACAAAATCAAATCCTGAGTAGCCTGAGGAAGCTGGAGAGGAAATGCCTGCGTCCTTTCAGGTAATACAGGAGCTACAGGGTTGCAATCATTAGGTAGCAGGGTCAAAATCAAGGGGAAGGAGTGCTCGGTACAACTTGTATTGTAACTAAAGATGTAATGGCCTGAGATGGTGCAGATGCCACAGTTTGCAGGAGTCCAAAAACAAAGCAGCCAAAGAGAGAATAATCCATTAGGCCACGGTCCATGCAGTGCCTGATGTTAGAATATTCTGGGGTTTATGCTGCCTTCCTACGTGTGTACTAGTGGCTCCTAGAAAACACAGGAAACTGTACAAAGTGGTTTGTTGGTCTCATTTATGACTGTTAATCTTAGGACTATAATGGACTCACTTCTTGCTTAGGCAAAAAATCCCAAACTCAAAAGCTGAACATGATCAGAGTATGAAGGTGTGTAAATGCAGTCATCTGCATCTGTCACTCCAGTCTTAGATTTAAAAGAAAAACGTTCCAGTAGTTCACTGGGAAGCCAGTATTCTGTATAACACTAACTTACAGAAAAGCAGTAATTAGGGGGGAAAATGCCAACATGTTAAGGTCCTGGATCAGTCTGAATCACTGGCAATGCTCTCACCATGAATAGTGTGCTCAGGACTTAATTTCGTCTGAGAAAAATTAAAGAGAAAGAAATTGTCCTGAAATACAAACCAGATAGCTGCAAAAACGCATCTGATACCTTAGCACTTCTGTACTGGTACATGCTTAAATAAAGATATTTTTCTTCCTCTGTGTCATGGAACAATGCTCATATCTTACAAATGTGTGGAATAAAACTAGCTTAAAATTTGGACCTATGTCATGTATCATTTTCCTTTTTTTTTCTCTCTCTCTTCCAAGAACAAAAGCAAATGCATTTTTCTTAAACATTAGGGTTTGCTGAGTTTGGTTGGTTGTGGCATTGTTGGTTGGTTGGTTGGTTGTTTGGGTTGGGGGGGCAGTTCTTGTAGAAATGCAATGTTTTTACAATTGACTCTGAGAAACAGTTATCAAATGTGATTTAATACTGCTATATTCCCTTCACAGCTACCATATTTACAATAAAAAAACCTAACAGCGTCCAGGCATGATGAATTTCCCTTTCTGTTCTGACATTATAAAATAACAGTAATGAATTCCAAGTGCATTTATGACCCCAGCAGTATTGCTACAGGGAATTTCCTAATGCTGTCTTTGATCAGTTTCTCAACACTAATAAGTTAGTAGATTTTTTTTGAGTCTGTATAATTCCTGCAAGAACTTTTCAAAGTCATGTTTTCTGAGGGTATTACATTTAGTTTGTAGCTAGATTTTCTTCTTTTGCAAGTGTTATGTGTAAGATTCAGTAAATGTTCTAACTAGAATTACTGGCTTACAGATTGTTGTCTTGAAAAACAGCCCATTACATCACAATCCTCTTCTATTTGACTTTTAAGAAATCATCAAGCAATACTCCTTATGTACTGGGTAGGGAATAGCAAACCCACATGGCATTTTTGGGCCATGTATAAACCTACAAAACATCTTTTCCACATTAAGCTCCTATTTATTTAGCATCAATATGCTATTTTAAAACAAATTTTCATCAACTTATTTGCCTTCCTTGTATTATGGGACAATCCATATTTGAAGCTTTTAATTATCTGAAAGGAGTAATGAGCTAATCAAAATTTTAAAAGAATTAATCCCTTTCCCAAGAAGTAACATGAGTAAAAACATAGTTCATTTTCTGATGAAAACAAAACTCACCATTCCCTTTTCGTGTCCCCCTCCAAAGTCAGCTGCTGTTATTTATTGCCTTTATGGCTGCTCTGAGTGGGGTAACAGTTGTTGGCTGGACCACTGCAACCAGTCACCTGAAGTTATCCCTCCAGCCTGGGGCTTGAGTAAATCATTAAGTAGTCAAAGCCATGGCCCTCACTCTGCTTCTGATCTCCTAAATTCTGCAGGACTTTAGTTGTGAGTTATGGCATCTTTCATGTAGGCAATATTTCTGCAAAGAGTAAAATAAAAAGGCCCATATGGCTGTCCTTATCTAATTCATTTTAAGGTTCTTTGATCTGCCAAGCCTTAATTACAGGAAATTTGCATAATTATGAGGGTTTTCTTAAAAACATTGTTAGAATTGTTCTGTCTCCTATTAACATTCCAGTATGTTGTTAAAAGATAGCAGAATAATAATTAGCATGTATTCTGTGCTTTTTTTTTTTCGCATTGCTCAATTCACTTGTAATCTTACAAGAAATACTGTTAAATTAGCTACAAGGAATAGCAATTGCCAACATGGGCATTAGAATGGAGAAGTTTGGGCCTTACATCTGCAGTTAATATCTCCTCAGACCTTCTCTTCCTGAGAGGAAAATCAACTGCAACAGCTTCTTCAAATATTTAAGGAATTTCATGCTTGAGATGAGACCAGGTCCAGTGTAAAGCTGGGAGAAGTACACAAACTCAAATTTAAGTCATGCTTTCTGATCCATGTGCTGCAAAGTGCCTTCTCCCTTTTCTTTTGGAGTTGTTATTTTTAAGGAGTTCCCACAGTTAAGTATGAGTGTCAGCCAGGATTTTCAGCTCTACATAGACATTTCCAGGCTTTTATTGGGTGAATATCTTCTGTGTTTCAGCCTGTGCTATGCACATCTGAATTTTCTCTTCTGAAGTAAAAATATGCTGATAGAGCTTGAAATAAATAGGCTCATACTTGCAGCTTGTGGACCAGGAACAAGTGGCAGTAAATGTTTCAGGTTTCTTCAAAGCTCCGTATCCTTAGGAAGATGACAAGAGTAGCTTCACTGAATGGCTCATATGGATCAAGTCATAATTTGTTTAAGCATCTGTGTGAGTGAAGCTGTGCAGACTGATGGCCTTTGCAGCTCTCATTCCAGAGCTCTTTCATTTTGCTGGTTTTGCTTTGTTTTGTTTTAAACCTTCCATGGCAGAATGACCTTTCACATGCTGTGAAGTCGTGCCCTTCTGGTTTTTTGAAATCTGCTTACTCTTCCCTGTTGTTGCATTGAGTTTTCCTGCTGTTTAACTAAATTGAATTGTGAGGTGAACACAAATGTCTAGCAGCTATTATAGTCGTGAATTTAGACATAAACATTGCAATATGTACCCAAAAAAAAGCAAAATAAGCTTATTTTCAATGGCCATTTGACACTGCAAGGTTCATTGTGTAGAATTCCACTATACAGAAAGAAGTGTATTCATGGAACAAGCTGGAATAATTTAATAATTGAATAGCTGGATTCTATTAAGAGGGATTTTCTGGTTGCTATAGGTGGGAACAGCCTGCTAGTATGTTTTTCTGTATATCTGTCTTTTGTTTAAAAAACTTACTTGAACTCGTAATGTTGCTTGCAATATTACCAAACCTTGGATATTTGGGCATTACAAATGACACAGCTTCCCCCTATCAGCAATATGATAATTTTATTGTTTGAGGGGTTTTAAAGAGTTACCAGTTTTACTTCTATAATTTTATGGTGTAAAGGTATTTTTCATAAAAATACCTATTCTCATATAAATGCATCAGGTTTGGAGTCTGGGCTTGCAGAAGTATCCCAAGCGTTGGCAGCACAGCAATCATCGGTGTCAAAGTTCCAAGAGTGCATTTTGAACTCCCTTTCCCATGTTATTTCTGGCACACCAGAACCAGGTATTGCAGAAAAGGTTGTGAGGTGAAGCTCTGTACTGCATTAATCTGGAATTTCCTATTAGGTGGACTAAGGAAAAGAGAGGCAGCCAGCTGGGGAAAACAGGGAGACACCCCCAGCCCTTAGAACCCTGAAGTTACCGTTGCATATTTTAAGCAGAAAAATAATTCTT
The DNA here is from genome assembly GCA_013398055.1 of Ifrita kowaldi. NCBI lineage: Eukaryota > Metazoa > Chordata > Aves > Passeriformes > Cinclosomatidae > Ifrita > Ifrita kowaldi. Next base: position 219,128 of record VZRS01009356.1, read on the forward strand.
TGACCACTATATTTTTTCCAACCAGTGACCTCTAAAGGAACTGGAGTAAAGCTTTCAACTAAAGCCAAGCAAATCCATTTCTCCAACTTTCTATGAGGCTTCCAAGTTTGAAGTTGTTGGGCTTTTGTTAGTTTGGGTTTTTTTCCTGAAAGCTTCTTTGTAAATTCTTAGGCATATTCCCTGGGTTTTTCATTACTAGCAGTTAAATTTTCCCTGTGTCTTGCAGTAAGTGGTTCTGGCATATTTTCAAATAAAATAAGGAGCTGCCAGTTTCAAGAATTGGGGGAATACTCAGTGCAGTTTAGTCCAATGCTGGTAATGGCTGCAGAGTGAACATCACTGCAGTGTCTCAGCTGTGCAGGGAAGTGACACACAGTCACTGTGAGATTGTACCCAAATCTTGAACTGCCTTTGGCTTCTTCCAGCTGTTGCCTGTGTGTTGTTCCCAGCTATGCAGCAATCCATGCAACTTCTGCATGGCAGGCTCTGGACTAATTTTTACTTTTTCTGGGATGCATATGTTTGTCTAATCTATATAAAAGAAGTCAATGGTGTGCTGACCTCAGTATTCATGTAGATGATGGTACTTACATGCAAGTCTGAGACTAAAGGATACACTTTTGGAATCCTTAATAGTATTACCGAATTTTGAATTACTCAGAATGGCTTTTAATTGACTAATTAAGTGTAAATAATAATTTGTTAAGAAAAGCATAATAAAAAAACTTACAAGGAATGTTTCAGAAAACCACAAGTTGAAATCAGATTTTCCATTAATCTTTCAGTTCTGTGTAGTGATCTCACATGTTCTGCTCTATTATTTCACAAAACAAGTTTATTTAACCTGATTGACCACTATCAGTATTGTGCATCTATTTCTGTAGGCTCAATGAGGCTGTTCCTAAATCCAATATTACATGATGTGAGTGCTGTTTAAACAAGAGAAAGCATTGCTTTTACATGTAAATGCAACCACCTTCCCCTCAAAGTTAAATTCTTCAGCCTGAAATAAGCTGTTGAGGACATTTCAGTTCAGCTCAGGGTAGAACAGGCTACCCTTGAGTTTTCAGCATGTTTACATCAGGATAATGGAAATAGAAGGAAAATGACTTAATTCAGGTATAAAAGAACAAGTACTGGATGTGTCACAGACAACACCTGGCTCTGGTTTTCAGACAAGCCTTTAGAAAGGTTAATGATACGAACTGCTTCCAATTTTATATGCCAGACTTCAGAGGTAAAGAGCTTGATTCCAAAAGGTCCAGAATGGTTTCTGAATATCAAACTCTGCAAAATCTTCTGAGGTTTGGCTGCCCAACATCATTAGCTTTTTCTTACAAAATTGATATCTGACAGGCTGAAACCACGGAAAACCATGTCCTAAAATGTTGAGGATTTTACTCTGCCCAAGGTATTTTGAAGCAATAAACTTAATGATTTACGATCTAAAACCAGAATATAAACACCACCACTGATACCAATACCATAGCCCATGATACCTGTGTGCTTCGAAATAGCATTTTTGAAATTAGAAGCTTAAGGCAAAAGACATAGTATTAAATAGTCTTAAAAGCAGCATTAGAAAGAAATCATGTGTAGCATGGTCAGGAGAAGGTTTTTTAATTCTAGTTTATAGTAAGAGTTCTACTGATGAAGTAAAACAAACTGTGAAGCAACAGCCACTTCTTCCATCTTGCCTACACTGACTTCCAAAATCCTAAAGAACAATTTTAATGTAAGAAAAAACCCCACTTTCCTCCTGGAAGATGCAAAACTACTTTCAAATTTTCTTGGAACAAGTAGAAAGCTGTTTCCAGTAGTTTCACAAGAAGGCAAATTGCTATGGTTGCTATTGAAATTAAATTTGAAATATTTTCATAAGTAAATTACTTACCAGTGATGAGAACTTCAGAAAATATCAATGAACTGTTGACAGTACTCTCTGTAATTTCTCTTTTTATTTTTCATCTTGGTTCAGGGCTTTTATGTTTCTCAGGTGAGCAGTTGTCATTCTTAATTACTTGGTGCAATTCTAAGTGGAACTTTTCAGTAAGCATCAAACAGAATTTATGATAGATATAGGGTGAGGAAAGCAAGAGTCTCAAAGTTCTCCTGTGCTTAGTCAGCTTTAGTGCAAACTGGAACCTTCTACATGCTATCATCCTGCTTAGCTACCACCTCCCAGTTTTAAAGGCAAATAAAAAAATAAGTATATGCACATTTTCTGCCTGCTGTGCTGAAGAAAACATTCCTTTCTGACCTTTGCAAATGATCTATTTACATCCTGAAGCGTAAGATTTCATTATCCTTATCTTAGTAGGCACAAGAACCAGCATTAGTAGCCATGAAATTATGCAGTGCTTTAAGAATTCTAGCTGCAGTATGTGACTCTCTAACCTCTTTAAGGCTGACTGCACACAGTATATGACATTTTCTTTTATTCCCTTTAATTTAGTTGATACTCATTTCATTTGTAAGATGAAAGAAAAAAGCAAGATCTTAGTTGCAGTCTTCTCATGATCCTAAATACTTCACTCAAAAGTAATTCTAAAAGTTTTTGATGTTACAGCAGTACCTTGTTCTTTTGGGAAAAGTCCTTCAGCATTCAACATTAGTGAAACAAATTCTAAAAGAAAAATTTTTTTATGTTGCAGCATGATCAAGTAACACATCTGGTTTGTTTCTATAATGAAGTCAAATTAAATACACCCACCTTTGCCCCTTACTACTTGTATGTTGGTAACTGGAGGTTTCAGATAGTACGTAATTTGAGAATTACTCCCATTTTAGATTTGGATGTTGACACCTAGAGCTTGAGCAATTTAGCCAAGGTCGTGTTAGGGAAGTCAGTGGCAAGGCAGGGACAGACTCAGGACTCAAATCCTATGCTGTCCTATCCTGTGTTACCTCAATGTACTGGAAAAATCCCTGTTGTTAAAGAGAAAAGCTGCTCAGTCAGTGCTTTGTGCCACATCTTCTGTAATCGAGAAATTTACCTAACAATGTGGACAGTACACCTTCTTCTCGCAATAGAGACCTGGAAGTACAAACCCAACTTAAACATTTCCTCGTCTGCTTGCTCATTACATGGTTCTGTGTGGGGAAAAAGTAAATTTAAAATGTGTATAATCTTTAGGAAGACTGTTACTGTTTCTTTTTGCTAATAGCATTTTAGCTTAATAAAAAGGTAACTGCATTGAGCTGATTTTTCAGATCTCAGTGGACGTTTATCTTGTTTTTTAAATAAATTATTATAACTCTAAACCCACAATAATACCGAATATTTACCTCCTGATTAAACAGGCCTGTTTCAAAACATGCCTGACAGTATATGGCAAGTGGCTTCCTCAAAAGCTGGTAGGGGCAGGGAGGTTCACAAAAACGAGAACCATGAAGTAATCATTGTAATGAGCAGGGGTTCAGAATTACCAGCCTGCAATACAGGGAGTAGCGTGTCCCCAGAGGAGCATACAAGAGCTGAAGAGCTGCTTCTGGAAGTGGGTGTTGTGTCTTTGTTGTCCCTTGGTGAAGTGCTGCTGTATTGGCACCAGTGCTTGCACTTACTGGGCAAGGAGCCAGGAATGGGAGGTTGGGTTTGGTTTTTCTTGAAAGGGTATTTGGCTTTGCCAAAGAAGTGGTGGTGGTCAGTTAGGAGTTTGTCCTGCCCCTGTGTTCACCACAGCTGTGCAGGATGTGGTGTCATCAGTCTGGCGCACAGCTGGTGGGCTGAGGTAAAGTGCTGCCTCCTGAATCGAGCCTTGGATGGGAGTGTGGAGAGGTAAAAAGGGTTAGGTGTAAATTCATTACAAAACCTGGATTCCTGTTCTTTAATTCACATTCTGTTGCATTTTGGTGTTTAACTTATAATTTCCAATTTCGGGCATAATATATTAGGGGTCAAAGCAGAGAGAAATCTGAAGCTCTAAAAATACTGACTAAACCACATCCTTGTGAAAAGCTGTTTCTGTTGGTCACAGAAACCCACTTGTGGTTGTCAAGTGTCCCTTGAACTCATTCCTGTTAATCTGGTGAAGGCTGAATTCACTGCGGTGCTTCTGAGGTGCTGATACCATTCCTGCTGAGGAACCCACTCACTTGCTAAGTGGCTTCTAGAGAACAAAGAACCCACACAGGATCTGAATCTGTTGGCCAGAAATTGAAAGATTACAAGATTTTTTTATTTAAATGGAATACCTGGATACTTTGGAAGTGGGATGCTGAACTTGTTGATAACTGCAGCACTTGTCTGTTTCCCCACTGTCTTTTCAGGAAACCAAGAATCTTATTTTCCACCTACAGTTTCTCCTTTAATTATTATTAACTTGCAACCACTGCAATCCTGTTTTCATTAAATTAATTGATTTGTTGAAAATTTGTTCATGAGAATTTACTTAGCTACTTTTGTGACACAGTAGTAATTACTGATTAACATTGACAAGAATTAAAGTGAACCTTCACATGTTGAGTCTGATCTTGTAAATCAATGGGGCAAGAGACTTGGCACTAATCATATAAAAATAAATGCAGATAGTTGATTTCTTCTCGACTTGTAACGAATAATGGAGATTCAGTTTAACATAGAAATGATGCTCAAAAGAATTATCTGCTTAGAAATGTAAAGCATTTAAGCTCTTCTCCAGGTGAGCACTCACAGGTAGTTTGGAAATGTAGGATTGAGCCTTTAAGAATTAAATACTCATGCAATTGGTTAAAATTTTTTGAACATTTTTATTACTGAGTGGGGACTGTGTATTTGTGCAGCAAGTTGGTGGTTTGGGATTTGATTGATTGATTGAGGGTTTTTTTCCCCTAAAATACCTACTTGGGCTTCCTTTCTGCTTTCCTTCCAGCTGGCCAGCTCAGCCAGTCAGCACATTACTCCCTCCAGCTGCCCTACAACGTGCTGGGCTTGGGCCGCAGCGCCAACTTCCTCGACCACTTGTACGTTGGCATCCCTCGTCCCTTAGGAGAAAAGGTTGGTTGACATTTAAGATTGTCAAGCTAATATTTGCAGTGCTACCTTTCCTAAGAGCCTTTGGATGGGAACACTGCTGGGACACTTTTTTTTTTCATTTTCTGAAGTAAGAATATCAAAGAAGTAAGTTTGCATACAGAAAGGTTTGCCCAAAAGAACCAGTTTGCCCAGTTGTTTGGGGGGTGTGGAAGCTGTGAAACCAGAGTAAAACCAAAAGAAGACTGAAACTGTCTGTAAATGTTAGCACAGGTATGTAGTGCTTGTTTGTAGGGCAAATGGGTATTCGGTCTGAGGGTCCAGTTATTCTGGACTGCAGTAGCTGTAGGGCTTTCCTGGGGTCACTGTGGCCAGCTGGGACTCACATAATCCCTTCTGCCTTGGTGAAACCGTGAAAGAAACCATAAGAAACCATGGTCAGTGTCATGGGAGGGGGAGATTACTGTGATTCTCTAATCTTTGTGTGACACATGAAAGTGGGGTCCCCACCATTTTCAGTCTTTAAAGATCTGATGGTACTACTTTGAAAAGTGAGTACTCAAATTGGCCTAATTCTGATTTGGGTAATTGCTTTGCCTGCCTCCTTTGTAGAATCAGTTCTTTTCTTCTTTCCCTATTATGTTGTTGCTTTGTACTTTTAAAGCAGATGCTGTGTTTCATGTCAGCAATAGTTATTCTGCTTTTTACTTTTGAGGAGTGGGTTTTAAAGCATTTTGGAGTTTTCAGAATAACAGGTTTATAAAAAGATAAGGGATTAATCACTTATATTTAACATTTTAAAAAACCCTACAACTCTTTTATTTCTCCTTTTGTATGTTTCAACAAATAATTTCTTTGCTTTTAAGTGTGTTGGCTTGTTAGGAATTGACACAGCCTTTGTTTTTCTTTCAGTCCGTAAGAAAACAAGAATGGACAGCTATCATACCAAACTCCCAGCTTATAGTCATTCCCTATCCTCATAACGTTCCTCGAAGGTAATGTCATCATTTGGATTTGCACTTCCCAAAATTACATTAATATATAGTTTACATTAGGCATTATGTGTAGGTTTAGAAATAGTTATTTGTATAGAAAGTTACTGAAGAGCAAGGGCAGGGGGTCAGTTCTGAGCTGGAGTTGAGAATGCTGCTCAGGTATTTACACAGGCTCTCAGATGGTGCCCATAAACAATCAAAACCTCTTACCAGCTCAGACAAACAATCAAAATGTATTACCAGCTCCACTCCTGTAAATAATAACATACTTGCTAGATTTAACAACATCCTCAGTGACAAATTACAAGCATGGTAATGGTTGAATTAAGCATTTTTGTTTCACCAAACATGCAATTTCTGTCTGGTTCTATAGAAAAGCTTTGCTTCAGCCCTTCTGAATGCAGTAGCTGTTGCTACAGGAATCAGTGTTTTCCTTTAAGGCAAGGTGAATGGGTTGGTTGCACGAGAGCTTGAACACAGAATTTGCTTTGCAATTAAAATGTTTCTCCCAGAAAGAGAGCATGTTTCTCTTTTTGCTTTTAGAGAAAACATTAGTCAAATATTCCAGCTGCGTTTTGCCGCTTGATCTACCAGTGAGGTCAGTTGCATTTATCATGCAGAAATGATTCTGACATCAGTTCAGCAGTTAATTTTACTATAGAACAAATAACAGTGGAGAAGTGATGTGCTGCTTGAGTTGCTAATTAACAACCACAGAAATAACATCTGCCAGATGAAAATTTAGTTACAGTCTTGAGGTATTTAAAGGTATGTGCTGTGCAAAACAATTTTTGTTATCGTATCTTTAAACTATTTTTGCTTTTGTATGAAGTGGGTTTGTGGACATTGTAGAATAGCAGAGGATGGAATCCCCAGAAGAAATCAGATTTCATAATAAAAGCTTCTTAATTTTTTTTTTTAATGTAAGTGTTTTTCTGAGAGGCCTCAACACAGAACCTGCTGCTGACAGCTTTCCCATGATAGGAAACATGTAGTACAAAAAGGGGATTCCTTGAGCCTCAGAACCCCACATGATTTGAGGGATATTTTCCAGGAGCCCTAAAGTGCTTAATTTTGTTGATCTTCAGCCATAATCAACTGGTTACACTGTCTAGAACTGCAGTTGTTCCTGTAAACTTCAGACAAAGAGAACTGGACCCATGAGCCTGTCCAAAAGGAGCTTCTCATGTGGAGGAAAAAATCTCTCAGGCTTATTTCCTCCTGCTGCTCCATGGCCCCAGGCCCCAGGCATTCCTGTGAAAGGTTTCCTTAAGCATTTTACTTTGGCGTAGGCAAGGGCAGAAAATAAATCTCCTCATGAGAAAAAACTCATTCCCTGAGGATATCCATAGCGTTCATGAAAAGTTAAACAGAAATTGTACTTAGACATGGTATTACTCAAAAATAATTACATTAAGCCATATATTTCCAAGTAAACATCATTAAGCTTCAGTCTCTAAGTAGAACTGCTCGTTTCTGTAGACCGAGTTGTCACCTGTCTTAGCCTAACAGGTTCTTTTCATCTTTTTAAGTTAAATCTGTTTTCTGCTTCTTAATGAAGGATATTAATGTTTCCTTGGATTTTCTTCTTTTGTGTAGCTGGAGTGCCAAGCTGTATTTGACCCCAAGTAACATTGTACTGCTAACAGCTATAGCCTTAATTGGTGTCTGCGTTTTCATCCTGGCAATAATTGGCATATTACACTGGCAAGAAAAGGTAAGCTAATTTACTGGAATATTTTCTATATATTTTCTATACTATTTAACGCTCCCTAATATTTTACATACCTGTACATTGGGGTTTTTTTTTACTATTTTTCTACAGTATAATAATTTCTGACACAGACTGAATTAAGTCCCAAAAGGTGTTACTATAAATTTAATATTTACCACAAGTTTAAAAATTGGCATTATTTTTATTTAAGCTCTAAGACACTTAAGCTTGTCCATGTTGCTCTTCATTTCTTTTTTTTTTTCCATTAAGCTGTTATTTTCAACTTAAATGAGACATCTTTGTTTCATATCTAAGCTTTCCATTTTGCAGTTTTAAGGAGAACTGTTTTGGAAAATGGAACATAAACTCAGTTTACTTGTCTTGAGTTCTGCTAAGTAATCTAAAAATAAGGAGGTCTTTTTTGTGTATTTCTCTTTGCTGGTTGCACTGACATCAGCATTCAGGAACATATAGGGAGTCAATTGTGCATATTGGCTGCTTTGCTCTGTGGGTCTGAATTATACATGCAGGGTATAGAAATCCATTGATTTGAAGAAGCATTTTGAAAGGGGCCTTTCATGTCACAAAAGAAATGCATTCCCATTTTTCTTAACTATGCTCAGTTTGCAATCATACCCAACTGGCAGAGTTGCCAATAAATGTTACTACATACCCAAACCATAATCATAGCTGTCAGATAAAATTACTGCACATTCTGACATGGTAGAACTGTTTGTTATTTTGTGCTCGTGGAAATAAAATGACCTTGTTAAACATTCAGATAAGCTTTGCGCATGCTTCATATTTAAATGTTATTTGTCTGTCAATCTTCACCCTTCAAAATGTTAAATAAAGTCTCCAACTAATAATAAAGCTGGGAATAAGGCACACAAAGGAGAGAAATACAAAGTTTATGATGGCTGTCGTTAGCATGTTCTGCTGTACCAAGAAAGCACTGTTTACTGGTAGCTCAGGGCTGGGCACTGCCTGGGTTTAATTCTCTCTCCAACATATCTTTAGCAAACAAGAGGAGCAGAAAAGGTACTTGGACTTTGAGTTGGGGAAGGATTAACTATGTATAATTCCATCTGGAGAAATGGAGATTTAATGGCAACATTCTAAACAGTTTTTATACAACAATTCAAGCATTGTAGTGTAAGGAAGGACTCGGCCCAGAGTGAGTGCTTTTAGAGCTGTTTTAAACCCCAGGTGTGTGAATGAAGTGGTGTATTGGTTATATTGTAAAGTCATTTCCAACTCTGCAGCACAAAATAGGCACAAATATTTGGACAAACTGTGTGTATTTTCAGACCACTGTATAAACATGCGTTAATTCCTATACTTTTCCGATGGATTTTTACCTTCCCAATTTTTAGAAGTGGTTGCCATACTGAACCAGTAAGAATGTTCACCAAGGCTGTATTGTGCATCACTGACATGTGTAAAGTTAAACTCCAAAGTTCCTTGTTTCTAAGCTTGTTCTTAGTTTGCTGTTTCTCAGCAATTCTCTCACAAAAATACTGTCCTGGCTAAATGCCACTTTCCCTTGCAGATCTCTGGAGTACATGTAGCAAAGAAAGGAAGGGGAAATGAACTGGCACTTGAAGTATTTTCTTTCCCCCAGAGGATGTATGTGTCTGTAAGCTGCAGTGTTTTATTCAGCAGTTTAAATAAACCCTGTACTTTGACCTCTGCAGATAAGTAGTAACAGGAGCCTTTTGTCTACAGTAGTTCTTACACACTCATCTGCCAGCCAACTATTGGAGTATTGAAATAACTGTAGGATTTAGGGGTAGGTGTTGCTCTGTCTTGCCTTAGAAATTTTGAGTGCATTGAAGAAAATAAAGCTTTGAAATCTCAGTTACTAGATTTTAGTTTTGATACATCAAATGAAAGAGAAATTGAAGAAGAATTGACACCATTATTCATCTTACAACAAATACAATCTTGCTACATTTACTACAGCCCTCAATAGTCTTTATTCTCATTCTTGATAACTTGCTTTGGGGTCATGAGGCCGGTCTTGGAAACACTGCACAGTGATGGAAATACTGCTAGAGAGGGTTTGCTGCATCCAGCAGAGTACCAGTTACTGTCAAATTTGAAGCAGTAATTTTTTCAGGAAGCATACAAGAAATGGAGTGGAAATTGTTTTCTAAGTGAGACTATGAAATTTTGTGGAATGTGACAAGCATTTCAGTGTAGGGAAGAGTGTGCCACTCCCCTCTTCCCACCCTTTTTTTGACATCCAGAATACTACTGACACTGATAAAGTCCCTGCCAAAAAAGCCAGACTGATATATCTTAAACGTCACTGACAGCTCTGCTGCTGCTACAAAATGCAGTAAAATCCATATTTAATCCAATGGAGTTGCTATCACACATAAACATTGTGTAATGAGGAAATCTTTGGCCTTGAGCCAAAGCAGAAGACAGGCACCGATTTCTGCCACAATTGTTGTGTATTTTTATCAACTGAGACACAAACCTGAATGCCCACACAGCACCTACTGGAGAGGCTTTTCTTCATTTTACTCCTTAAAAAAACAAAAAAGAAAGAAAGAAGTTGTGTCTGTGCAAGCTAAAAAGCATTTCAGTCTGCTTTGCCAAATTCTCTCATGCTGGGATTTACACATACTGTCTGTCATGACAAAAGCACTGTTTTCTAAAAAAGTTTGCACTGTGTGTTCAAGAATCCTTGAAGAAATGCTTCCATCCTCTGTTAAGTGCTTTAGCACACAAGAGGAGACATATGGGAGAGGACATTTTTACACATGACATGGATTATAGGTACAATTTAAATATTCTTCTTTTTTCCCAGCACCACCCAATTCACTCTATCAGCAGGTCAATGTGCGTTCTGCATAAATAAGCAGGGAAATGCATCCTACTTCACATTTTCATAATACAAACAAAAAACACAGAACATTTTTCACGTACTTGGTGCTGTTAATTGTTGGTTGAACTGCCATCTTGCTCTAAAATTGTATTTAACAGAATGTTTGTTAAATGAGATTCTTTGTACATGTAACATAAATTACATTTACAGTTAGTCCAAAGTAATTTCATCTTATATCTATAATGCAGACAAAATGCATACCAGGAAACAGTCTTCAGGTTTGAATTATTCCTTTTGAAAAGCATTATTAGAAATAACAGAAAATAATGGGTCATAAATACTACAGCAGTGGAGCATTAACAGCAGAAGCCAATTTTGCGTAGATTATTGCTATTTCAAGCTGACATCATTTAAAAGTTAATTGTTGGGGCTTTTACTAAGCTTTTTTGCCTTTTGTCAAATGGCTTGAAAAAAATCAACCATTCTCTGACACTTGACGGCTCATTTCTGTAACAGTATTGCTCTAGATTCCACAAAGTGTTTTTTTATTATTATTTTTCAGAAAGCAGATGACAGAGAGAAGCGACAGGAGGCTCATCGGTTCCATTTTGATGCTATGTGACATGCCTTAATATTTATGAAGGAGCTGCTACTCATTTGCTTAATTGAAAGACTAAATTCTGATTTTTAAAATTATTACCATGAAAGTACTGTTGGTGTGTTATTTGTAAATGTTGCATTATCTAGTATTTATTTGGAAAGTATTAAAATTAGACCTGAATGTCTCACAAGACCTTTCAGTTAAGAGACTGTATATAATAGCATTTGGCCTTTATTTAACAGAATTGTAAATTTATTTTTCTTAGTAAAGGGATCAAGTTGCATGTACCATTGTTTATGTACCAATTCTTTAGTAATATTTGATAGAAAGAAATCTGTGTAAATGAAGTGTAGCATTTCAGTGAGCAGAATACCTTGTACCACTTGAATTGGTCTTGTCCTTTATTCATTCTTGCAAAACAACCTGGTTTCTGAAAATTAAACTTGTGCAATTTCTCAGATGACTTAATCATTAATTATTTTGATTGTATTAAATGGTGCTTAACCTAAAGTATTCTGTATTTTTCTTTGTTTAAATCCATATGTGCAATAGTTAAGGAACTTAGGAAGTAGGGAACCAAAAGGACCCTGCAGTGTAATGCTAGTTCAGTCACCCTGGGATAGATGCAGTATTTATGTGTGCTAGTTCTAGGGAGAAGACAACGCATTAAAAAACTAAAATCATAATAATGTATCAGCATTACATAAACTGCTTTTATAATTAAACTATAACCACATTTATTTTAGAAAGGAACAAAGTCATTATGAAAGTAACTTTTTTTAACATAAGAAAGGTATGGGATTTTTTATTTTGTTTTGTTTTTCAAGAAGTTAAAAGAAACATTTTTGAGTAGCGATTGAGAATTGACGCCCTAAAATGTATTGCTAAGTGATGAGATATACAAAGATTAAATTAAGAATGCAATAGGACACTCAGAATAATCAACGCACATTTTCTATGTACACTGCTATGCCCAAATTTCATAAGGCTGTAATAATGACAGAAGACGAGTCGCTCAACTTTAAATATTTTAAGTGGTGATGAAGTTACAGTTGCTTAGTGTACTTGGGATCCTGGAAGAATCTCCAAGAATAACCATGCTTTTATTTTACGTGAGTTTACATGATTAATTTTGCATTTACATCAGTTAATTTGCATTTCTTACACTGTTTGATAAACTAGAACATCCTTTCTCAACAAACTGAAAGTGTTGGTGTTCAAGGCACTCACGTGTGCCATGGGTCCCTGCTCGGGTCTGGCACTTGCCTGGAATGCTCCCTGTGCCTGGCAGTGCAGCCCCAGACAAGAGGGAGCAGGTCCAAAGCTGGGCTAGTGGTGCCCACCCTGAGTCCCTGAGTCAGACACTGGGTTACCATGGCAGTGCTGAACACTGACCCATTCATACAGCAGCACTAAGCCAAAAGGCAGAGCAGCAGTGGCCTGAGCTCTGAAGTTTCACTGCGTATTTCCAATATGCACTGATCAGATGCCAGCAGAGAAGACTCTCATATCACATTACTGTTACTATTCAGGACAGAGTATTTCCTTAATGCACACCTTCAATTTTTCTCATGAAAAGGTAAGATTTTTTTTTTTAGAGAAACACTTAATGCTTTAGGACTTTTTTAACCACATTGATAGAATTGGTTCCCACCAGCAAAAGAAAAACAGATTTCATGATTAGGAGAATGCACAGTTCAGTACATTTTCCTGTCTTCTTCAGATGGTTGGAGAATAATGCTAAATGCATAATGCACTGTGGCAGCAAAGTTGTCTGTAGCCCTCTATCACAGTATAATACACATAGATTAGCTTCCTTATGTTTTTTGAAAAGGCAATTAGGAATAAAATAACCTCATGCTGACATTTAAGCTGTTGTATGAAACAATGAACTTGGTATCTTTTGCTCTGAGGTATTTTGCATGCTCAGTACTGCATCATTGCATCACTTTATACAATATAATAAAGTTTACCCCAGGTTCTAAGTACTTGTAGCATGGCTCACACAGTCTATGCATACTGTTTTGAATTAAGGCATTAAATATTGTTAAACCTGATGTCAGAGGTTTCATGTTGTACTTTGGTTCTCTCTTCTGTAAGCATTAAACATATGCTTGGGAAAGTTATTGCCCTTCTACCAGGAAGTTTAAGAAAGCAGCATCAATTAGAAAGTTGTAGTTCCAGGTGATTGTCACAGTAACTGAGAAGTGAGAAATAGTTTGAGCTACATAAATTTTCAAACTGCAGCCACTCTAACACAGCCCTGGTGAGAAATGCTATTGGAAGCTTCCTCGGTGTGAAATTTCACCTATATAAAAATACTGTTGACAGGCCAACTGACAGATGGCTGTTGAAATACCATCTTTCTTTGTTCTCATTTTGCATTAGAAGCTTTAAGACTGAATCTTCCTACCAGATTTATCATTAATGCACTATAATCCCCCAACAAAAGAACCAACTTTTCTGCTGCAGATTAATAGGCATGTTCTATATAGTATGATATTCCTCCTGTGCTGAGGCCATCGTGCTTAACAGACAGAGACATTAAAAACATTTACTACAGTTAATCAAGAAGTAATCACTACACATGCATCAAGTCAATTCAGGACTTGTGTAGAATCACAGAATGGTTTCGGTTGGAAAGAACTTCAAAGATCATTCAGTTCCAACCCCCCTGCCTTGGACAGGGACACCTTCCACTATCCCAGGTTGCTCCAAGCCCCATTCAGCCTGGCCTTGAACACTTCCAGGGATGAGGCATCCACAGCTTCTCTGGGAACCTGTGCCAGGGTCTCCCCACACCCTCAAAGGGAAGAATTTATTCCTAACACCTAATCTAAACCTCCTCACTGCCAGTGTGAGGCCATTCCTCCTTGTTCTGTCATTCCATCCCTTGTATATGTTTCTTTGTAGGCTCCTTTCATGCACTGGAAGGCCACGATGAAGTCACCCCAAAGCCTTCTCTTCTCCAGGCTGAACAATCCCAATTCTCTCAGCCTTTCCTCGCAGCAGAGCTGCTCCATCCCTCTGATCATCCTGGTACCTCCTCTGGCCTGGCTCCAGCAGCTCCAGGTCCTTCCTGTGCTGGGCCCCAGGGCTGGGGCAGCTCTGCAGGTGGGGTCTCACCTGTGTGGGGCAGAGGGACAGAATCCCCACTCCCTTACTGCCCCGCCCCCACGTCCTTCTCTGCAGGTTTGCTCTTGACCTATTGATCCCTAGCCTGTACCAATATTTGATATTCATACTGAATAGATACCAATGTATTGTAATTGATATATATATAACTTCTTTCAAATGAATGACACCAAAATAGAGCAGGAGAAGTCAATCCATAAGCTGCTGCTGTATTATAATCAACAGTGTAAAAGCATTAGCTGTCTCTATTTTGAAGGTATTCATAACCAAAAGAATTATTTTTTTAAATTTAGAAAATAAAAATATGCTTAAGATAATCTCATACTTTGCAAATACTTAGTACCAATTCTAAAGGGATGGGGAAATGTTTTGTTCAAAGAAATATGTTAAGAAATCAAGAGCACTAGAGGAGTTAAACATTGCTATGCTACTTTAGTAACCCTACCATCCATTCTGGGGACAGGATCTAGTTGCTGAGGCACTGGTAATACTGGTCTCCCTGTCACTTTGAAAATAATCAGCCACACACAGCACTATTTTTATAATTAATTCCTGACTTCAGTGAAAAATGTGATCCCATCTATAATACAATCCATAACAGGTATAACCTAATTTTGAAATTAATGAATTTTTCAACCTATGCCAAAAAAGTTTGTAGGTATATTCTAACAGTCAGATATAATTATATTGCCTAACAAATAGAGAAGTGCACTGAAAGCTTTCTGAAGGCTATCAGTTTTCTTCCTGACTATTCAAAAGTTTGCAGTGTTCATTATTCAGTAGTAAATAACAAAGCCAACTGTACATATTTATGATTATGTATTACATATTGTAATACAATTACAATTGTATTATAATACAATACTGAGGCACTTGCACCTTCTATAATTTTCTAATTAGAAATGATATAATGAAATCAGGATTTCTCAAAGGCACCTAAATCGTACTGACAAAACCAAGTACCAGAACAGTTAAAACATAACTCCTCATCTCCTTTCACTGTTGATGTCTACATTTTTGCAACCTCTTTTAAAAATAATGTCCAAATAGCTGCTAGTCTAAGGCTGTTTGTGTTGTACAGTTTGCTACTCAAGAGCAGAAAATATTTTAGGTAACATTAAAGTTAAAACTTCTCACAGAACAGCAAACCAAAGGAAGTTTTAAGAAGGAGGCAAACCCAGTTCTAATAATACAAATGCAAGCCTTTAGCTGGAGCAGAGCACTGTTGTAACTGACTCATTCATCAGCTGCTCAGGCAGGGGTTTACCTACATCAGAATGAGTCCCACTGCCTTCCCTGAACTACTGCTATTCAAAAATAATCATAAGGACTCGATAGAGCATCAGAACAATACACAGCTGGCTGTCCAAAAGCTGTCTTCAACCTTTCTTGACTCCCAAAGTCACGTTTAATTAAGTCAAACTTAGTGCCGGTTTGTCCCGGTGGCAAAGCGTTTTCCTCCCTGGAAACCTACACTCTGCAGGCTCAGAAGACGGGAACTGAAAGCTTCTTCAGACCTATCACCAGTGAAAGCACCACCTGTAACGAGAACTCCAGCAAAACAAAGCAACAGGGATGCCCACAGGAGAAATGTCTCTGAAAACAGCAGTAAACGGTGGCAAAGTGTGCCCCAAATCTACAAATTGATGCTACTCCCTGCCTCTCCCGCACTGACAGCGTGACACAGCCCTGGAAAGAGAACAGGATGGAAAAGCTGCTCACTTCCCCAAGTGTGTAATAGCTCTGTTCAACCTTCTAATGGACAGACCAGAAGTTCGGCTCTGCAGTTAAATTGACTGTAGCAGATTGTGTCTTTGCAATTGCTACTCAAACTTGTACTGCGCACACGGCATTACAAAGGTTTTCTCCTGTCTCTTTGGTGAGAGACAATTGACCACAAATAGTTCTCTTGAATGCAAATTCAGCCTGCGATCTGAGAATCGGGACAGTTCTCATTTCTTATATCATCACAAGTAATAAAAATATCCAAGTCAAATTTTGCCATCAGCTATACTGTGCATTCCAAAAAATAAAAAAAAAAAAGCAGGCAACCCCCTGTTTCCTAACAATCTGCACAACGGCACAGTCAGATTTTAATTATGTACTTGCAGAGAGGATAAAAAATTGTGGATGATGCCCAGATACAGTAGTCTTTGATTTTTTTTGCATTACTACAGTAAACATTTTTTTAGTAAAGAAAATACTGCCAAGTAGATACACCTATTGAGGACTTCTTTATGTATAGGAGTTTTCACTACACAACATTTCATCACACCGCTATAAATACATGGTTAAGATGGGAACAGAGGAATCGCTTTATCCACTGCTGGAATGTAGCAGCTATTTCACAATTCATGGAAAAACTACGCTTTGAGGAGGACTGTATCATCTCTATTTGAAATTGAAAGGACAATTCAAGTAAGTAGAATAATATAATTATGTAACTTGGGATTTTGCCAGACCATCAAGCTTAATACTTCATGAAGCTTCTTGCAACACTGAAATGGATCTTTAATACCCAGTAAAGCTCAGGACCTTTGCTGCGAGGTCTCGCCGGGGGTCCGGGAGGAGCTGCCGCCCCCCGCCCCGCAGCCCCGCGGGGCCCCGCGCCCGCTCCCTCCCGCTGCTCTCCGCTGCCTTCTCCATTTAATTCGCCCGCACTGACAATCACACTGACTTGAAGCGCCTGAAATATTTAACAGATAATCTGAAGCAAGAGAATGACCTTTTCTAACAGGATAGGCTGACCTTTGAACATTGTAGAAAGAATTTAACATTCAAATACACAGCTCTAAACCACAAGGAAATCAGAGCTTCACCTCGCACGGTCGTGTTAGACACTCTACTGAGCTGCCCTACTCCTTAAGCAGACGGACTCGCAAGTGGCAATTACGCATGTAATTTACGGTTTGCAAAATCTGTTGGGTCTAGCGAGTGGGTTGGTTCCCAATTGCTTCCACGAAGTGCCTGCGCTCGGACAGCGGAGTTCCGCGTGGGGCACCTGGAGGTGCAGCCGTGCACCTCTGCGCAGGAGCTGAATGAAGCGGAGACCGCGATCTCCTCCGTCCTGGGGGCAGAGGCAGCTCCCGGGCACAGCACCCCCGCGGCAGCTCCTGCGGGCCCGGGCCGGGGGCGCCCGGACGGCTCCTGCCCCTTGCGCAAAGCTTTGCAACATGCACAGGTATAAACATCTCCGTGTTTCAATACTTCTGGAGCCTGAACGAAAGATCTCAGCCTCGCCTGATCGGCAGTTCCAGGGAGGAGACATCCTGTAGGAAATGCCCAGTGATTCTTCAACCCGTGTTGCCTATGGGAAATTTGAAAGCATCTCTAAGGGACTACCGTGTTGCTATGATTTTACACGTAGCTTATGGGCACTACAGCCTTCCGCGGCCATGCTCCCGGCTGTCCGGCACAGCCGCGGCTCTCGCCCTCACGCAGCTCCCTCGGCAGCTCGGAGGGGTCAGTCAGAATGGGAGTCCCCGCGGCGGGATCTGCTGGCCGGCGCCTCTCCCTCCCTGCCCTTCCCCCGACATCGCCACCTGCCTCCACCTCAGGCCCTTTCCCTAAGTAACATCTCCCCTCACAAGCTAACACGATGTGATGGATAACCAGAGGGACGAGAGCCAGGGCAGGCAGCAGGCTAAGTACGCCTTTTTATTAACTTCTTGTAAAGTAATAGCTCCATTTTAGCTGTCACTCCTGTCAAACAACAGCCGCACAATAGCTGTGATGGGCTCTTCCCGGCGCCGGAGCTGCAGGGAGCACACTGCAGCCAGGCAGGCAGCTGGGCACGCCGCACTGCCGGAGCCGCGCGGGCTGCCTGCCACCAGCGAAGGGGGCGAAGGGGAGCAACGGAAGACCAAGGGAAGCACCTTTTACCCCATCGGGACCCACTCAGATCCTAAACAAAGCCGGGAAGCCGGGATTCAGGCTTATCCCAGCTACCGTGTCCTGGAGAGGGACCCCACGGCTCGCCCCCTCCGCGGCGGGGGACGCTCTCCGGGCGGCCAGCACCGTACACGGGAAAATCCCGGCAGAAGGGGGGCAGGATGGGCCTGGGGCGTGAGGCACGGCAGAGCACCGAGGTGGGGCACTTCAACGGGGCCAGCCCGGCTCCCCGTGGCGACGGGGTGAGGACAGGTGCTGCCCCAGCACCGTCGCCCCCGCCTCGGTGCCCGGCCGAGCGGGAGGAGCACAGCGGCCCCGCCGGCTGCGGCTGTGGCTGCTTGCGGGGCTCCGTCGGGGGCGGGCACATGCGTACAAGCAGCTCATCCAGGCAAACACCCCTCACATCTTAAATGAGCTTCATTTAGCAGCAGCCGCTTCAGTCGGGCTGGGAGCTGCCGGGCTGCATTTGCAGCGCCGTGCGCGGAGCCCCCCTGGGCAGGCCAGCCTCGACGGAGCTCGCCGCGCCCCGTTCTCGATGGGACTGAGCGCGGCGGCGGCTTC
>VZRS01009356.1:237833-296669 GCA_013398055.1 Ifrita kowaldi
CGGGCCGGGGGCCCGCACCCATCCCGGGCTGCTCCCGGTCCCGCGGGCGGGCGGGCGGCGGAGACACCTCGGCACCTCGGGTTTGACGGGGTCCCAGCGCCGGAGACACCTCGGCACCTCGGGTTTGGGGGTCCCAGCGGCAGGGACACCTCGGGTTCGGGGGGGTCCCAGCCTGCAGAAACGTCGGTCACAGTAGCAGCGACTCTACCCCAGTGCCCCTTACATTCCCGAGACACACCGACAATTTCCTACGCTCGTCTTTTCACAGTAAAAATACTCTTTACTTTCGGGACTCTGCTGACGAGCTCAACACTGTTCAGGTTATCACACTTGTTATCGGGAGCAAGGTTTGTTTTCAGTAAGGTTTTCACAAAATCAGTCACCTGAGTCACAAGCTACACCCTGACCGGTGTTTACTGGTTTTCTTCTTGGGGCTTTTAAATCTTGTTTCTAACTTCTTTCTGTTCGGAGGTAAACAACTGAGCAGGGCTCCTCGTCCGAGCATTTCTTTGTCTGTGCTATTATTTATACAGCTTGACAATGGGCGAGGGTTTTCTGTTAGAAAATAAAGCTTGATGTGGCACTTAACCTTGTGCCTCAAGAGATTATTTCTAGCATTCTGTATCTTCTTGAGCAATAGCAGACTTGATGGGGATTTCAGTCTATTTTTTAATTATTATTATTATTTTAAATTATTCTGTTAGGAGATGTTGGTGTGACTGCATGCATTATTGAAGCCAACAAGGCATTACTGCAGAGTGGAGAACTGTTGTGAATACATTGATGTCTTCCCACAGTATGAAAGTTGTAAAGAAGTCTGGTTAAATCCAGAATGGTTCCATGTGCCGTAAAATCCCATGTTCCTGGTATGAAGGACTTAATATCCTTAGGATTTCAATAAATCTTTTACATTTATTAGCATAATAACTGAGAGATAGAAGATAACTTGTTCTAAATAAATGTTTCTATATATATATATTGTTAACCATCCACTGAGTTTAGACAACATAGGAACATATTGCTTACATGGGGAAGACAAGGCATTTAGATTTTTTTTCTACTGCCTCTTTTAAGTAACATATTTAAATATCACATGCCACTATAAAACAACCATAAAATACAACTGATGTATCTACTACTTAAATACTTTTTACACATGCAGATTTAATTACATTTCAGAAATATGGGATTGCTGCAAAACTGACTGTACAGGTTTTCCACTGAACAGACCTATATATTTTTTATAATCACACTAGTGTCCGGGTAAAAAGTCCCTCTACAGGAAGTTTTTTGTATTATTCATAATCCATAAATTGCACAAAGCCATTAGTCAATAAGCTGTTAGTATTCTAAATGCATCCCTTGCCATGACTACAGAAACAACCTTTCATTACTTAGCATCATACACTCCCTTTTATCTCTGCTTCACTTGAAGTCATTACATAGTCCCATTATTACACCTAATCAGAAACAAAAAAGTATATTCCTGTAGATAGACATATAGATTTAGTTCCAGAAGGAAACTGCTGGGAATGAAATTCAAAGAAACCCTCCGTATTTTACAAATTGCATCTTAAATTCTGCATGGAAGCTCTACCTACAGTAGCAGTATTTGTTTTTCTTCATACAAATAGCTTCATGTGCAGAACTGGGGGAGTTCTGCTAAACCATAAATGAAGTACCATGAAGCTCAGTGTATCATGAGAAATCATATTTTATTTAATACTTCTTAGAAACAGTTTAGTCTTCTGTTCTTAACATGGAATGCATGTGTACATTTCTGGCATCCACAAGGGTTCTATTTTGTGGCTGTGT
This sequence comes from Ifrita kowaldi, assembly GCA_013398055.1. Classification (NCBI taxonomy): domain Eukaryota; kingdom Metazoa; phylum Chordata; class Aves; order Passeriformes; family Cinclosomatidae; genus Ifrita; species Ifrita kowaldi. Next base: position 239,649 of record VZRS01009356.1, read on the forward strand.
TACCTCAGGGCAGAAAAGATCCCATCATACTTTGTGGCAGTTGATATTTCTTATATTAAGCTTGTTCAGAACTATTCTTCTGTTCTTCCTCAGATATCAATAACAAGGGCTGATTTAAATAAACATCTTAATGTACTTATTTCTGTCTCTGTCCATAGTGTTCAGCAAAACTTTTGAAAGTCTCATCCTGAGTCCCATCATCCTGCATGGATTCTTTGCTCTCCTCCAGCTCTCCCAGGCAGCAGTGCTGAGTGGCAGCACTGGTGGAGCACAACAGCCCTGGGATTGCAGTGGCTGCAGCTTTTGCTCAAGTTGAGCCCAGCCAGTGCCCACCTGCTTTCTTAGTGGGGTCTGTAACCTCTCGGAGGCCAAGAGCATGCTGCATTTGGGCTGTTGGAAGACAAAGCCTTTTCCTCCTGCCTCCAGTTCCCAATGACATCTTAAACACACTGGAATCATTCCCTGAGCCTGGCACAGCTTGCAAAATGCAACTGCTCTGCAACAATAAAGCACCATAACCCTCTACTTCATGAGAGAGAAAAGTAGCTGCTTTCATAATAAAGTCATGACCCTGCTATGCATAGGAAGTAAATATACCTATCTTGAATTTCCTCATATCTGGTATTCCCCCAAAATGGGTTTGCTAAGAGCTTGTTCCCATGCTTCAAATATGCTCCCTCTTTCATTTCCATATGCTGTTATTTGCTTAAAAAAACTGTACAAGCCGTCAGTTAAATCCTTCCTGTACATTGGTTTTGGTCTATTTCAGTTAATACATTGGAGTAATTTAAAAAGCCATAGAGAGAATTCAGAAAAAAGGTTCTGACCCAATAATTCAACAAGCAGCCAGGGCTAGAACAAATTACTGCTATATTCCCAACCTTCCAGTGGACTACGGAATTATTTCCAACTCTGTCAGGTTGCAAGAATGTGGACTGCTACGATTTAACTTCCTGCCATTCTACTCAGGCTCCTCATTTGCATTTTGGTGTGATTTTAACAGTTAATTTCTCACAAACAAGTAGTGTTAGGAAGTAATGCTTCCTTCCACACAAAAGCTATAAATTATGGCTGCCTGTTTCCAAAACCAAAAGGTGTAATAATACTACGAAAAGCTGAAAACAAGCAGAAAAAAGGTAATTAAAAAATCTCCTAATAGTTTCATGATTTGTTCATTGAAGCCAAAAGCAAAGTACTGACTGTAGAAGCTACAGTGACCCTAATGAAGGCAGTATCAAGTGAAGTCAGAATATTATTTTTTACTAAATAAACAGTATCTACTTGCAGCCTTTTCTGCTGCACTGAAAAAAAAGTGAAGCCCAAACTGCTCACAATGCTAAGCAGTTCAGCAGAAGTAACTCAAGTAACTGAGGAACAGGATTCAAAAAACTGCAGTGTTGAAAATAAGGCGAGTATTTGGTGGTGTGTATTATGCCTTGCTCTTAATACACATATAAACATAATACTCAAAATGCAGTACTCTGCAACACAACTTCAAAAACATTAACTCCCTCCTTTTCCTAAGACATAGTTGACCATGACCACTAAAATTTTTACAGAACAAGTTGGCTACAATTACATTGATATTAATAGCAGATTTCAGTGTATAAATCAGGTATGTGGCTGTAGCCAGTGTACAGAATAACACTGGATTGCAGCTAAAGGAGCCACTGAATTATGTATCCCTGTATAATGAAAAAGTTAAGATTTTCAGCATCTTCCGTAAGGTTTAATTCACAGGGAGAGATTAGAGAGAAAAAAATTACTCCTGAAGTAAAACTTCACAAGCTATTCATCATTTATGAACCTGTCAGAAAGTAACAATTTAATTCACTGCAGAAATGAAGAGAGCTGCTAATTGCACATACTCTTGTACGTGTAGTTTACATAAAAACAAACCCATCACTAGGAGTATAACCTGTCTGGACTGAAGCAAAATTTTAGTGTCTTGGATTCAAGTTGGGGTTCTAGCAGTGCAAACAAGCATGCTGCTTTTCTGCCTTATATACTCTAATTTGGTTTTTTAATTAATGAAGCACTTACAGTGTAGGACAATTTAAGCAGCTTGCTACCTTTAAACAGCTTGCTGCCTCTGTCAGTATATGACTGGCAACTGCCATCTCAAATACCGGAAGATAGGGAGTTGGGGGAGTGTAAATTTTACAACAAAAATCAGCAGGTAACTTTTAATGAAAAAAATCCACATTTCTTATAGATTATCTTTGTGCTTCACTCAGTTTTCTGTTACTACAAAGCTGACCCCACTATGCAGCAGGAAAGGATGGCCAATATGTTAACAGATTATTTCACAAAACCTCCTTCTTTATCATATGGTAAAATTGATGAACACGAAGTTCTGTCTCTTTTTAAGGGACTGAGAGTGAGAAGCTGGGGAAGAAAAAATTGTACTCTGTACATAAATTTTTGCCAGACATGACAGAAGATAGCAGAAAAGAACTTTCAATATTAATTGCATAATAGACATTCCAGAAAAGATTTCCACTGAAAAATATAGTATATTGCTAATAAATAAGAGAAGATAAAGAAGTCTGGTATAATCAGATCGATTTCTAAGTCAAAAGTATCACTATCCAATTTCTCTCGGAATAAGTTATCTCTGGGAAAGATGTATTCAGAATAGTCATGTGCAGCAGGATCCCCTCTGTCAGCTAGAGGGAAATCATCTGAACTTGAAGTCAGTGTATATATTTTAATAAGGTTTTTGAAACCCCTCATCAACATGGTTTGCACATGCAGTCTTCTCATCAGGCTCTTGCTGCACACAGCTTGGAGATGAGAAAAAAAGGCTCTTCCATATAAAAAGGAAAGTTTCTATTTTAAAAATGAAAGCTATCATTCTTCTCGCAGAAGTTTTGCTGGCAGACACACCCAGGGATGGATTATAAGTAACAGGATGTGGAGCAACTGGTAAAATGAAGCAGCCCACAGCTGCTTATACATTTCTAATGGAGGACGGGATCGGAAATGTTAAATGTTCTGAGCAAACCTAGAGGGGACTTTGTCACAGATCCATCCAAGCATGAATTGTTCTGGAGATGATTTTTATCAAAGGGACCTGGGAGAACTGCACTTACTTCCTGAATCAGTTAACCTGGTTTCTCTGCAGAGATAGAGTCCCAATTTGTTTCTCTGGCAATCTTAAAGAGAGGAATCCCTACTGGAAACAGCTGGAGTGAGATGAAACTGTTATATCTCAGAATAGACCTGAGTGCATTCAGATATCCTGCTGGCAGCTAATGGCTAACAAGATTTGGATCTTAGAAGGCGCCAAAGTCACTGTTAATAGCTGGTGAAGCCCACTTCTGCTATCAAGCTTTTGTGAGAAGGATTAAAAATGTGTTGGCAGCTCCACTAGCATGCTCTGGGTTAGACTTTAAACCAGCTAAAATATGTCTTGCCTGATGCACACCTTCATCTCTGTACTTTATTCTGTGGCAATCCTGCTGTATGTTCCAGTATGAGGAAATCACTGGAGCTATTAATAGGATAAGTTGTAGGCAGCCACCTTAACTGCTCTTTGATACTCATTTTACCAATCTGCAAATGTTCTGTTGAGACCACAATAGATTAAGGAATATATACAGACTATGAACTGTAAAAATGTTTGGGATTCAAAAACTGCTGTGTTTTCATCCTCAGCAATAGAATTGTTAGGCTAAAATATAGCAGCAACAGATGCAATCCAGTATTCCTTTTGTCAATTAACAAACATAGCGAATGCTAGGAAGAGAGAGACAAATCTCATTCCTTGAAATTTACAGTTTGTGTTTCCGAGCTAAAAATGGCTTTAATCCAAAAGCAGTTAATAAGCTTTTTGAAAGAAGAGGAGGTGACCATCCACACAGAATTACATTACATCCAAAGTGTCTGGACACTTTACCTGTCTGTCTGAATTGCACAAGTTCTTTACAAGACCACCTACCAGTCAGTCAGTCACTTTGAATTTGTGCAGCAACTAATCCTTGATCAGAGTCCTTAAAAGCAACCAAAACATGTGTAATTTATGTTGGCCAGAGAATAGGATAGGATATGACATCATAAATGTCCCCAGCACATTAATAGCTAATATTAATGTTTAGACACCTGTGAGTAAAAAATGGATATAAAAGCTGAAATACTGTGATGAGCAGTTGCTGAAAGTAACATTAATTTTAGCACACAGGGCAAATGAGGAGCTAGGTTTAAGAAGAATACACAGAAAAGGAATCATTCCCGTAAGGCAAAACAGAGTATATAATTAAGATCAAGCATTTGTTACTCTAGGCTGTATCTGCCAGAAAGAAGCAGGCGTCCTGGCTAGATTTTCCAACATGCATGACCTGTGCGTTGCCAATTACTGTCTATCTGGACTATGTGTGTACAAGGTGCTGCTTAATCCAGGGAGCAGAGCACAGAGATCCAATGAATCCTGCTTTAAGCAAAGTTTGTCATCTTTATCCCTAGGATTCTGGCTACCACTATACACTATACTAAGAATGTGTAATACTCTAAATGATTAAGTCTTTATTTTAAAAAATGGTGAAATTTTTCACTGTGTTTCTCAGTTGTGCCTGACTGCTCCCCAGTTTGATATTCAGCTTGCCCTGCATGCATAGATCCCCCATTGTCATCGCTGAAGACAGACTCTGCTCTCAGAGCCACACAGCAAATCTAGTCTGTTGTCTCTGTGTGAAGATCCCTAGAGCATGCAGAAAGAGCAAAGGAAAGACATGTCATAGGGAGCTCAGAGCTGTACTGTATCCCATGAAATCTGAAGAATGCATTTTGCCAGAAAGTACAAGCAGATGTCAGATTCGCAGCCTGAAGCACTTGTTTTTCTAAGCAAGATGCTGATTTCTCAGTATTGGCTTGAGCACCCATTTACTGCAAAACTAACTACATTATTCTCGTTTTTAGAGAGAAGTAGGAGCCACACATTTGTGAACCTCTCTATATATGTGCAGTGCAGAAATCGACTTCTTTTTTTAAGCTTAGATTTTATTTTAAAAAATTTAAGAAATGCCAACAGAGAACATCTTCACTCCTGCAAACAATGCAGAGTTTATTACACCAGTTCAGAGGCTTCTTTTATATTATGCCATAAGCCTACTTCAACAACAGAATAGTAAGATCTTGCACTGTATGTTTAGTGTCTTCACTCNTTAAAAAATTTAAGAAATGCCAACAGAGAACATCTTCACTCCTGCAAACAATGCAGAGTTTATTACACCAGTTCAGAGGCTTCTTTTATATTATGCCATAAGCCTACTTCAACAACAGAATAGTAAGATCTTGCACTGTATGTTTAGTGTCTTCACTCTTCAAAATTTATACAGCTGTCTGCAGGCTATGTGATCTAAAATATTTCATGCAAAGAAGGGAAGAAAATGAAAAATCCATTCTTTTAAAAACAGAGACAGAAACTTGCTGCTTTTTCTGTATTCCTAGTTCATGCTCACACAGGTAAAAACTATCAGAGCTTTAAATGGTAGTACAAAAGTGTGCACCATAATTCATGAAATACAGTCTGTAGCAAATAGCAGATTCATGAATAAAAGAAGCTCCTCAATCTCTGCCTCGGTGTCCATGCTGCTGTTAGCTTAATGATGGCCTCTTCTGCAGGGTACAGATCATGAAGTGAAAGCTCAATGTAACGTGCAGAAGCACAAACTTTTATTACATTTATCGCTTAAGTATCTCTCAGTTCATCAGGTCAGTGTCCCATAGTTCAGTATCCTCTGGTAGAATTCTCACCATACTCCTCCAGTAAAAACAAAACACTCAGCTCTCCCCTTGCATCCCTTTGATTCAATGCAATCCTGCACTGTGTGTGCTGTTGCTGACATCAGCAAGGCATGTTCAAGTGGCATTTTTACTCACTGCTTCTGCTCCCTGTACCATAATAGACTGTGGAGCTAAGCCTAGACTTACCTTTCATCCACACTGAAGAACAGTCATGTCAGAGAGATCTGTAAGAGACTTTAAAAGAGAAAAAAGGAGCAGAGAAATACTGTGTCCCATTGTAAGTTCAGGTGTGCTACAAGTATTTGAATTGCAGTTTATTAGAAATAACAAGATCATTCTTCATTCTTCAAGAAGTGCTACAAGACTCTTAGTGAAAGTGGTTCAGTCTCTCATGTCCTAATTGCTGTGTCTGTGTCCCTGCTGCACTACCAGGACAGTAGTTCAGCACTAGCTCTCTACTACATCATCTTCCAGGATTTGTCTCTTCCCTAGACATCTTCCTGCTTATGGATTTGTACTGTCCAGATTAGTCTTTGAGAGTCAAAATTATTTTTCCAGGAAGTAGTATGGATTCAGGACACCAGGAGATTGTTTTGTTGTTGTTTAAATGCACACAAAAATGGGTTAATGGAAACAGTCTGAAAGGTCTAAAAATATCCTGACTGATTTTTTTTTCCTTTTCTTTTCATCCTGAATGTTGATAGACCTTATTTTCAGCCCCCAAACTCCTGTTTGCTTTCCCACATTATACTGTGTCATGTCAATGCACTCAGTTTAAGGCAATACTATCTCAGTGAATCCTGCCCAGTACTCTCAGGAAGAACAGGTAAGTCCTCTCCACCTTCTTGCCAGCAATGTCACACAGATAAGGACAGCACACATCCAGACCATTAGCCAGAGATACCTCTTTTCTTTATCATACTGTCACCCAGGATAAAAGTAGTGGCAAAGGAAGACCCTGGAACATTTGCTACCTGGGTTACTCTGAATACATCTTAAGGGTTGTTGAGAGCATGAGAAGGATGGGCATTGCCAGGGCAGGGCAAGAATGAGGTGGAAGAGATTAAAACTGAAGAGGATGAAAAGGGCAGGGAACAAAGAGAAGGTGCCCCGTACTATTCCCATTCATCCATATAATATGACAAAAGGAAGACAGTAAGACAAATATTCAGCCCATATCTTCTGCAGTTGCCTGCATAACCATGCTGCTCTGCACAGAATATGCAGTGTTTGTTTGCATTTACACGCATACAAGTGCTGGACTATTTATAGAAACAGCACAGCTTTAGTGAAAGCCAATCAGGCTTTCTGAAGTCCTTTCAGGGGGCTTGTTTCTTTATCCACATCACCAAGAAGGGAAATCAATGGTTAGTGTGACAGAACATCTATTCTTATGTTGTTTCCATCAGTACAATCACTGAAATAAACGTAGATGATAAAAAAAAAAAGGATACTGTAACAATGGTAGCCATAGTAAAGAGCTGTACTAAATAAAAACCAAAGCAAACCAACAAACCCTCAATTTTTCACTGTTACTTGAAAGTGACTATTTGCATTCATTTTGTTAGTCACGTGTTTACTTCGCTCCTATTTCTCTGTGTGTTTAAGAAAAAAAGTCAAAGCTCATTTTGCATTTTGAGAAGCAATGTAAATTATACAGAGCTTGCTCTCTCCTTGCAAAACAGAGGGTGGGCACAGCACATCTTTAAGAAAGGTGAATTCAGTAGAACATACTGACACATTATTTACACAGGATTGGGGAAACTGCCTTTACTTTAACAATAAAGGCCAGCTTTGAAGTGTTGCACCAAAACCAGTGTAGAAAAAACCCAAAGAAAAGAGATTGACAACTTCATAACCACTGTCCAGATTCTCTGTTAGGGACAAATGATCTCAGGAGTACTAATGCATTGTAATTCATGCAACTCATAAACTCAGATTTTTCAGTGTAGAGTTTAAACAGAGAAGCTGCAAAAATAAACAGCAAATAATTTTGAAATAATATCATATATATAAGAAATAGTAAAAACTAAAACCAGCTGAAAACTAATGTCAATCATATGTTAATAAAGATGGGATATTTGTTTATTTGCTTTAAAGACTCTAGGGAATATCCATAACCTGAATACCAGTAATGGGTGCTAGATACTTTCTTCTGAAGGAGGAATTCTCAGTCTAGGGTGAGTCAGCAATGATTAGCAGCAGATACTTTGTATTTAGATAATGACAGATAGTGTATTTTTAAGTATATTAATATTGATGAAAATGCAGAATTATTGCAAAGATGGAAATTGAAAAACTACTTAAATCTTCACCTACTCTAACATAATCCATCCCTAAAAATCAAATAAGCTTCTAAGAACAGAGCACTTGTTTGCAAGACCCAAATGGTATTTTAGAAAACACCCACAGTTATGAACCTGACTTACACAGGGAAAGCAGTTGATGGTGAGGAGAGTTTCAGAATGAAACCCAGTCTGCTTCAATATGAGTAGAGAGAAGAAAGGGCAGCAGAAACATACATAATAAAACATAAATGCTAGATGGACACCTTCAGGAGCAGGCTTTGATTCCTTTTATCTTTTCCCAAGATAATACATCCATGCCACCGTTAGAGGAGCATCTGGATGAGTTAAGATTACTGTAGTTCGCAGTCAGTGCATGCTCACTCTGGAGCTCTAAAGGGCTCTAAGTCCAACAGCAACACAAGGAAAACCACAGATGGAGAAAATGCCATTTCAACTGAGCCACTAAAATGCCAGAGCAACAAGGCAGGAAAGCTGGGAAAATAAAATTAACTTCTTGAATGTGACAATAAAATTCCTGTTGAAATCTTTTCTTTGCCCTGCAGTGCTAAGGCCATGCCTGCCTGACAAGTAGATTAAGAACATGGAAAAGGCCAAAGCAGGTTACACCAAAGGTCCATCTAGCCTGGTATCTTCTTTTACAGAGATACAGAAGCAGAAAGAGTATAAAAGTAGAGCAAATTATATTTGCCCCAAATACATCCCAGACTTCCGACAACTTATGGCTTAAGGGGTTTCTGAAACAGACTTTTCTACCTCAAGGATGCATTATGAAGTATGTGCATTAAAAAAAAAAAACAAAACTGAAATCTTTGTTTAATTTGAACACGCCACCTGCTCGCTTTGTCTGACATGCCCTGGTTCTCTAATGGAAGAGACAAGTAGTAGTTGCTGAGTTCTCAATCTCAATGATAGTTGTGATTTTGTAATTTGTATCCTATCTCCCCTCAGCCAGCTTTTGTCCAGGGCAGTCCAGGCCTGCTTAGCTAGGTCTGTAAGAAATGTATCCAGAATTTCTGGGATACTCAAGATGGAAGCAAATTAAACATTTGAAGAGTGGCATGTTAATGTACTCTATTTCATTCTCTTTCCCCCTCCTGGTAATCCCAAACAATTTGAGGTGACAAAGCATTTTAGGAAAACCCGAACATTAAGCCTGCTTTAAAGTTGCTGATGGACTGTGGAATATGGAATCTTTCATATGTGCTGTTCATACTGATGCTTCTTGAGTGCAGGGAATGCGTAAACATAAGGGAAAGGCCAAAAGTAAAACAGCCAGGAAGGAAGCAAGGGGGGAGGGAGGCTCTCCATCTCCAGAACTTGCATCTGCCCATTTTCTACTGCCCCATCATTTGCAGAAATCGCTGGTATTGTGTGGCAGCATCACAACAACCAGTCTTGCAAGCACAGTTCTGTGAAATCTATGCAGGGGTTAAGACCGTGCAGTGTCTCCTGTGGTCCGGATTAATTTCTTGGAAGCTGGAGAAGTCTTTTGCACACATTATGCAAATAGAGTTTTAAGATAAATATGATTCATTATAGCAGTGAAACATCTTGTTTCAGGATATAAAAGTTTTATAGACAACAGATACCATAAAAACTCTAGAAAATATTCTTAAAGTCCCCTCAAACAATTAATTGCTGTTCTCATACACACTTTCTTGAGGAACCTGGAAGAAGGACCAGCAGTGCATGTAGACTGCAGTGATTTCATAAGTTGAAATTTTAAAGAAAACACATTAATTAATTACATATTTTTGTATGTTCTGAGTTGTTTTGGTCAGTGATGCCAGGATTTGCATGAATTGTGACTGCAGAAAACTCTGTAACTTCAAAGAATTACTGATGTTTTTCCTGTCTAACTTCTTTCATCAGTGTTGCTTGTAACAATCCTGGTAGTGGAAGGCATTGCCATTGCACAGAAGACACAAGGTACATTTTAGTTTGATGATTTTCTCTCAAAAAATGTAACAGTTTTATAACTTTTAATTGAGCATTATAAGTGAAAGGAAGTGTTTGCATTCAGATTTTAATAGCTCTTGAATTACCAACATGAATTGTAGTATTTTCCATTTCCCCCATCTGCTGCATTTTCTCCCAAATGATCAAAGCCATCCAGTCACAAAGAACATGGAAGTTTCACTTTTCCAGGTAAAGTTCTACAGTTTTAGATGTTAGAGGTGAGAAAGAAACCACCACGGAAATTCATGTTTTCTGTATCTGACAACAAGCTTTTCAAATAGTCCACCCACAAACATTTTTGAAGCCTGCTGAGTGGGGAAGGAATCAATTTCACAAACCTTATTTTTTCATATGTGGGATTACCCACACTTAAGGGAGAAGAATTCCTTGAACTGCCACCTACAGAATTTCCTTGAAAAATTTCTGCAGGAGAGAGAGTTTTCACCCCCATAAATCAAAAAGCTGTCAAGATACCAGTGGAAGGTGATGTAATTTACTGGAGGCATCTAAGACCTGTACCAGCATGGATGTCCTCTCACAGCCAATTAAAACTGTGTAAATATAAATAACACTATGAGTGCACCCTGTGAGATTTAGGAAATATCTAGCAGAAACCACATATCCTGTGCCTTACTCTCTCCAGTTCTGCTGATACCAAGGAGAAGGGTCAAAGGTACTTAAGAATGTCAGAGATCATACTATTCCCAACCTCTTCTCCATGGATGAGGAAATTCGAACCAAGCTTCTGTGAATGGTCCAGCATGAAGAACTGTCTTACTAAACAGCCTAATCTCAGTCACAGAACACATTTCCCTGTACATCCAGAAGAGGAGCTTTGATCTTAAATGAGACCCTTAGCTACCAGGGCAATCTGTCTATTGCTAGTAATTTTATTAACTACCATCGCTGGATTTAGTGTATTTGCATATTGTAATTCATTCTGTTACAAACACTCTGTATTCCAACAAATTACTGTAAATAGATATCCCACCTAAGTATAGCATATTCTGGAATCAGGGTCAAAACCAGTGAAAGCTGACAAATATTTCTGATTATATTTACATGGGAACAGAAGTAAGCCATAAAATAATGGTATTGGCAGCCACTGTGACTATTTCACTTAGAAAGAAGAGTATCAAAAACCTGAACTGAGTTGAGTAAAAAAAAAAATTACTCCCTCTCTTTCCTTTCCAAAGATCTCTGGACATACTTGATATTCAAAAACTGTGATATCTTTAGGATATACCCCACCACAAAACTAAACATAAGATTTTCTTAGATAGATATTAATGAGCACCTTACAAGATGGCTGGCAACCAAAATAAAAACCAAAATAAATTACTTACCTCTTTATAGGCTGTGTGTCATGCCAGAGTTTTACTTTAGCAAATCTGCATGCTTGCAGAAGAAACTTATTTGATCACTTTTTCTTTTTTTTTTGCTTAAGGTGGGCAAAATATTGGAGTGAATCGCATTCCTCCCACCCAGTGTGACAACTGGGTCCGGACCAGTAATGGAGGACATTTTGCTTCACCAAACTACCCAAACATGTACCCACCCAATCAAGAGTGCATCTATATCTTAGAAGGTACATGCTGTATTTCTGTTTTGTTTTGCTGTAATCTTACTGTTAAATGGAAAATCTTGAACTGTTAAAACTGTCATCTTACACTGCTGTAAAGTATTGCATGGCCATACTGGTAATATAATGAATTCTGCAGTCATTTACTTGAACAAGAAGCAAACTTTGCTCTCTCAAGTAATAATAACAAATAAACAAGAAATGCAAACATTAAGAAATCAGCAGTGTAGACTAAGACATACCCTCACAGCTAGGAAAAGCAGCAGCATATCTACTGTAATCTGTGAAGGTACAGAATTATTAAGATCAAAATTGTAGCTTGTTATCTTAATATCACTGATAATAGATTGCAAAAGACGAAGACTATTTCATACTATGCTGTATTGTTCTATCTCACTAGCAGAAAACCTTTATGCTGTCCTTCATTAATAAAAAAGATATATCTGGCTGCCATAGCACTGTACTAAAAATACAGAGATTTGTTAGCACTGCTGAGGTCACTATTAAAATAATTTGATGAGGACAAAAAAATGTCATTAGCTAGAATAAAACCATATTCCAATGAGAATATCTTAAATAAAGGCTGCAAGACTTGAGACACTCCAATTATTTTTCCTCTTATTAGAGTGCACCCAAAACCCACTCAAGTCAGCTAAAAATATTAGTCAGCCTAATCATCAGATTCATATCAATTAATTGAAATATTTCAAGTAATGAGTTTTGGCGAGTTTTTATTTGTACAGTACAGTAGTGGTTCACAGACCCCTGCCTTTTGCTTGTTCACATGCACCTCTTGGTTTTGCACCTTGCCTGCCTGGGAGTGCCCCGGAGAGCAGCCAGCCTGTCTTGCTGCAGGGCTGGGGCACAGAGGCAGCTTCCAGCTCTCCTCAGTCCTTCCACAGGAACATTGTGGGTGCCTGAGTGGGGCCAAGGCCCTCCAGAATTTCTAGCCAAGATCTGCTTCTTCGTGCAGACCACTGCCGACATTCACAGCAGCTACAAATGCGTGTAGCTCATGTGAGCGAGGCAGAAGGTCTGACGGGAGTGCTGGAGCCGTGTGAGCAAATCCTTTCTGCATTCAGGAAAAGCAGGCAGCGTGTGATGCCTCAGCGCTGGCACTCCAGGTCCCAGCGAGGATCGGGAAGTTCACGTAGCGCAGCCGATGCCAAGAACACGGAACACTAAAGCCATTCATACAGGAGAAAGTCTTGGGATCCAAACCACAGATGTGAGAGTCAGGATTTAGGGCTCTGATCTGGATCCTGATATTAGGCTGCCACTGGCTCAGAGTCACCAACATCTGTAGTCACCTGCATATTATTGACATACATGAAGCACTTAAACTTCTCTGAATATTCTAATAGAAGATGTCTTCTGTGAAAGGATCTACAAATTTGGACTTTATGTTTAAGAAATAGTGAGTAGTTCTTCATACCTTTCTCTTTTCCATTCTTTCCTGCATAGCTCAGTGTTTTGTCCTTTTTTATGTATTTTGCTTTCACAGAACACTTGCTTTAATTTCTATCTTAATATTAAACCTTGTTCGAATACCTTTGCATATTTGTTAATATCTGTTATATGTGCTGCATTAAATCAATGTGATTTCTGAATTTTTGACAATTAAGATCAGCAAGCAAAAAATTTTGTATGATTCTAGTCAAAAGTATCTTTTGGATAATAGTTTTAAAAATTTTTATAGCAGACTGCAGATGTGTTTTGAGAAGTTTCCAGTTTCTTTTTCATCTTGCTGCTTTGAAGGCCTATTACTTCATGTCTTTGTGTTTTTTACCTAGATCTTCATTTAATATTTTGCTCAATTTTTTTTTTATGTCTAGCTGCTCCACGACAAAGAATTGAGTTGACCTTTGATGAACCCTATTACATAGAACCCTCATTTGAATGTCGGTTTGATCATCTGGAGGTTCGAGATGGACCTTTTGGGTTCTCACCTCTAATTAATCGCTACTGTGGTCTGAAAAGTCCTGCACTAATTAGATCAACAGGGAGATTTATGTGGATCAAGTTTATTTCTGATGAGGAGCTGGAAGGAAAGGGATTTCAAGCAAAGTACTCATTTATACCAGGTAAAGATGTCTAAAATTCTGAGTTAATGACCATCTGCTCCCATTGAACTCTGTGGGTGTATTTGTTCTATCAGCCTAGAGCTGCATTTCAGCATAAGCACTTATGGAGGCAAAGTGACAATGTGACAGCCACAGTGTCAGTCCTGCTAATCCTACAGGGTACTTGGCTAAAAACACTTGGGGAATCTTGACTGAGGGAAATTACAGGTCTGTAGTTTGTTAGTGAAGAAGACAGTTGAGCTTGTTCATGCTGAAGTCTTCAGCAGCACCCCTCTTTGTTGCTCTAACTTGTACCAGTTTCACCAGTGGTAGGAAAGGAAAGAGCATTTATGCAGACAAAGAGCTGCCTTTTCACCAGCGTCTCTTCTAGGAGTAAAAGACACTGGACAAAAACACCCGAAGCAGCTTTATAATAGCATTCCAGCCAGATGCAAAACATTTGAATGTCCATTCTGAAAATCCAGAGCAAATATCTGCACAATCTAAGGTCAAGCTCTCAGTGTATCTGGATTCCCTCAACCCTTGGGCTCAGGCAACAGAGCTGCTCTTTGCTCAAAGTGCTGTGCAGTTCACAGGTGCAAAGGAGAGGACAATGTGCTGACAGTGCCTTTAGACAAACAAAAACTACATCTGCTCTGTGGAGCTACTTAAACCTGGCAGGGCATCCTTCTTACATGAAAATTTGACCTGATGTCCTTGTGCAGTGCTTGACTACTGTACTTCATAGATACTACACATGTAGTTATCAGCATTTTATTGTCCTTTGGGACAAAATGCAATATACAAGTGTCAGCTCTACCACTTCGATAAATGTATACACAAACATAACTTCTTAATGTTATCTTTACCCCTAGAGCACATGAAAACACAATTCATGATTATGGTATTACTGCTTAGGGATTTAGACTCGGAAACTTCAGATTAACATGTTGACCAGAGCATTGGGAATAACATGATAAAATGTTTTCACAGGGACAATACTTAAGCATCTTGCTAAGTCCATTTCCAAAGCCATTTCATTAACATCACTTTCAAAACTAAATTACCATAGTTGCAGGCTGGAACTTTAAATATACATTTAAACTGTATATTATTTTCACAATAGATTGCAACAACTGAAGGGCTGATATTTTCCTTCCTCTACGTTTATATGAAGTGTGCTAAAATATTTCACAGTTGTGAAAATGAAAGGGAACACACACATACTCCTGCTTTATAAAAAAAGCAGTTTACAAAGAAGGTTGAAAACTTTGCAGAATTTTGCATATAGTGATCATAGATTTCACTGTAGGTAAATAAAAAGAAGAGGGCAAAGAAGGCATTTTCCAAACTGTGCTGAGTCTTAAGCTCAGAACTGAGGCATTGCAGGGGCAGTGATAAACTTCCTATACAGAAAAAAACCATTTATACGATCACAGAAAGATCCAAAATCTGAACCATCATTTGGAAAAGAAATTTGTACCAAACAGGTGTGCACTTTTGCATGAACTAGTGCTTTCTTTGCATTGAACAACGTTTCATAAACCATGTCTAGAACTGTTCTCGTGACCTAATACAAGAGACACAGATACCCCAGGAAAAAGTACCTTTAGGTTTGAACTGTTCTTCTTCACATACTTTTTTAAGAACACTTAGCAATTTCAAAGTGTTGATATATTTTGCTGAGCTCAGTTCAAATTGTTCAGAACTACACAGACAGCAGTCTGATAAAATAAATCTAAATAAGCTTTTTGCACTGAGAAAGATCCCCCGTACTCTTGTGGAGCTCCAGTGATTTTGGTGAAAACTGGCATAGTTAAATTCAGAATATAATGTAGGAACAAAATACTGAATAGTAATTTTTGGTGTTATGCTAGAAATCTCAGCTGTCAGGATAGAATTACATTTTTCAGATAAGGTCAATCTTTGTAGAATAATGTTCTCATCTAAAAAAACTTTGTCTCTATATGCTCCAATTGACTCAGTAAACTTTCTGGCAGTTTTTGTTATGACATAATAAAAAATGGACATAATCTGCAGATAATACTAAAGCTTGAAGTGATTCTCAAGCACTGATAGCCCTTGTGATTCATGACTTCTTTCTATTACAGATCCTGACTTCACTTACCTAGGAGGTATTTTAAATCCCATCCCAGGTACAGTATTACAGTAGCAATTTTTTTATACATGAAATTTTAAATTAATGTCATATTGCATTTGACAGCAAGGTATATCTTCTCCCTAGACTGCCAATTTGAGCTCTCAGGAGCTGATGGAATAGTACGTTCCAGTCAAGTAGAACAAGAAGGAAAAACAAAACCAGGACAAGCAGTTGACTGTATATGGACAATTAAAGCTACTCCAAATGCTAAGGTGGGTTTTGTTCATATAATTCAGTATATAATGGGTTTCCATGACATTAGCAACAGGTAATGGTCACTAACTGTGATTTGCATAATGTTGTACTTCCACTGAAATGAGCCACGTAGCAGTGGCTTAGGAAATCCAGAGAGAGAATTGTTTCTGCAGTTAAACTTATGCAAGTCCAGAGTACTGGCTTCCTATTATTTGAAGCTTCAAATACCAAATAACTGTGAGAGCTGTTTAAGCAACAATTTTCAGGGGCATTTGACTTGGACTCTGGTTTTATTGGAAGACTGCAGGCAAAAATTCTGGCTGACATCTTCAGTAATTTCCAGTAAATCTCACTGCCAAAGCTTAACATTTTGCCTTCAGTGGTTCTATTGGTGAATTTGGTTCTGTTCAAAGTCAGCAGAACATGTGCTTGATTCTCCCATCTAATTCATAACCAGCACCTTAAAACCCACTTTCATCAGCAGTCTGAGCTAAACAGAAAGGCTTTGTTAGGCAGAAAGAAGGATAAAATCCTATTCACAACCCCAAAATACAATAGCTATAGCCTGAATCATATTAGTTTGAGAATCATATTTGTTAAATATGAATTGCACAGAAGAGCACATACTTTTCTCCATATAGTATACACATCTTTAATTTTGCTTCTGGAAATTTTTGCACATGCATAAAAATTAAAAAATATTTTTAAGTAGCTGCCAAGATGACAAACCTTCCCTCTGCCTTCTAACACACTCCTAATTGTTAACTAACCAACCCTGTTAACCACCTTACAAGTGCATTCTGAAGCAGCATACAAAAAGTTGATAATAAGAGGACAAGACAAGAAAGAAATTAAAAGTCCACTAATATATTTGAGCCTTTGAGGAAGTGAGTCAACTCCCAAGAGCCCTATACTAGTCTAAGTAATAGACGCAGTTCTTCCAGAAACAATAACAAACCCATTTTCTCTCTACATTGCCACTTGAATGCACCAGCTCTTGGGCTTAAGTATTTTAATAAATTATTGAATGTTTCCAGAATGCAGAGTTATAGTTCGGTGAGTTCTGAAATTAGATCATCATCCTAAATTATCGATTTAAAACATTACAGAAAAATAATTCTTAGTATTCTGACAGTGGATTCTCAAGCTTCAATTCAGGCAGAATTATGATAAAATCCATTAGATCTGACAATGTGCAGTCTCTTGAGAAAAAAAAAGCACAGACATTTTTAATTTCCTCTATTTTGTAATAAAAATAAACTTTTAAAACTGACACAAGTGCAGCAATGAAAGTACTTTTAAAATGTGTATAGCAGATACTTAATAAATTACCTCCATATTTCATAAAATTACCAGAATAGTCAGTATAATGTAAGAGTAAGGACCTTTTGTACTTACCTAACACATTAATCCAAAGGAGCTTGTGAAGAGGTGAGCACTTTTAATGGGATTATGCCTTTGTTATTGTACAAATAATAGCTCCACTAAAAGCGTGCTAAATTATTTTTAGTTTCCATTGTAATTTTGTAGCAGATAGATAAAGTCAATCATTAAAAGAAAATATCATCTCTCAGCCCAAATACTAGCAATTGCAGCTCACATCCATGTTTTTGAGGTAAGTCATCAGTGGAAGAGAGGTTCTCAATGTAGCTGAGAATTTCCAGCAGTAAATCTAACAAAAACAGCAGGGCAGCGGGAAAAAAAAAGAAAATAGAAAAAAAGAAAAAATACATATGCTGAAAATCACAAAACAGTGAGGTGAAGCATGAGCTAATACGGCACAGGCTGCACCTTCAGACAGATTGTGCAAGGGAAGGCAGTGCTGGCCAACCTGCCTCAGGAAGCACTGGGAAGGAAAAGCCAAGGGGTTCAAGTGTCACCTGTCTTTCCCTGTGCTCTTTTACCATGTGTTCAATAAAGCCTGATAGGTGTAGGAAGGGGGTGGGGACAGATATTTTTTTGTCTCTCAAAGGTGGTTGGTTTTGTTTTAGCAAATTCTTTCTAACTCAGTTTTAAAAGGCTTTGGCACTCAGTGAGGCTAAAAGCGAGCTATGGCAAAGGAGCAGCAAACTGGGTAACAGAGCACAAGCATGGGGTTCATCTGCCCTGACCTCCTGTTTCCCACCTGAGCAGCAGTCCCAGAGTCCTCAGGCAGACGCATAAAAGCCCTGACGTGCAGAAGCTCTGCAGCAGTCCTGATATGGGCCAGAGAGGCGCTTGGGAGCGGTGCTCAAACAGCCCCAGGCTGGAGCGGGCTGAGCCGAGGAACACGCGGGAGATCTCATGGATAGGGGAGGGGCATCTCAGCCTTCACCTGGACACATTCCTTCTCTGTCAACACAGTGGCTATCTAGGAATTTTTAAAGTCTAAAATGGCCTTTGTAGCATGCTTAGGTGACTTGGTTTCATATCTCAAAACTTTCAGAAGAATTTTGAGAATTCCAATACAGCCATTGAAGAGATTAATAAGCCTTTTGATGTGTTCATGTAATTTTAACTGAATTACAGTCTTGCATGAGTTTCCTGCCCCAGCAAAATAAATTATTTACTTACTCTTTAAATACCATCTCAATCTTCTAATTTCCTTGCTGCACGTGTTCTAACACATATGCTGCCTTCTCTTGGATTAGATTTCTGCTTTTAGAAGTATGAAGATTAGCTTAAATTCATTAATTCTTCCTACACAGCCAGCTTACTTTTCTCTCATTTCCATTTTTATTCAAATTACTCCTGACTTCATGGTTTGTGTCTTCCATAACACAGCTATGGTTCAGTAATCAGCTTTCATTCTGAAGCAGTAAATTTTAATTTCCTTATTTTACTTCAGAGCTTTTCTGACTAGACTTCTTCTCTTATATTTCAACATTGTTTTTATGAATTAAAAAGAAAGGAACGAGCACAGGCAAAATACTTCTAAAATTATTTCAGTACATGTATGCATTCCTTGTATCTCTTCTAGAGAAATAAAATTCACATTTAGCAGAACTTCTTGGGGGTTTCTTCACCAAGTATGTAGCTTTGTACTGTTTTCCCAAAGGGAGCAGAAATAAATCAAAGTAAATTTTTAAATAAAAAATGTTTTGCAGAGCAGGGAGAAGTGAAACAGATACCCAAGACAAATTTCAGGTAATACTCCACATGGACATCTAATAAGAAAATGTATGTTTAAAAGACTTGTGAATTGGGAATTACATATCTTTGTAAGGGAACAAAACATCTTATTCAAGATTTGCTAAGAAAGAAAATTCTCCTCTCTGTATTTCTTCTCCTAAAGACATTGATTCCTCTTTTCTAACAGATCTATATGCGATTTCTGGACTATCAAATGGAGCACTCCAATGAATGCAAAAGGAACTTCGTTGCTGTGTATGATGGGAGCAGTTCCATTGAAAACCTGAAGGCCAAGTTCTGCAGCACAGTGGCCAACGATGTCACACTGCAGACGGGGACAGGGGTGGTGCGGATGTGGGCAGATGAAGGCAGCAGACTGAGCAGGTTCAGAATGCTCTTCACCTCCTTTGTGGATCGTAAGTAGATCTGAAAGTGCCAATTCTCCTGGTATCAGGGTATTTCAAGTATTTTAGGAAAAGCATCAGCTGTGTATTAAGCAGCAGGAATACATGAAAAAGGTTGTTTCTGTTTCCTTCATATAGTAGCAGGTAAATTGGATAATTGCTTTATTACTGTTCTAATAAGGTTCCTGAAGAAAAGCTTTCCTCCATTCTTAAAAGGTTTCTTTTCCATTTGAATTCAGCAGTACTGCCCTAGGCTACATCCTTCTCTACAAATGAGCACAGACTACTTCAAAAAGACAACAGTGGGACTGAAGAGTGCTCTCCCACTACTTCCCAGTTCCCTGCCAGACACCACAACAGGCTTTTCTTAAGCCCAGTCTGGCTGTTCAGAAGAGTAGAAAACAAGCCTGATCCTGTAAAGTCTCACTCTCCTTCCTATCCACAGCTCTTATCTTGTGGGTCTGGAACTACATCCCCTCCAGTCAAGCCGCTCCCTTACCCTCAGCTGCGTTTGGCTCTAAAAGACCCCACACATGCTCCCTTAGCAAAGCCCTGTGGTGTTGCACAACCACGGATAAGCAGTTAAATTCAAGTTTTTCAAGAAGGCTGTAATTAAAGCAGAGTTGAAAATACCATCTGGGTTTTTGCTTGGATTCCATAGCTGGGTTAGACACAGTCTTTATTCTCATTGTAAATTAAGATGTTTCCTGAAAGCAGGTTTTTTGTGAGGTTTTTTTCCTAAGGGTGTTCTCCCTGAATGGAATTTTGTTGCCTCACATATTTACAGAGGACAATACTGTCCACATTGCAGAACCTGGAAATAAATGGCACTAAAGCAGACTTAAGTTCAGAACTGCAGAGCAGATCTGAGATGCATGGGGAGAGCTCTCAAATGTTCCCATTTCAGGAAATCAGACCTATGCTTGTGCTAAAGGTTTTCAAAAAGTTTTCTTGAAGAATAAATAGTACAGATTTGCTGACAAAAAAATAATTTTTCTAACAGAACATAACTGTAGCCAGTCCTGAAGGAGATCCTGGTCTCTACCTTGCAAGAAAGTTCAGGTTACAGGCAACAGGCAGATTTTGTGTTCCGTTCCATAAAACAGTAAGTTTTAACATAGGAGGAAAGCTACTTTTTGTAAAACAATCTTTCTAAAGTAACAGATGTGTACAAGAGAAATAGCTTCTGGCTTACTTTGAATACAGGGTAGTAAGGAACAATTTGCATGTTTCAAGCTAGTCTACTGCTTAACCTACAAGAGGCATTTAATAAGCTTTAGATATTGAGAATTTAAATGAATATCTGTTTTAAGTACAACTTGCAAAAATTGATAACTGCTTTTCCAGTAGCTTTTATTTCAATAGAATTATTAACATTGGTGATAGTGCAAGTTATTCCAGCTTGCAGTTTAGAAAATGCTATGAACTTTGCCAGGGAAATGATCTATTTATATTATAAATATTGGAGTGGGTTTTTTGTTGTTGAGTTTGGGTTTTTTTGGGGGTTATGGGGGGTTTTTTAATGCAAGAAGTTGAAACACTAAGTACTCCTAAAGGTAGCTAACTTTCCAAATTTATGAGTTTAAAACAACTCAAAAGTCATTGGCAGAAGAACATCTGCAAAGCTATGTGGTTATTGTTATTTACTTGAGATACTGTCTTTCTTGGCTTGGGTCATTGAAAAGTATGTGGCTGCAAAGTGTTTCAAGTATTTTTATATAATTTAGTCATAAGCAATTTTTCTAACTGAAAAAAGTGAATCTGAGCTTATCTTATTTTCAGATTGTTAAGCTATCTTTCTCTTCTACCTTGCTAATGATTTGTAATTATATGAAGCCAACCCTGAAAACGATCAATATTTCCGGAAAGATTTCCATAAATGAACTAATAGTGCATGACAGTCACCTAACATACACCTAGTGCTGCTTGCAGATTTCACTAAGTAAATCAGCTAACAGCAATGGGAAAAATCAATGTATTTGGTTCCTGGCTTGATGCAATACATGAGTAATGCTGGATACAAAGAGCACTGTGAGCATTGCACCACTTTTGGGCAGCTGTTATGGGAAGAGTCCAGCTATGTCCTTGAAGTCCTAGGCTGGAACTGATAAATTATTGTGACTTTTAGACTTCAAACTCCCCAAATAACAGACAAAAGAAGAATAAGTCCACTTCTCTCATCTTCATGAACGGTGAAGAAAAGCCACACCCACAAAAAGCTAAAGAGGCTACACAAACATGTAAAATACAGACTGTGCTGGCAGGTGGAAAAGCAACAGCAGAATGCATCATCCAAACAAACAGAACTGTAAAAAAAAAATTCACCTGTTCAGGGAAATAAGAGAGGAAATATGTCTTACATTATGCCATAACTGACAGGAGTGGGCCTGATCTCAACCTTCCGAAGGACTGATCCTATTTTAAAGCAGTGTTCTTCAGACTAGATCTACTTTCCAAACAATTAAATTCTCAACTCACTTGAGCAAGGAAGTGATGTGATAGCTACCATGACATTTTTAAGCACTGAAATTACACAGATAAACTGTTACAAAATAACACTCTAAGTATATTCTGTATTCATACTTGCACTACAATTAAAGCAAGTTCTTGTATGGGACTTGTTGCCAGATTGCCAGGGTTAAGCGGTAACAGCAAATACAAAAGCTTAAAACCAGTGAGTCTAGGTTACCGAACTTCAGTGGAGTAAGCAATGGGAAGACAATACATATTTAATTTAGGAATGCAAAATCAGAATTAAAGGTTTGAATGTTCTTTTTTCTTAGGCATAACTCCTCTTTTTGTCATTGAGATTCTCAAGCCTAGCAGAAGGACCTAGTGAGAAACGCAGTGTTTAGGAGCAGTCATTCCCTCTGCTCTAGCCTTTGGGTTTCCTGTTATGTTTCAGACAATCCAGACTGCTCAAGAACACATTCTTTCTGTGAAACCAAATAGTAGAATGTCTATCACACATCTTTGCTGTTTAATATATAACTGACTCCACTAATAACAGACATTTCCATCATAAAAATACCACATTAATGAAACAAAGGGAAAACCAATTTCTTGTCCAGTGCACTGAATTCATAAATAACAACCTATGTATATTATACAACATCCTGAAAATAATTATTACTACTTTTCAATAAGGAGCTGTAACAAATACTCACAAAAACATAGGGCAGCTTTCTAGTTAATTTCTTTCTTCAAATTTCTGACTATATATAGATAGATACATAAAAAGCTAAACTGTACTCTCTCAATCCCTGCACTAGCTCTAATAGGAGGATCCAGGAGCTTTTGATTCACAAGCAGGAATTACTTAGATGCCTCTAGTTACTGAAATCTCTTGCAATTACTGAAACAGTCCTCCACAAGCTGCAATCTGATTTGCCTTAAGATATTAATGGGCTCTAAAATGCAGATATTCGGGGACTGCTTCACAACATCTACACAGCAGATGCTCTGCAGAATAAATATATAATTGATAGTGAGCATGCGATTTTTAAGTATTAAGTTTTTAAAGACACATACTAAAGCCTTCTTCCATTATCTGTGTTTTGTGACTGTCTCTATTTGCTACCTACCCCTTTGGAGCAAGAATTTGTTTTGTAGCATTGATAATATGCTAAAAGCAATCACATGAAGAGAGAGAAGGGCATCATAGTAATTAGTGATGTGCGAGAGAAGTGATTGTGTTTGAAACAGAGAGGAAGAATGCATGTTAAAAACCCCAAACACAGGAACTTACTGGTTTTATAGTAAGGCATCAATTACTGAAAATTCTGAATGTTTTCTTTCTCTTCTCTCTTGCAGCTCCCTGCTCAGGCAACACTTACTTCTGCCATAGCAACATGTGCATCAATAATTCTTTAGTCTGCAATGGCATTCAGAACTGTGCATACCCTTGGGATGAGAATCACTGCAGAGGTGAATATAGTGCAAATCACAGCCTTTATGAGCTAGGCTGGTCAGTTTGCCGTTCAAGAAAGTCATGAAATGTCTTTTTCCTGGAAATATGCTGAAGACAGCTATTCTGCTAATCTCAGGAAGGTGTTCCAAATTTTTTATTTAAACTCAGGAGACATGTAAGCATTCTGAATATTGATCTTCCTGCTTTTAACTAAATTTCTTCTTCTTCAGCATATACTCTCTATTTTAAAAGGATATCAGCTTGATAAGAAATAGAATTTTGTATTTTTGAGGCTGCATCCTATCAATTTCTAAACTTTAACTAAAGCAAGGATTGTAGGGGTATCTTTTAGAGATATTTATTTTTATCTTTTAGAGATAAAAATAAAGAGCTGAAAAAGCACAGAAAAATGTTCAAGCACAAAAAGCCTCTCTCAGGACTGAAAGAGAAGCAATGATCCTCAAAGACAGTTACAAAACATTTGTTTAGAGTTGTAAATCACAGGCTATTTCAGGATAAATTCATCTGCTGTATACGATGTGAAAAAGGATGGAAGAAAGGAGGATTGTTAGGAAGCATGAAATAAACTATTGAAAACAGACGTGTAAATTGCTGCTTCTAGAACGTGGGTTGCGGAGTATAGTTATCACAACTACAGTAAAGACTTGTTTCAATCATCAGGCTTTGTAGGAAAAATTCTTGTAATTTGAAGAAGTTGTTATTCTGTTAAAGCACAAACATTCTCCTGTGCTTCAAGAACAGCTCAGTTGTCAGAGTTAGAACAAAACCAGTCTAAGGTCAACAGTTTTTCTTTCTAAAGAAAACAATAGAACAAAACCACTTGAGCATGTTTGGTTAGGGTTTTTTTGACAAATAGAATGGCATCAATAGGTCTGAACACAAAACTCCAGAACATTTAAATATGTATTCCATTTCAAAGGGAAACTGACCCTGCAGAAAGGCTCAAAACCTTCTCTACAGAAAGTCTTGAAAGAAAATGTCTTTTCAATGCACAAATCCTGCTTGAATTTTTTAAGTAAATAAACATTAAAAAACCCCTACTTTTTAATCGGAATTTGGGTAAACAAAGGAATTCACACCACTAATAGATGTTCTAATGTAAGGCATATTGTGGAAGTTTTCCACAAAACTGATCCATAACTGCCAAGTTTGCAATGTAAAGCTAAGCTTCCTCTAAACAATCCTTGCCTTTCATAACATTCAACATTCCCTCTTAAATTCAATTTCCAAATCTCTTTCCCATCTTTACCAGCTGCTTTGTAGACTCTCCCCTAGAATGCACACTTCACTCACGTACTGCAGTATTACAAAATTAATTCCATAAAAACTGTGCCTTTCCCAGTATTTGTAAATTGCTGTATCTGGCACTGAACAACCTATCATGTTTTATGTTGAATGCAATCTAAATTCTGCCGTAATACTTGCACAGCAGAAATTAAGAGGCAGCTGAAGACTAGATCCACATTGCCAGCTAAGGGAGACTGATGCAACCAAGTAAGCAATACTTAGCCTTAAGAAGAGAGCTGCTCACAAGTGTGCTCAGTTCCTGCAGGCACCCTGAGTTCTCATTTAGTCCATATCAATAGCTACATAAATCTGAGCATATTGTGACCTACTTATGCCTAAGCCCTGTAACACAAAAATTGATAGAGAAGTCAGTTATGTGCAATTTATTTTAAGAGACTGGAGAAGACATCGCCTTTTGCAAAACAACTTTTTGATTAAAATTTCTGTCAAGAATTAAGAAACCTAGATGCAGACAAGAGAACTGCCATAGCACTGAAATTCATACCTCCCACCATGGATGGTACCACTGAGATCTAAGCTAGGCAGGACAAGGGGTGATATCCTTCTTCACTTCAAAGGTAGAAAGTAGCTCAAAGTAAACAGGCCAAGCTCTGAAGCTGAAATGTAATTTCTTACTAGCCAACTCCTTGGGAGTCTCTGCTTAGGGTAAGTGTTGTTTCAAATAACACATGATGGTGTATAGCTCTCCCCATACACTGTATGTGGTACTTAGGTGCATAACACACATATTCAGATGCCAGCAGTCAGATATCTAAAAATATTGTGCAAGATTTAGGCTACTACATTTTCTTCTACATAGTCTTAAATGCTTTTCTTCCACTAACCAATGTTGCAGTGTACAAATCTTTCAGTCCCCTAGGATAAGAACGTTTATGGAACAGAAATCCAACTGGAAAACTTTAGTCTTCAACTAAGAATTTTAAATATGGAAAACCATCTTGTTCTGATGCTGCCATCTTGTGTGTTTTCACATGAAGTACTAGCCACAATTGCCATATGATTTGGGTTGGTTGGTGTGTCCCCCTGCCTTTTTTTTTTTTTAAGTAACTTGATCATTGGACTCTTAGAACTGGAATACAGCTTTGCTAAAACTCCCTGTGATGAATTAGGTATAACAGACTTACACAGTAGACATAGCCATTACGTTTTCAACAGATGTGAAAACAAACAGCACAGTCTTTCTTATATCTGATAATATTTCACTTTTAAAGAAGAACTAGACAATTTCAAATCTAGGTTTTCTTCTACTGACATCACTGGGAATGTTACCAGCAGGAGCAAACCATGATAAGAGAAACATCATCTGTAGCTGGATTTAACCTATTTAAGGTTAATTTAAGCCTATTTAACTCACAGATTTAGGAATACAGACCATCAGTAAAGGTTTAGGATGGAAGGCACACCCCAGATAAGTCAGCATGCACTGCTTCACAGAGTTGCACCTGCCACTGAATTATCATATGGTAGCCACTAATGACAGGGAATTAGACAAATCCCATTGACATACAGGTCTAGTCTCCAGTCCCATTAAGTAATTTTATCACTTGCATGGCAATCACAGTACAGTTTCGCTTTGTTTAAACACATTATCAAAAGTGTAGAAATTAATAAATGTCTTGTCATAATCATTCTTTTCTTTGCAGAAAAGAAAAGAACTGGATTGTTTGAACAAATCACCAAAACGCATGGGACAATCATTGGCATCACAACAGGGATAGTTTTAGTTCTTCTCATAATTTCAATTCTAGTGCAAGTAAAGCAACCCCGCAAAAAGGTTATGGCTTGCAAGACTGCCTTCAATAAAACTGGTTTCCAGGAAGTATTTGATCCTCCACATTATGAACTCTTCTCACTAAGGGACAAAGAAATTTCTGCAGATTTGGCAGATCTATCAGAGGAACTTGAAAACTATCAGAAACTGCGCCGCCCTTCAACAGCTTCCAGATGCATTCACGACCACCACTGTGGCTCCCAGGTCTCCAATATCAAGCAGAGCAGGACCAACCTGAGCTCCATGGAACTGCCCTTCCGCAATGACTTTGCGCAGCCCCAGCCCATGAAAACATTTAACAGCACATTCAAGAAAAGCACTTACACTTTCAAGCAAGCTCACGACTGCCCCGAGCAGGTCATAGAAGACAGGGTGATGGAGGAGATTCCATGTGAAATTTATGTTAGAGGAAGGGAAGATACAGCACAAGGTTCATTATCTATTGACTTTTAACTTCCTGCTGAAGGTGGTATCAGTGTATATACAAAATGCTCATGTACAACGACAGTGTGTATATTAAAAGTGTACCATATGCAGCGTGTGAGATGCACACACTTATTCATTTCAAAAAACAAAACCAGTCTTCATAATTAATTCTTACTGAAAAAATGGTGGATTTCCTCCCATTTTCCCAAGCTACCTGTCTAGTGGAGGAGTAAGACGGAGACTTGTGCATGGAAATTATAAGATAGGATATTGGAAGAAAAAACCTTACAACTACTAATCACTGAACACTGAAAACGACTACTATTCTCTTCTTCATACCATTTTCTCTTCTTTAGATGTCTGCTTTTCAAGACAATTTTAATACCTCACTTGCATAAATAAAAGTAGTTAAGTGCACCACGTGTATGTCAACATAGGTGTCTTATTGTATTTGTCAAATTGAAAGTAGAGTTAGTATTAAGTGCCAGTTAAGACTCATGAATTATGTTACAGCCATCTGTTTCACTTGCCTTTAATTATCATCTCCACACTCTATGCTTTGTGAGAAATAAGTGAAAAGGGTTACTGCCTTTAAACATCAAGTTATATTAATTTTAGTACATTTGGAAATAGCTTTCCAGCTTTCAGTTAAAACACAAGTGAGTAGTCATTTTATTCTAGATGCAGACTTTTACAACAGTTTTCTTTCAAGAAGGTTTAGGATTTTAAAATATTCTGCCATATATTATAGCTCCATATGGCGCACTGATTTCACAGCTCTGTACTTAGGAAACAATTTTGTTCCTGAGTTTTCCAAGTATTTACATAAATAGATTGTACTGTACATTTGTCTCTTAAAATAGCTTTTTACTCCTTGTTGCAGCCAATCTTCCCTACTGAAATCAGTGATGGTACTTTTAGCTCATGTCCTACTTGCCTGAAGAGAACTGCTCTGAGGTCTGTGTGATTACTGGGTATATGAAGGCACTGGCAACAAATCACAAAGCAACTCTAGTTAACCTCTATGGAATCCTTCTTGTGCCCCTTGTTTCCACTTGGAAAATTGCACATTTCATATCTTTTTTTAATGGTAGTTTGGACCTAATTTTAAAATTTTTACAATATAGAAAAGGTTTTTTAAATATATTCTCATTGTGGTTTTTAAACTTTTTTATATAGTTTGATACTGTACAGACTATTTCTTAAATCCAAACCTAGCACCTGTACAGCAGGCTTCTTTCAGTGTCCTCTTAGCAGTTCTGAATAACCTGCAGTGGCTGCTGCACACATCACAATTTGCCAAGAATACTTACCATAACTTCCACATTAGCCTACACTTTCTTCCCTGGGTACTTTGAGCTTATTTGGGTATTTTGTTTACAGGAAACCTTTGACTAAAGCTGATCCCCCAGCTTGCACTGGGTATAGCCTTTATTTACAGATGTATGTCAAATCATAGTGTTTGTTGTGCTGACTGTAGTACAAAAAAACCCCAAAAACATCTTAACATATGACCCTTGCAACTGAAAAATCATTTCTTTGAATAAAAGATGAACAACAGCTGTAATCACAGATTTTCATTTGAATGATAAAGATTTTTTTTTAAAATGCTTAAAATGTACAACATTTAAGGGGAAAAAAGAAAGGTGAATTGAGTTTCTTCAACACTTCCCAACTTCAAAGTTAACCCCATCTAAACAGAACTTAATCAGCTCATATCTTAGCCCCATAAGGCTGTATCTGGGTGCCAGTTTTTGTGCTGGTCCCAGAATGTATTTCAATTTGAAAGAATGAAAATGGACTTCATTTTCAGATGCACTACATGCACAAAACAAGTATTTTAAAAATCTAGCTCATTTTTACTTGAAAGTTTTTGAATATTTAATTAAAATATCTGTCAGATTTTATTTCCTTCTCATTGATCTCAGGATAAAAAAATCTCACCATTACCTATATGACACAAAATGCTATTTGTGACAGTTTGTTGTTTCCAGATTCTTTCAACAAGTAATATGTAGTTTTACACAGGTCATTCTTATCCATACAACTCCTGTAAATGCTAGGTTTGCATGACTAAGTATTATTTTCTTTTTAAGGTATATTTATCCATGGGCTAAAAATAATGTGATCCCTACTCTTTCCCAACTTATGTTGTCCTTGAACAGTAAACCTGTACTAATAAAACAAATAGGAAACCTGCAGAGCCCAGGTCTGTGGAGAAGAGGGAAATTGAAGAAGTTCCCAAATGGCTTGAGTAATATTTCAGTCTCAGTCGCAGCCTTGTGATTACATGGTCAGAACACAGCTGCCTTTTGGCTACCCCAGAGCACACAGGGGAGCTCCCACAACCAGTCCTGGCTTTTGAGCATAACTGTTTCCAATATCCCGTGGTGTGCTTGAAAACCAATCTGCCTACACAGCCCATGGCAGGATGGGGTTCAGTTACTGAGCTGTGCTTTGAGAAATAAATCCTAACTATTAGAGCCATACTTCCACTTTCAGTATAATCAACTTCCCTTCTCTGTAGAGAAAAACTAACAGGTAGACTGCTGGATATCACAGTACAGAAAGCTTACACTTTTAGTGAGAATCTAGTATTGGTTTTGCAGTCTCAATCCAGTTGAAGCTGATGTTGTGGTCTTTAAACTTTTTTGGGGCATTAGTAAAAAATACCACATTTCATACTAGTGCAATATCTGAGTACCATTAGTCTATTTCCATTGTCTCCATCTTAAATTCATACATTTCTAGGAGCATCCTGATTTTGCACTACATTGTACCCATATCTACAATACCCTGTGCTAGCACTGAATGCTCCTTAGCAAAGACACACTCACTAGACACACACTGACCAGGAAAAGACCAACAGCATTGACTACTTTTTGGTATTTCTAATTCATTTTTCCTTTTATCATAGTAGCTTAGACTATCTAAGCAAACTACCTAACATAAAGAATGAATTGTGATGAAAATTGTATAAGTAAACGTGCAGCCAACATGAAAATAAAAGTGGCTGTGATTTACAACTCCTGTGAGTTCTGTGAGCAGACATCTGCATTTACAGAGATGATGACAGTGGCACAGGAAGCTCGGGCTTAATGCTGTTCCTGACTCCTCAGTGATCACAGAAATACCAATGTGTACTTAAAATGCACAGGATTCTCTTCTCTCTTCTCTGCTATAGACAAGATGACCTCATAGCATCTACAAATTACAATGGCATATTGCAATAATGACTGTGTATTTTTACTAAACCAATACAAAGAAGGGTTATGAAAAGAACTGTCACTGATTTACAAGAAAAGGTGCTCGTCACGTGAACACTTCACAGAATCTTTATGTCATTAAAATACACTGCTTTGTTTGTCGCTTGATACAAAGAATTCTGTGCGTTAGCAGCAAATCTGCTGAATGAAGGAAAAAGGCTTGACTTATTTGTAAAACTAATTTGTCCCTAAATAAGGTTCTTGTATCATTGAACATGACATTTAATTTTCCAAATTATTTAAGTACAATCCTTTATCTGAAAGGATACCAATAGCACAAGTAATTAAAAAAATTTAAAAATTTTAAAAATACCTTAGCACATATACCTAGGAAGATGAATAAATTACTGCTTGAAATGGAACAACAGAATTCATGTGGATGTATGAAACCACAGCTACATTCTGAGCTTCCTGTATGGTCAGGCACTATATATTTGTCCACAGCAAAACTCTGCCAAGTCCATTTACTTTTACATGTCCTTATTTCAAAGTTGACGTATAAGTCCTATGATTGCTTAGGTCTGTAGACTGTTTATCAAAACAAGATTCCTAATCCATGTCAGCCTGAAAGATAAGCTGATTTTACACTGAGATAACACTGCTAAAACTGAATATTAATTATAATGGGAGAAAGGATTTTAAAATCAAAAACCTGGATGAGTTGATTCATGCTTTAAAAATTAGTATTTACAGCACCTATCTCAACCTAACAATATAAAAGCTACTGGTTTTGCAACTGCAAAAATCAGTTGTCTGATATCTAATAAGCATCTCTGTACAGCATAAATCCCATGTCAATATACTGTAATACGTGGTTCTGTGTCACCATGGAACTGCAAGTTTATTTTCATATTCAAATTCCTTTGCTACACTCCATTTTACACAATCAGCTTAAGAAAAATCTTTTTCCATCTGTTTCATAGATCAACAACAGTAATTTCTGAATGGTCAACTTGTTCCCTCTTATCTCACTATTGAAGATAATCTACCATATACCAGATAAAACAGCTTAGTTTTTATAAGCCTGTTCTTACAGAGCCAGGCTCAGGGAGAAACAAAGAACTTGATGTCTTTGTACCTCTTTCCACTACCATCTCATAATTTACGGTAATAACTTGTGTACTGGAGAAACCCCTAAAAACTTCATGCCAAACTCTGTTCGAGAAAAACCAAAGTATTATGATAACCCAAATAATAGACACCTAAAACCTACACACCTCAAAAATGCAAAATAATTTCCCGGTTTGGAATCTGCATCATTCCTTCTGAAGGATGGAACAATGTCAACCATTAGTGCTCTTAAAAGATGCATATCATATCATTTTCCCCAAATAATTACTTCTCATCCCAAACATAAGTTTCCTATTCATCTTTAATGTGCTAAAACTTATTTCAATATTTTATTAATTCATATATAGAAATATATGCATATTACAACTTGTAATTAGCCTCGAAGTTCATTACCACCTACATAATGTTGCTTCTGTCTTCCTTCCAAATGTTACTTAGGAGCAAGGATTATACTGCGAAGTATTTATCATTAAACCACAGCATCTGAGAATTTCAGCATTACGTTAATTTCTAAGACTGTACTGCAGCTTATTTTCCACCAGAGAAGTGAGAGACTACAAAGAAAACTCAAAGCTCACAGGATTATCTGCTTAACCTCAAATGAATATGGCTAAACTGGAACAAAGTACATCAGTGTTCTAATACTCAAGGTTTAGTATTTCATGGGGAAGTAGTATCAGCATTAAAAGAGCCTGTGTTTTTTTGTGAGAGGATTTAGTTTGCCCCTGGTTTGCTCATAACACATGTCTGTAACAACTACTACATTCACCTGTGAGTAACACAGGAATCCAGGTTTAAGCTATTTGCAGAGACAGGAGAGGAGTTAAGAATTCTTTGTTTAAAATACAAAAGGGGAAACAGTCAAATATTAACCACTGGACATTTCTGATACAATATTTAACTCACCTCCCAATGCAGTTGAATTCCCCTCAAGATAATAAAGTCCATAATTCTACCTAAGCAATATTTTAGGTTCCCTCACTTCAGTAAGCACCCTCAAATTCTCCTAATAATTTGGAAAAAGACAGCTGTTAGGCCTGAATTTACTGGCTAGCATTCTCAGCTACTACTGATTATTATAGAAAAAGATGATTCAGTGGTTAATGGGGATGAAAAAAGCAGGAAAATACTCTTGAAAGCAATTATGAGATAAAAAATTCCTAGGAAGACAAGTCAATAAATCCCAAGTCTCTTAACCATTGTAATCAATCTTCTATTTGTAAAGAACAAATAGCCAAGGTACATTAGGAATACCACTCATTACTGGCTCTTCACTGTATTTTTAATAACCCAATAGAGCAATTGAAGGCCTGAGGCCAAGTCAAATAATTTTAATTTTTCTGTAGTAATGAAAAACAAAGAGATCTAGTAGAGTGAAGATGTTTGCTTTTCACTTACCAGAGGCGAAAGATTCTGCACAGGCCATTTAATCTTCTGTCATCATTAAATGTTATCTTTAACAGTAAAGGGAATTCTGGAATATATAAAACCAGCACAAAATATCTATGTATAATTCAAGAGTATTGTAAACAAACCAAAAGTAACAGATACTTAAAATAATCTCATATATTAGGTAATTTTTAGAGCTCTGTATGACTCCTAAGGTTATCACATTCCCCCAGACACTTCTGCATTTTGTCTGTTTTAATACATTTGAACACAAGCTCTCAAATCTGTGCAAGAGACGTAGGAATAAAAGAAAACTAAGTTCTTTGCCTTTAAGATCCAGAAGTAAGAAAGCTTCAGACTTGGAAAGCTTCTTTCCTCATCAGAGTAGAAGAAAGGACAGACATTAGCATAAGAAAAAGACATCCTTTACTTGAACTATCAGAATACAAACATTACTTATGAATTGTCAGAACATACAAGTTTAGTGTGTTTGGTTGTTTTTTAATTGTAGTTCCAACTTTCCTTCAATTATTAACATCCTAAGATAAAATGCTCTCTAAAGCAAATGTGGAATTTTGCCCACAAAGAGCTATAAGAAGTAGATTTAAATATTGTATGACAGTGTTTCAAATCAAGAAATACCTGGTTTAAATGCCAATTTATAAAGAATAAAAAGCTGCATTACATACATTCAGAGAATAGTTTCCATTACAATTTGCCAGATGTGTAACATCAGGATTTAATGACAACATTTTAACACCACCTCTAACACTACTGCAGCTGAAAAATACTAATGCTCAACAAGAGAAATAAAAAGTATAAATGCAATCCTTTTTCAGTACTCTCTGTTCCCCTCAGGAACACAAGTAAAGGCTACCAACTGTTCTTTAGCAACAGTACCAAACAAGGAGCTCAAGGTAAGAAGTACCCTTCAAGGCTTAGGGGAACATCAACAAAAAGTAGAAAAAAATAAAAGTTATTTCTACATTAATTTTCCTACTCCTGAATAGCTTGTGCATCATTTAAAAACAAATAAAAATATGCAGGGTGATCATACAAGGACCACAACTACTGAGGGAAATGGATGTAATTGAATTTTGTTTTATGTGAATCAGAACTGGAGGTCATGGCTTATTCTTGCCATAGGACCGCATAGAAATTAATCTAGCCAAAAACCTGAAAGATAAGGAACAGTCACGTCAGACTTTCAGTATAATAAAAAATTATTTCTGTAAAACTGCAAGAAACTGCAGCTTGTTTGGTTGCCTTGTTGAGTTACAAAGAACAGCTGACACCAACTGAAGGAAGTGGCAGAAAGCCAAGCCTATCTCAAAGCAGAACCACTTGTCTGCTGTATAAGATGTAATAACCTGTCTCCTGCTTGCCTAACCATGGGGCTACCTTCCGTTCTTTCATCATGGAAGCACTTCCAGGAGTGATGGGAGAATATCTGAAATGAATGACAATCCTGCCTGTGGGCCCCAGGCCAATCTTAACAGAAATACCCAGTATGATACATCCAGGGGGACAAAGTAAATGGCATTGATTCACTTTCAGACAGGAGTCAAATTCTAGGGTCTAATATAAAGTCCACCAGATTCAACGTATAAGCATCCGAAAAAATCATACACGCTCCTGAGGAGCAAGATCTGGATGCTCTATGAATAATAGACATTAGTTTCACTGAACGTACTGGAATACTTTTCAACACAAAAGCACACTCAAGCTGAAAGATTTCAAGACAGCCAAACATCTAGAGTGCTATTTTGAAGGGCAATTCATTATGTTAGTGATCCTATTGATTAACAGCAGACCCCTCTTATTAAGGTTAGATGTGCATATTGATTTTTTTCTTTTTAAGGAAGACTTTGTATGAATATTAATGGCTAATGCCTAGAATTGACGAACTGAAAGACGATTTAGCAAATTAAATGAAACCAGGTTCTCCGTTCCCAGCAGCAAGCTACATAAGCAAAATGCCACATCTGATCTAATGCTTATTTTTACTATTTTTAAAAGGGTTTTGGAAGGAAATCTTTGTCACAACCTCTTACAGAAAGGGAAAAGCTAGGTAAGAAAGCATAAATGCAGAAAGGTTAGATTACAAAAGTATGAGAATAGATAGTACACGACCACAGCCTACAAAGAGCTGAAAAACTGAATTGTGGATGTAACCCAAGGCACAACTCATGTGTTTCTCTATCACCAATATAAAGCTGAAAATTGAAAATAGGTTTACTTTTCTAGAACTCAGAAACACTACAGCATCATTGAAACACCCCAGTCTTCTAGTGCACAATTTGTTTCATTTATTACCAGTGAAGTTTTTCCCTCAACTATGGGTCTAATTTTCCT
Organism: Ifrita kowaldi; assembly: GCA_013398055.1. Classification (NCBI taxonomy): domain Eukaryota; kingdom Metazoa; phylum Chordata; class Aves; order Passeriformes; family Cinclosomatidae; genus Ifrita; species Ifrita kowaldi. The sequence continues at coordinate 274,695 of VZRS01009356.1, forward strand.
GACACCTCTGAACTCTTTACACTGTAGCAGTCGGCTGCAGAGATGCATCTCTCAGGATCCTGATGGGGCATAAAGTAGATAAACGACCAAGTTCCTCGTTTCTAGTGCAGAAAACCTCTTAAGCACAGACAAATCTGATTATTCAAGAGTATTGTCCTCTTTAGCCTGCTCCAGCAGCAAACATTTTAAAAAATGGCTAAACCTATTTTCTCATCAGATGGGGCTGTGTGTCCAGTAATATCTGCACACAGCACGTCTAAATAAATGTATCTTCATTAGTTTCATGTCAGCGTTAGCTCAAATAATAACAAAAGTATCCTCAGATTGAATATGCTGCCAAAGCCAGCCAGCTCTGCTTTTTCCTACAGTATTATCATCCATTAAAGCTGTTGATTATGAAATTACTTTCTATCCCTGTCCTTCACACCATCTGACCAAGCCCAGACTACTGCTCTCTGCTGTCTGTATGCAGATAATAATTCATATTCCAGTGCAAATAAACATAAGAAAGTACGATGTTATGTTCACGTAGCAATAATTTAAAATACTGACCCATTAATATCTGTCACAAATAGGGGAGACAATCTGCTAAACAGTTATCCAGCAGTCCTATAAGAATGCACTCATATGATTTAAAATATGTGTATGTTCATCTTGGACAACCTAAATTTAAAGAAGTATGTATATAGGTTCGAAAGAAGGATGTTGTGGAAAATAGAAGAGTTAGAAAATTTTTGTTTTATTATCAGCTTACTATCAGCATTAAAGATGAATAATGCATGACTATCTAGAAATTAGACGTTCAAACAACTGAAGAGAGAGGTAAGCTTGAATAACCCATCACATCAATCTTCAGGGAAACAAATTAGGGTACATTACTGTTACAGCTTTCGCTTGACATGGTTTCAGATTTTAATCCAGTTATGTGGAAAGCCTTGGGAACATCAAAGAAATAACTTTTTTTCCCCCCCTCTCCTGAACACAAACAAGTGAAAAGGCTTTTAATAAATCCTTTAAGCTGGATACATAGCTCATACAGAGGGAAAGAGAACAAAAAAAAATATACATTTCTCTAAATTTGGACTTACTCTGAAAGAAGGAATGATGCCTCAATTACACCCCTACCAAAACAGAAGCTTTTAGAAAATTCTTTTGCTAGACAGCAGTTCACTGAATTGCTACATTAATGTACATTTCAGGCTTTGAAGTCAGGGGGCCAAAGCAGAAATGGATCAAGAAAAAAAGGCATGCCATGCCCCTTTTACAATTACATTAATTATTTTTCCCATCTCTGTGGAAAGGTTATTTACTGTATCCAGTATCCTAGCAAGACTGAGTGGGGAGACAAGATAAATACTTTTTATTTCATTTACAGAACTTGTATAGCTCACTTATTTCATTAGATTTGTCATGACTTACAGTGGTCAAAGTAAGAGCAAAATTCTCTTTACATCCTGATAAGCATACAACTGAAAGGCTTCTGCTCCTCCATTAAGGCCAACCGAAGCACCCTGGGGGCAAAATAAATAAGTAAAGAACAGAAAGGAAAAACCTACTTGCAGTGATGAGATATTCTGGTAATAACTAAGTCACAGAATTGCCATGGAAGAAGAATCTCAGGGGTCAAGTACCTAATTCCTGTGCCCACTCCTCTTGCAGACTCAGAAATCATTTGGTAAAGCTTGTGAGTAAAGGTGCATCTATTCACCTATCTATAAAGGTGCATCAAGTATTTCAACAGTTTCAAAGTTTTGTCTGCAGCTGTGGACTGTAAGTACACAACTGTACTACAATCATATCACAAAACAATACTGATTGGATAAGGATATGAACGGAGACAAGTTCCAAAATACAGAACAATAACTTTCCTCTCAGGAGTCATGGTTTTCCTTCCCAATTCTGCCATTGTTAACTGTGTTTTCTTGGTTGAGACATTGGAGATCAAATGATCCAATTTGTCTATTAATTTAATCTACACAGTAATAAAAGGCAACTGTCTGCCCTAAATATTACTAATGGTGTGACAATACCAGTTTTCTATAAAATTCAGTTTTGCTTCTAAATGTTACAGCAGACATGAAATATTCACCTAAGGATCTTCAACTTTAGACTGTTGTGTGCTCCTGAAACAAGATGGCATGCACATGACTAACAGGAATCTGCATTCTCCTCATTATATTTTCCTCCAAAACAAGCTCTGGCAATTTTCCAGAGCTACTTTCCCAGCATAGAAAAAACCCAAAGCAACAATGAAGAAAGAGGAGTATTAAAAAAACACATACAAATAAGTGTTTTATCCAGGCTAGAGGGGAAGAAAGAAAACAGCAACACACAGAAGTTATCCAGTTCCCAAACAGCTTAACCATCTTCCACTTCCACACATAGGATTCCTTTGTGCCGTCTCTGGGCAAAGTGCAACCAGTACTCTCATTTGTGCAAAAAACCCAATAAAATTGTGTTATGGCATATAAGCAACAAAGAGCAAAACAAAATCTGACCACAATGTCCCTTTCATGATTCAGGGCATGATGCTTCTGACAAGTCTCAATCACAAGATCTCTTAAAAATTAGATTTAAAACCATCCAAAGTGAACAACCAGAACAGCAAGAAGATAAATATAACTTTTTGCCAAAATGTTAAGCTATCTGAAGACATTGTCAGGATCCCGACTACACAGCTTTCACACCTTGTCCAAATTCTCTCTACTTTTTCTTTTATCTGGGTCCTGAAATACGAGCAATTGGAGTGTATTTATTAGTGAATAAATTATATTTAGATTTTAAAAAAATCAGAAATAACCATCCATACAAACTTGCAAATACACTGGTGCATTAGTGATAGAACTTTTCAATTTTCTGCACCCAGAATACTAGCATTGCTGTTGCTACAGGGATTATGCTGACAGTAGCTTTTGGCAGCATAGGAACAGGTGACATTCATTACTTAGGTCATGTTCTTGTAGAGTAAACATTTGTAAACAAATTACTGCTTAAACTGCCATTTCCTGGCCAACAGTACACTCATGTCATCTGGTTCTGGGCACAGTTCCTCCCACTTCTAACAGAGAGGATACTAGAAGTGCAAAAGAAAAAAGAAGTCACAAAACAGATTCAACTGTTTTGACACAGGAAGAAGCATAACAAGAATGACTAAACTCTGTTCTGGACCAGAGGCAGCTAACAAAGCCAGGTGAATTGTGTTCCCTTTGTTTTTCAGAAGAAAAAAAGCCAGCAAAACAAAACCAAAAACCAGAAAAGGGTGGGAAAAAGAACAAACTCATTTTCTCTACAGCATCATCAAAAATTCTGACTTTGTAGTAACTTTGAATTTTGATTCAATTTAAATCAACACAATTCTATAAAGGTTGGAATGGTCACAGAGAACGGCAGCAAGGGTTAGTGACTATACTTGATATTAAATTGAAATGTCTCCCTTTGCTGGCTTAGATCTATTAATTGATTTTTTAAAATCTATTGTTTTTTAACTTATGCTCAGCACTTCTCTATATCTAGTGCCCAAACATCTCTTAGGTAGAAAGTAAAAGCAGCCTTTCCAACAAGAAGGGAAGTTTTAGATTACAATACTGTACAAAACAGTCCGTTCCCTGTTGAAAAAAAGCCCATAACATTGCAAGAAAAAAAGCATCTTAGTAATGGATTATTTAAAGCCTTCAAGAAGAGTCTGCTTTTGTAGAAACTAAGCAGAAAATTAGAGAAAATGGAAACAAATACTTCATTTATACCTGTGGCTATGAAAGCAGATTAAAAAAAAAAACATGAAAGGCTGCAAGTTCCACTGCTGCATATCCTGAGCCACAACAGGTTCAAAAGGCTATGCACACATTTTTGCTCTCCCAGGGAAAGAGAGGACTAGAACAGGAATTGTAAACTCCTGAGATGATCCCTATCCTTTCAAGACATACCTCAATAACAGATTTTTTTAAAAAAAAGTAAATATCAAGAGAACAAACTAAATATATAATAGATTTTAAACTGCTCTAGTATTGGAAACATTTGAGGATTGGTATTTTTTTAAGAGCAACCTAAGAAGCATATAAAATCTAGTATAAATAATTCCTTAATCATCCTCAAGCCCTTTTAAATTTATTGCTAGTGACAACACTCAAATACAAGACAGTTTAATAAATAATATAGAAATTAATTATGGTAATTAAGTTTCTTTCAACTGAAGAAACCGACTGCTTGACAAGAGATAAGGGATATATTATGACTTACTCAGCTGAGCAGTTATTTGTGTATCTTTGATAAATCTAGTCACATAAGTAATGACTGTGTAGAAAGAAGCAGTTTTTATAATAAATGAAATCCTTACTTTCAGGTGCTCATAAAACTCATGTTCTAGCCAAAAAGGAGAAGGAGCTCTAGACACAGGCAAGGCAGGTGGCTGCCCAACGTGGAAGCTCTTGGAGGCAGCAAACCTGCAATAGTGCTGCCACCTGCTATTCCTACAAGTGATCAACTCTGTAGAGATCCTGACAGCTGAGTTTGTGGGGTTTTTATAGCTTAGAGGGTCTTTGCTCCTCCAGGGTCTCAGCCTTCAAAGTTAGAGACTGAGCAGTGATTCTATAGAATGCCTGTACCTCCATAAGGAAAATAAGCTGTAAAAGCCTGCTTGCTTTCTTGCCACAGGACCACAGAATAACATGGCTCCTCTAGGCAAAAGTGTATTACAAAAACAAACAAAAAACCTCAAACAAAAATCCCCAAACTTTTCACCCACATCTGTCTGCTTCTGGGAAATTCAGCAGGAGGTTCTAGAGAGAGCAGAAGGAAGATTGGCACAAGACAAGTCTGCATTCTCTTGTCAGTAGGGCCCACATTTTGGGCTCACATTGCTGTATTCTACTCATATCTCCACCACCAAGCAAGAGCTCACATGATACTCTTCTGAGGTGTATCAGTGATGCTTTGCTCATGTGTTTCTGTCATAGGAGTTTGCATTCTTTTCCTGGGAAAAATGCTTACCAATGCCACTCTAATACAGTTACAATATAACATTTCCCATCACTATTCCTTTGAAGATTTTATTTCCAGACAGCCCTGACAAAACAAGTCTGTCTCAATGCTACTTTATCCAACCTTTAAGCATAAGGTTTAGAGATGACAGTTGAATATTATAGTCTTTGTTTTGGCAAAGCACCATATATCACATCTGTCCAAGATGTGTACTGTGAAACAATATATCCTAAACACTAGAAACACCAAAATACAGATCTTACGTTTTTAAGCAAAAGTGGATAAAACCAGTCCTTTTTCTATTTGTCTGTGTTTTCTTTTTCTTGATTCAGCATTATTTAGAGATAAGCTACAAACTATAGGAAGTCGATAAAAAGAAAGCTGAACTAACAAAGCACATGACAGTAAACAGCTTATCAGCAAGAGCTCTATCATCTCGTTGCCTGTCTCCTTCAAGTTAAAGGAGATCTAGAATTTATAGGGTGCTGGTAAACACACTTTAGAGATTTGAAGCAGACACAGGAAGAATGCGACACTTGCTGAAGTCCACATAAGGGCAGAAAGATATGAACAATCATTATCTGTACAACTCAGCTGGAGAAAGCTCCTCAAAAGTGGGCACTGAGAAAAGACAGGGCTGCAAAGTCAGCTCACTGCAGACCTTTCTGCCCCAGCTTTCCCAGCTGACGTAGCAGCAACTGACAGCACCATAGAAAATAACGCATCACAGATTTTTGGGTCAAGCTGCTTTCCTCCTATAGAATATGGCCTCAGATTTAGAAGAGACAAAAAATAGATATACAGAAGGTAATTGTAACTTTTATCTATAGATATCTCAGACTTGGATGATGCAATCCTATGAGTAGCTTTCAGTACATCGGCTTTTTGTTAACCTCTGCTAAAACAAAAGCCCTCTGCTAAACAATTGATCTCGCTGTTCCGCTGAAACACTCGCTTCAAGAAGTTTGAATTCTAAACCACCAATATTTATACAAAGAAAAATTGCTTTTTAGCATATAAAGTTGTCAAGACAATAGAGATTTATTAAGCATTAATCAATTTCTGAATGCATTCGATTTATAGTCTGAAGTTATTCCTATAATCACCAACATAAATTTTGGTTAGAGAAACAGCTCTTGTTTTGTGCTGCCATAGAGTCTTAAGAGGTACAGACACAAACCACTGATGCACCTTCTGCACTAGTTTTTACATAGAAAGTTAGAGAGGATGATCGGCCCTTTTTCAATAATTTTTATTTCAGTTGTTCAGCTATGAGATCAGCAGGACACTTTCAGCACTAATGAATGTAGTGCTGTGTTGAGTACATGTCACTGGGACAGCTCAGAGAAAAAAACCAAAAAGCCTGGAACACCAAAGGAATCCTGTTCAATCAGAAAGATGTATTAGCCTTGAAGTCTTCCAGGACATTATCTCAGAACCAATTCACAGACAAAGGTCAGAAAAGAAGTAATGAGGCTGCCCTAGAACTGTGTTGAGCAAGGAAGACTGCAAGACTGTAATTTAGACCATGTTAAATCAGACAGTACAGTCTTATAGAAATGTTTTTTCCATTTTAAAAGCATAATTGGAACCACAAATTCAGTTATTTTTTCAAATAATTGTTTTCTGCAAATACTCATAAATCCTCATGCATTTTTCCAAATTTACCAAATCATCACTGCTGGTTTAGCTTTTGTAAGATCTATTAAAGTCAGTTTTGATTATAATGACACGAGACATGTAAATATACATTTGTACAGGTGCATATCAAAGCTGCTGAAACCCAGACCTAGTTAAACTCCTTGCCTGCAAAACTACTATGTGTACTCCACCTCTATGCTCTACTCCAATTCTCAGTGCTCTGTGATCCATTTTAGCTACCAGTTCACTTTCTTTGGTGTTCCCTGGGCCTTCCAGGGAGGATGAAAGGAACGTACTCCTTTCTTCCAGTGTTTATACTGGTTCACGACTGCAGAATTAAGAAATTTGTAAATGTATGTTCATGGAGAATTGAAGGCCACGCCAGCAACAATTTCTCCACTGTTACGTGATGTATTGTGCTAGGTTTTTTAAGGGTAACAAAAAATTTAATCCCTGCACTAAATAATGACAGTACAATAAAGTAAGGGATATTACTGGAGTCCTTAAGTCAACTAAAACATGACTTTTTACAGAATATTTTTAACTGAAATGAATACTAATATAGCATTGCCCTAAATTCTGGCCTCAGGTACAAGGACTAACAAACAATGAAACCAAAGATCCCCAGCCTAATAAATAAAAGCAAGTGCAACAGCAGAGAAACATGTCCTGATTCATCACTGTCAAAGCACATGTGAAAACTAAGAAGCTCCTTTAAAAGTTTAAGAATTGGTCAATATTCATAAGGAATACAATAGTTTAACTGTGGCACTTGAGACAGATAAGTACATCAAGCATGTCTGAATGACAGCACTGATAGAGTCCAAATTAAAACACTCATCAACATAAGTGGATTGTAAAGTATATGACAACTTCAATTTCAAATTGTAATTAAATCCTCAAATTATATCTATTTGAAATCAGCCTTTAAGGATAGGAATTTTTCAGGAATTTTTTTAATTTATGAGCATCATGTCAAACTGGCCATAGGAATAGATTAAATGGTGGGCTGATCTGGTGTACTGACAGTCTTGGACACAAAAGCGACAGCTCCTTGGCACCAGTAGGTAGGTAGGAGGTAACAGATGTTTAAGTCTTGTGACAATGAGGAAATAGGGATTACTTTTCACAGCTGTAATGCAAAGCTTCTGGAAACACAGTGTGAAAAAAGTGAAGCTTGAATCAATTCTTATTAGTTGTCTCTCCTCACAAGTGACCTGCTGATATCAAGTTAAAAATGCCTTAACCAGGTCATAAAGGTGAAGTTCAACTCTACAAAATACCAGTTTAAATCCCACGCACCAGCTGGAGTTTACATAAAATTTAGGAAGAACACAAGTCTTGTGTCAAATTCCTGCTCAGGAATCAATTTTGCCTTGACATACAAAGCAAACTACAGAGAGAGAAAGGTTATAGCATAATATTTAAAAGAAAATATGACATTCAGAAAAAAGTAAATATCATCATAATCCCTATAGTCTTCACCTCCTCACTAAGCTGAAAATGAATAGGATAGCTATCAGTTCACTCAAGAGAAGTCTGCATAATACACTTAAAACAGGTACACAATTACACTTATTTTTATATGAAATCCATATTTTCTACACAAAGAAGTTCTAAATACAATCCCAGATCACATCCACCTTTCTTTGTTGTAAGCATAATGAAAGAAAAAAAAATGAAAAAAATATTCTAGAACAATCTTCCTCCCAACACACTCTACCAGAAACACCAAGCCAGTAGGATCTTCAGATGCTGGAAATCACTGTAAGATTTCAGACACTTTTTCTTTGCTCAGACTGACAACACAAAATGAAGGCAAAGAATTAACCAGCTAATGAGCTAATTTAAATTACATTGAGTTTTGACTGCTAATACAGGTGTGCACCAAACCAGCTGAAGGCTTTTTACTAATGCAGGCAAAATTCAGCATTGCAATATAGCAATAAGGGCCAAAAGGCAGGAGGAGGAGTTAGTGGCCAGGCCAGTATCTTTCTCATACTTAATATAAAAATGTAAAATAGCTCAGTCCTCCCTTCTCCACTACTATGTCCAGCAAAATTTTAATCTGAACAGTGTTAGTATAAATTTATATCAGCAGTGTACAGGCTAGAGAGTATAAATTATTAGATTTATTTGTACTGGAAGGAAAATTGGAGTATATAAAGACAGAACAAATACAAATTATGTAAATCTTGCTATTACTATCCATGGTGATATTGGGTCAGAGTGGAGAATGAAGTAAATCTGGTTGTTCTGAAAAACAAGTTATTTACTACTTGGGTAGAAGTGTTTGGAATCTTAGCGCATAAATCTGAGCTTACATTGTTCGGAAAAGCAGCAGATGCTAGAACTAAAATCCTAATTTACTTTAAAAAAACAGTCTGCTTTGATTTCTCTTCTCTTTAGGACACCACAACCCTCTGAGAAAGGTTTACTGAAAATTTAGAAACTCCTTAATCTTCACTTCCGTGTAAAGTACTCTACAGCCCACATTGCCACCCTCTGCTTTGAACAGTTGCCTAATCCATAGTTCCTTACCAAGGTTCTCATCCGGTTTGCCTCACATGTGATAGTCTAGTGTAGTTACCCAACATTCAGTTCAGCTGAGTAACTTCATGTCTGCTCAGCACAGATACAGAACTAAGAAAAGGCACTGCTGGCCAACTAGCAGGGGGGACAAAACCAAAAAACCATATACAGGCACTCTCTGAGCATGCTCTTTAACTTTGCAAGACTGCATGCACACACTATAGAATATTAAAAAATCCTCAATGCTCATGTAGTTATTTCTATTTTATACCCAATACTTGTCTCTCAGGATTAATGCAGCATATTCCCTTTCCAAAGGATGTCTAAACCATTTTGTAAGGGATGATTCCCTCCTCTATTGATCTCCTCTAGCCATATCACACTTCTTTTGATACAGCTCTGCCAGCAGTAGGAGGAAACTATAATTTGATTTAGCTCATTTCGCTGCTGTGTTGTAGGCAGGCTCTGTGCCCTCTGTCAGCTCAGCACCAGCACTGAACTCTCCTTCTCCCACTGTTATGGCAGTGCTTGGCCCTCCCCCTTTGTCACAGGGCATTAGCCAAGATGCTTCCTGTCAGGAGCACTGAGCTGTTATTGCCCCCATGTTCCCACACTTGACAGGAGCAGGCAATGCTGAAGGTAAAGCGTTTGAGAGCTGGAGCAATGCTAGAGGGCAGCTGGGCTCATTACTCACTTCTCCAGCTGGAAACAGAGAGAATTGTTATGAGACCTTACCCCACCAGGGCACCTCAGCTCCGAGATTATCAATATACTCAGCCTAAGTCAGCTGCTCACTTAATTTTCAGTGTGTCAAAACCAGGTACCGTAATTTCATTACCTGAGCCAAATCAGCTTCTTTGATTAATTGTGATTGTTCCTGGGTTTAGCCAATAGAACTGAATGAATTAAAGACCCCCAAGGTTTCAGATTTTTTTTCCCCTATATAAGCCAAATTGTTTTAAAGCTTAATAAGGCAACAACCTCTTGGCAACACACAGACTGTTTTCCTACATGCAGTTCAAAAAAGCTCTTCTCCACTGTTCAGTAAATGCAGTTAAGAAGCAAGTCTGCACCACTACTACACTAGTTCTATGCTGGGATATCAAAGTAAAAAGCCACAAATCTTAGCTTCATTTTTATGTAGGTTATACATGATGAAAGAGCAAAGCTGAGCCTCTTAAAAGGATGTATATTTAAAAGTCTGTCCTGAAACTTGAAATCCCTTGAAATTATACCTGAGGTGATGCTAACCTACTTACCTAGAAATAAAAATTTTCACAGCAAACCACTATTACAAATATATATATATTATATAGTGAATTATAAATGCGTAACTCACTCAGGATGCTACCTTAAACATATGCTGACATTAATAACCAGAAATAAGCAAGATGGTTTCTACAGGGTATTTTAAAATATTATTGATATTGTCACTATGTGCCTTTTTTAAAATGCACACACACATAAAACAGGCCCTAGAATTTTACAAACTGCATCGCCCTGTTTTGTCCTTAGACTTGTACTTTACAATTTCTGGTTTCTGCCATCCAGTGATTTGGCAGCAGAGTGTTTTATCTCTGTTAAATGACAGACTACATTCCTACAATCAAGAATACTACAGAAAAAGCTTCTCTCAGTGTCTTCTGTACTTTAAATAATGAAGTTTTCCCTTTCAGCTTGTAATCAGAAGCCCTAGTATTATTGCCAAATGTGTGTTTCTTGGATACCAGGCAAAGGCTTCCTGTCTACCGTTTAGTTCTTTAGTTTCATTTTCTGAGTCAAGCTGAAAGCTCAAAAAAATATTCATTCACAGTTTACAGACTTGCAAAGAGGAAAAGGTCGTCTTCACTAGCTCTTTGCAATCAGTAGGAAAATAGAAAATTTAATTTGACCATTTGATTTCAAAAATATTTTCTGATTAACTATTTCATTTAAAATCACTGAAGTAACATTAAAAAGGGCAAGGAGATACAGGCCTTGTCATAACTTGAATACCTAGGAAATAATCTCTAAACTTCTTAAAGGAGTGGGTTTTTCCTCTTTTTTCCTCAAAAGTGAAAGATCAGGAAGTGAAGAATTCCCTTAACAAACAAAGCTTGATTTCTACTGAAAGACTACATGGGCTGTTACAAGTCCTAGCTATGATCATGAGACCCTCACGAGAGGTGGTTGCACTTCCCAAGAAATGGAACAGAAAAGCAGCTTTGGCTGCCACTCTCCATGACACAGCACTTCCCTACACTGCCCTGTTACTGCAAGATATATTGCAAACATAAGCATCCTCTGCTTTCAGTTTGTCTGCCTTTTACAAATCGTTTTTTCCCCCCTTTTCTACTTTTACCTATAGGTTTCAAAATATATTGTTTTCCTTTCTTTTTGAAAGTATGACCTTATTCTTCTCACTATTGTTTCTGTTACCAGATCCAAACTGGAAACACTGAGTTGTATTCAAGTTGGTTTCCCCCATACTAAAATATAACCAACTGTCAGAGCTATCTGACCGGGCAATATGGACCAGATTTTGCTGAAAATGACAGTTTGTTAAATTTACAGAAGTCCCATTAGCAAAATTATTCCAAATTTACTGTCAGTTTAATAGATTGTGTTTCTAAGCATCTCTTTTCAAGTTACTATGGAAACAATTCCTGATACTTCTGTCCTAGCTGAAAATTTAGGATGAGCTACTCTAATGTAAAATGTTCAGTGTGACAAAGTGAAGTTTAGGGGGGTTAAGCAGGTTTTTAGGTGTGGGCACGGTAGAGGCAGGTTCAGGTGGGACCGGAGTTATTTCCCGAGCAAGAGCTCCCTCGAGCGGCGAAAGCGGCGGCCCGGGGGCTCCGGGGTGAGCAGGGGACACACAGGCTCAGCTCCTCGGCTGCCCACGAAAAATCATTCCTTTAATGATAGGAGACAATTAAGAAGGATAAATAATGCCCAGAAGATAAGAAAGTTCATAACCTTAAGGTAATTGAATTCAACTCAGGTCAGCTGCATTCCCAACTGTCACGACACACAGATTATGTATTTTTTTTAAAAAAAGTCACCAGCCACATTACTTAGATTTGGAAAACTGCCACAATTTAAATACCAGACTTTTCCCCCTTTCATTTTTTTCTTCTTCAAGATTTGCTGATAAAAATGAGAAAGAAACAAGAATGTTCTTTGAACTGCATGCTTCAGCTTTAATCAGAAATTAAGTACGCTCATTTCATCTGACTTGAGGGGGACTAATTTCTTTCCAGATAGAAATAAGATTTCAAAGTTCAAGTTTATCTGAAGATACCCAAGATGAACCACTGTGACTGGTCTTCTCCTAGTGTGCCTCCTTCTCTGACAATCAAGACAGAACAGGAAGACTTCACAAGGCAGCATGGCCACCCTACACTGTTTTCAGCAGTACATTCCCACAGCACTAGGAATACCCACAATCCTTATCACAGAGCCAGTCTGCTTCTGCTGTACTGCCACATGGAAAATTTCTGAGATGCAGGAAAAACGCAAATAAGCAGCAAGAGAAACGAGTTTAAGTCCTTTACCACAGACTTTTCCTAGAGGGAGCCGCTAGCATGTAACACAGCACAAAGCACACCCTGATGACAGCAGTCGTTTGGCACGTGATCTTAAAGAACTGTTCCCAGCTTTAGTCAGAGATGGTTGGAAAGCATTCCAGGGAGAGCTCTGGCCTTGAGAAAAGCCTAGGTCTCTCAAGCCTCAGACCTCTAGCTGAGAAGAAGTATTTTGTCAGTGACTGCCACCTCTAGTTCAACAGAGCTCAGGCACAGCCCGGCTGCAGGAACTTCCCTGGCCACAGCTGTGTGCAGGACACCGGCCGGGAGGCGGATGTAGACTTGAAGGGGGTTGCAGTGGGTATCCACTTGCAGAGAAAAAGTGGAACTAAGCTTTTCTGTAGTTTCTCTTGGCATTTTTTTCACAGACAGCAGGTGCCAAATTCCTTCATTCCTTACAGAGATGAGAGAGGGGAAACAAAGGGAAGAAATCTCCAATACTTGTCTGATATGCTAACTTGCATGTCCAACATAATACAGGCTATTTCAATGACATTTAAAAAGTGGGAAAATTGAACACACAAAAAAAGTCAGATTCCCTTCACAGTCCCCTTTTGTCTGGACTCTTCCTGTTTCCTGAATAACTTGCAAATCAGATTTTAGCTGGAGATGCTGCATTTATCTCATGAAAGGGATAACTACTGTGCTCTATTAGAAGCATTAACCACAATGCATCACTGGGGCAATTTCCTTAGAACAACAGCTTAATATCACAAAGAGTCTTAGCTGAGGCAGGCTGGCCTTTATTTTGGGGGAAGTTTTATCAGATGATCTTAAAACTCTCAATCTTATATGTGAACCCTGTGATCAAATCAGGAGAGCCATCTTTGAGGACTGTGAGTCCAAATATCTTAAGTATTACTGTCTCTTACAAATCTTTTCATTATTTTTTTATTCAGGCCTTTTTTTCCCATTTTGATTACAAAAAAATTAAAAAGTATGTCATTAAATAACGCAGGAAGAGATTCTATTTCCTCCCCTTTCCCCCTTCCCAGACTTCTCAGAAGTCAGAAATGAGTCAGAAATTCAAGAGGAGTATGATGACAAGCTAACAGTTATTTTTCACATTTTCACAGAGTACAAAGGTAGCAGATGCATGAATAAACAATTCCTGCTTTTAGTGCTAGAGATCTGCAAATCAATTGTAGTGTTTCTCTCCCCTAAGTCACATATTAGTCCTGAAGGCTAAAAGAGTTTGGTGGTAGCTGAAAGACAAAAATCTCACTTTCAGATACTCTGTCCACATTATTAGTTCAGGACAGATAAAAAAAACTATTCCAATTTTAACTTGTTATTCAAACGTTTCAAATTGGAAAAGATCAGACAGACATTGGGTAAAGCTCTAGACTTGCACTTATGCTGAAATAAACAGTAAAAGTCAGATCAACTGGAACAAGTCTGAAGCTAAAATTATGAAGTAACTTTTAGAACTACAACAAATAATGCAATAGGTATTGGTGCATACTTAAACAAACTCATAAAAATCTCTATATAAGGATAGATGTGCCCTTTAGTACACAGCTCTGAAACAGCACTCTTGAACTGGTCAAGAAATACTGTTCCAACTTGTAAAAGTGTTTCATTTTGGAAAGCTCCTAATGTGACAATCCTCTGCGTTTTTTCTGAGCACAAAGATCTGTCTTGTACATAAAATTTTTATCAGATGCACTTTCCCCAAAGTAACACATAACTCTAGACATCAATATTTTGGTTATATAAAGGAAGAGAGAAAAGGCAGATTCCTTCATAACTTTAGATGAAACATTATTCTTTGTTATTTTTTGTAGTCTTTGCACTCATGAAAATACTGAAATATTTTGTGTAAACTAATTTATCTGAGACAATGTAAACTGGAAAGAGCATGTGCAATAGAAAATGGAAATGTAGAAATCTGATATTCAGCACTTTCTAATAAATTCCTTATGTATTTCCTAAACACTGATTATAAGTGTGCTGATCTAGTAATAATTTGACTCTTAACTATAACAAAATTACAAATATAAGCATAAAGCATAGAGGAAAGAGTCACAATTCATCACCAGCTGGAATTCTGTAACAACTTTCAGGAAACTGTTTACCCCGTTGAAGGACAAGATTCTGTCAAAAGCTGGACTGGCTTCCCTTAAGAGGGATTATGGGTAGGCTAATGAGCAGGTGTGGTTTCCTCTATAGAATAAGTAAGTTATTCAGCAAATTGTTTCTACAGAATACTTTCATTGTTGAAAGTAGTTGATACACGTCCCAGCCTCAAAATATTATGCACCACTACTGTCTCCTCTCTTCTCAAAAGGTATGTTGTATAGCAGATGGACCTTCAGAGGCAGCTTATTACCTCCATATTACTGTTGGTTTTCAGTTTTTGCTAAAGCATTCTTAAAATAAGTAAACATTAAACAACTGCTGTTTGTCCCTAGTTACCTTCTCTAATGGTTTCTTTCATACTGGCTTAAATCTTTATACAGTCTGCCCAGCACTACCTTACTACCATTCTTCACCCATTCCCTGCTCACCCTACTTTTAGAGGGCCTGGTTTACCTGTAACAGCTGCAACATACTTCAGAAAAATTTAAATACATCTAATGGTGTAGCAACAGGATCTTTACATTTACGTGACATGAAAATGTCCTTGTTACTCTCCTTTTATTGAGAACAAGCCTTCACACAAAGAACAGACACAACACAAAGTAGTAAATGAGAGAATGTTTTTTTCAGAGAATGGTTCCACCCATTACAGAAAACAGGCCCTAAGAGGAGAGACTGTTAAAAGCATATAGTTCAAAAAGATGTAAACCTTTGCTGAATCCAAGTTTTAAGCATGAAAATACAACACCTGTGTAAATCTGTGTTTGCATACAGAGATGGTTGGTTTGCAGGTGTTTTTACCAAATGCAGCCTTTATCTTAAGAATGTCTTTTGTTCTGACTTCACACAGAGTTAAGGGCCAAAGTGCACACAACCACCAGGGCTTCGGAGTAATGCACATGAAGAGATCCTTGAGTAAGTGAACTTGAACTGTTAGTAAAATTAAAAGATTGCATGCTTACAGCTCAGGAACTTTCTGCACACTGGAAAAAAGAAAATTCTTACATAAAGTAGTGAATGCAAGCATAACACAGGTATACTCCAAGCCATGGTAACTAAAACAAACAGGAAGGCCACTTCTTACATCTCAGCTGTTACATGCACTCTTACATGCTAATCAATTGAAACACTTTTCCAAACACAAACCTTATTAAAAACATTTTGTCTACTAAGATTACAGTAGCAATGAGATATTTACATCAGGAAAAGAAGGAAGCTGGACTTTATTCAGGAACTTATATAATAGAGAGAGACTGCAACAGGGCTGGCTGATTTATTTTCAGCATCGATTTTGATACTTTTCCCGTTTCCTCCAAAATTGTATTTCAGCAAAGATGTTTTGGTTTTGCTGATTTTTTTATACAAATTATGGGTTTGAAATGTATAAACTTCTGACAAACATTCTCAAGTCTTAAATTAGAGTCTTTAAAAGGTATTTAGAAAAAATTCTAAAAAACCACTTCTTTTTGTTTAAGGTGAAGTATTGATTCCTTACAGAAACTAATTTTCACACCACCTTTTTTCACTATTGATGTCTGTATAACATACCTGTATCACACTTCCATTGCAATAAGCTCTGCATTCCATAAAAATCCCCCAAAGCACAGTTTTAGCACATCAGGAACAACAGACAAGCCAAACAAGTACATAAGGTGAACCTGTCAAATAATAAAAAAAATTATGTTTACAATAAAATAATAGTGTGTTGATGCTAATCCAGAGTTAAGGCATAGCACAGATACAAATGCACAGACTGGTCTCAAACATTGCTTAGTACAAAGCTTCCAGGGAAATCAATGATACGGGTTCCAATCAGCTGCAACTCAAATGAAGAAGGAAGGTCCTTGCAATGTCAACTTTTCAATATTCACGCACACACTTGTTAGCTTTTTATATACATACACACTTTTTTCTTTACTCATCCAGCTCTTACTATAGGATAAAATAACAATCCTTTTGAGCTTTCTCCTGAGCTTAGGAAAAAAGGCTTTTTATCTTGCTAAAGACCATTATAAATTCAGACTGATAATCTAATTTAGCACTTCATAACTTCAGCTCAGACACCATATGCCAAACTCTGTTGAAACTTTCAATTTATCTTGCTCTGGCTCACAGAGGAAGGTCCGTGGCCAACAGTTTATTAGGAACAGATGAGGTTAATAAATTTAATTGGTATATTTTTCTGATCATTCCCAATCTTGAAAAAGGTCTATACATAACACCTAACACTGTTCATCATACAGAAATCTCTTTCAGTGAGGAAGAAATTAAATCCTTTTCCCCCCAATCCACGTTGCTCTGTGATCTCTGACTCTACACCCAAAAACTCCAAAATCTAAATCGAAATTCAAAACACCCTCTTTACAAGCAAAAAAGGATTTGCCACCCACCCTTCAGATGGAAAAAATCTAGTAAAGCCCAAGTGCCTTGATAACTTGGCATTTAAAAATGCAGAACTCCTAAATTCTTCTTGCTAACTCAGAAGGAAAATCCCTTAAGCTGTCTCCCTCCCTGCTCCCCCTTACAGATCCCCACAGTGCAGGCTTTTTAGCTTGTTTAGCACTACCTGCCAGTGTTCCCCTCCTCACTGATGTCTGTTTTAATTTTGTACGGAAAACATGCCCAGCACTCAGATAAAAGTAAGTAACTTTCTGATTTTCTCTCAGCTATACTCAGCTGGGGTTGCAGGCAAATGACAGACTAGGGAGCTGGTTTTGGCATGAGATTCAGTTAACTGAACAAAATGTGTGAAACTACTGATGTGACATAGAAAAATATCACTAGGAATTACAAATAACGCTATGAGAGGGTGACAAAAGTTACAAATAGTGCTGTGAGGGTGGCTGCATCCCACAGGTGCTTAAGGAGGAGTTAGAGGACAAATTGGCAGACAGCAGAGAGAATTGGAAGGGACTGCCAGGGACCTTCCAGGGACTAAAGTCATGCAAGGCCACCAGCCCCAGGGCAACCGTGTCAGAAATACCATATAAGGCTGGGATTATCTAAGTAACCCAAATCTGAGTGCAGGTTTAGTGAAACTGGGGCCAATGAGGAACAAGTCATTAGGGGTGGATTGTTTATTTGGGAGGAACCTGCATTGGAAAAAGAGAGGTGTAATGACAGCAAAAACCAGGGCCAGGAAATGGCGAAAGGAATGCGGCGTGCAACTCATTCCTGGTGCTGCACGGAGGTACCTGTCAGGTAGCCCTGGGTTTCATCACCGCACCTGGGCAGGACAATAAACCAAACCTGTTGTTCTGACCATAACGAAAACCCCAGCCTGCTCCCCTGGTCAAGGGAATTCAGGGAGAGGCAGGCAGGGTGCTCTTCCTCACCAGTGAGGGAACAACTGGCTGGCAACTACTGGTTGTTGTGCCCTTTAGAGCTGCCCACTTCCTAACAGGCTCTTCAGAGTCCTACAATTCTCTATCAATTTCATGTCCTTTCTTGGTTCTTTACTGGCTTGCTTGCTGTTGCTGAAAAGTTCTAGAAATCAGATGGTGTGCATGATACCCTAACTGCCTTGTCTGACGAAAGCTGATACCAAAAACATTTCAAAGCAATGGCCATATAGGCTCTGCAATTTTTTTTTTTTTAGTGTAACTGCATTCTTCAGCAGTATTTAAACAGAGCACCTTTTTTTAATTTAAACTTGATTGTTTAGTGTTAAAGCAGGAGTTAGGGATGCCTGGTCATATTTTCATGTTGAGACCATGTTGAACACATAAATAATTTCATAAACAAGCCTGGGCAGGGGTTATTTCATTATTGTAGTAACATTAAATTGATCTCTTTCCAATTTTCCAGTGATAAATATAATCAATATTAATTTTATTTCTAACAAAGCATTGTAAAATGCTTCATTTTACAAAAGAAATTAAATTTGTTTTATATAAAGAATGAAAAAAAAGGTCTGAAACAATAACTGAATTTGAATAGCCCCTTTTACATAGGTGCCTATGTAAGGCTAAAACAATACCTCAAAGAGCTGAGAATTGTGCAGTCTATTTAGAAACAAACAAACCTTCATATAGCAACTGCTTTTTATCATTTTGTGTGATAATAATAACATTAGAACTAAATGAAAAGTTCTTATCTGAAAGAAGAATAAAACAATTTAAAAAATGAAAAAGACATACAAAGAAAAAAAAGAATGTGCAAGTGATACCAAAAGAAGCGAGGGAGGACACATTTTTGGACTCCAATGAAAGTCTCAATTTGAACATATTTTAGAAGCAATTTAAATGGTGAGATATGGCCAGCTGTGTGTCTAATATGTTCTGTCAGTACAGCTCACAAGTCTATGGTAAAAGTAGTGTGCAGGAAGAAGAAACATCACCTTGCTCTTTATCTGCATTTGAATTTAATAAAAAGCTGATCATCCCATCCTATGATTCTTTAGCCCCACTTAAAAATAAAATGTAAAGTTTCATCCCAGAGGACTTTTCTTATTATTTACTTCCTAGTTTGATTGTGCAAGATATACACCAGGCCTGTAGTAACAAGGCTGTTCTGGCAGGGAAGAAGAAAGTATGCAAACACTGCTTCTAAACTGCCTCCTTGGCTTGTGCTGCAGCTGATACCCTGAGTTCACCTCCCGCCCCCACAGTCCATCAACCCTGGCTCACAGTCTGGCTGCCAACATGGCCTCAAGATGCCGAGTGGCTTCAGAAGCCACTCAGCTCCCAGGACAGGTAAGTCTGGGCTGAATCATACTTTTAGTGAACTTCCTCCCTGTAGGCATAGATTAGAATGGCACCCCACTGGTTTGTGCAAACTCATCTTCTTAGAGCTTTAGATTTTCTTTATTTTTAATGCAAAGAAAACATATAAACGCTATGGTAGGCTAAACATTCCTTCTGTGTCAAATACTGCTTATATCAGTCCTGCTGATTCTCCTTAACACCTACAAATGCAAATCTGACCTGCAAGGCAAGGAAGCACTCCTCCACACACACCTAACTTTTCTTCCTACGTGATGGCCCACTAAAAAGAAAAACCTATATGAAAAAAACACACAAAAAATCTTCTCTAGAAACATATTAATCTGTAAGTAAGTACAATCCAAAATAGTCCAGCCAGTTATGCATGGCAGACAGTCCTTAGAGTAGATGAATTTAGCCTTACCAAAATAAAAGATGAAGCCAAGTAAAGTAACACACAGGTAAACCAAATCATGAAGCCTTACTGCGTTTAGCTACATAAATTAAACCATGAAATTCCCAAAGGCTGTACAGGCAGCCTCCAAAAACACCAAAGAAAAATACCTCTCCTTACAAGGACTTTTCTTTCTTTCTGTGCATCTCTGAACCAGACTAATAATTGCAGTCCACAGGACTGTCTTTCCAGCAGCCATTCTCTGCCCTGCCACTCTTTTTCTCCCTCCAAAACTAGTCTCCATTTTCTTTTGAAGCTCTTGACTGTTGCAACACCTGCAACACCAGAGGCAGGTATTACCGTCATCCACTGAGGCAGATCATTACAGACCAAATAAACACAGTGATGAAATTTAGGGCCCCATAAACAGCCGCCCAAGAAGCAGCAGAGATGCCACCAGCAGATGGTACTTCCCAATCCAGCCACTGTGACCACAGGCTGCGTCAAGGAACTGTGTCAAGATGAAGGGTACCCCTACAGACAAAGACGAAAGGAGCCTTCAGGCACTCAGATCTGTTCCCCTTACACAAGGAACATATTCAAATTTCTATGCCACAAGCCCAACAATCTTTTCAAAGGGCCTTTTCTTGCTCTCTCTCACATGTCAGGCCAGTAATCTTTTCCCAGCAGCCTCTCCTCAGGCCTCAGCCTTGCTCATCTCTTCCTCAGGGAGCACCCTCTCTGAGGCACAATCTGGACTTACCCACAGAGAAGCCAAGAAGCTAGTTTTTGGGGTTTGCCCTTATACAGACCCCATGCCATCACCCTCAGCCACACACCTGCCTTCCAGCAGCCCCTGCCTAACAACGGGGTAATGACCAAGAGACTATAGCTGAGAAAGGGCTCAATAGTTGCTCTCCTAGCCCAGCTTTAAGAGGCAAACATCTAATTAAACACAACCCAGCTTTTTATTTGCCTGCTAAGAGCGGTGCCCAGCTGGGGCCCTAGGGCTGACGTGCTTTGTGAGTCACTCTGGGCCCCGTACAGCAACTGGTGCTTCTGATCCCAGCAGTGGAGCAAAATGCAAAACCAGAGCAGATGGGTACCAGTGCTATTTATAACTACTTAGCAGTATGTCCCTAAAGGAACACTCACTGGTGCCTGAGGGCAGGCAGCAGGTTGGTGTGCGGGTGCCCTGTTCACCTCAGTGACACACTAGGGGAGGCAGGAGCTGGGGACTCGGGGGACATGTGGCATTTCAGGTTTGAAATTTCAGGCCAAGACCAACAGTGTGAGGTTCAACAAGACAAAGTGCCAGTCCTACCCTTTGGCCACAGTAACACCCTGCAGCACTCCAGGCTGAGGCAGAGAGGCTGGGAAGTGTCTGGTGGAAAAGGACCTGGAGGTGCTGGTCAACAAAGGCTGAACATGAGCCAGGTGTGCACAGGTGGCCAAGAATGCCAATGGTCCCTGGCCTGTATCAGTAATATGGTGGCCAGCAGGACCAGGGCAGTGACTGTCCCAGTATACTGGGCAGTGGTGAGGCCACACCTTGAGTTCTGTGTCCAGTTCCGGACCCCTCAATTCTGGAAGGACATTGAGATGCTGAAGCGAGCCCAAAGGATGGGCAATGGAGCTGGGAAAGAATCTGGAGTCTGATGATGAGCAGCTGAGGGTGCTGGGGGCTCATCCTGGAGAAAAGGAAGCTCAAGGGTGAACTTACCACTATCGACAACTCCCTGAAAGGAGAGTGTAGCCAGGTGGGGCTCGGGCTCTTCTCTCAGGCAGTAAGTGACAGGATGAGAGAACAGCCTTAAGCTGCACTGGGGGACGGTCAGGTTGGACATAAGATAAGAATTTCTTTACAGAAAGAGTGGTTAGATATTGGAACGGGCTGCCCAGGGACGGTGGTAGAGTTCCCGTCCCTGGGGGTGTTTAAGAAAGGACTGGACACTGGATAGCGCACTCAGTACCACGGTCTGGTTGACATGGAAGTGTTCGGTCATACGTTGGACTGGACGATCTCACAGGTCTTCTCCAACCCCGCTGACTGTGTGCAGTAACAGGCGGGACAGCTGAG
>VZRS01009357.1:0-35757 GCA_013398055.1 Ifrita kowaldi
CCCGCCTTGGCCGCGCCGCGCACCCACGGGGGCCGCGGAGCCCCCGCGGAGGTGGCGATCCCCTCTGCCCCTAAAGCCGGGGACACTTTCTGGGAGAATTCCAGCGTCCAGCAGCAGCAGCAATACCTGGAGCTGCCGGGTGGGTGCTCGGGGGTATTCCAGTGGCTGGAAGGTGATGATGAGATCCCTAAGGAGACCCTTTCCCGGCTGGAGGG
The DNA here is from genome assembly GCA_013398055.1 of Ifrita kowaldi. Lineage (NCBI taxonomy): Eukaryota > Metazoa > Chordata > Aves > Passeriformes > Cinclosomatidae > Ifrita > Ifrita kowaldi. The sequence continues at coordinate 216 of VZRS01009357.1, forward strand.
CCGGGGTCAAAGCACACCCAGACAGGACAGTGGGACCCCGCCAGTTCTGCATGTCCTCTCCAGCTCCAAGAAATGGATAAGAGCCCCCCGCCGTCCCCCCACCCAGTTCCTCTCCTTCCCAGGATCCCTGTAATTCGCGCAAGAGTGGCTTCTGCCACGCTTGCCCTCCTCCTGCCTGCCCACTGCCCCTGGCTGTGGGGGCTTGAGGGTCACTGCCCTCCCCAGCCCCTGCCTGCAGATCTGCAGGAGCTGCCTACTCCCAGTCTCTCCTGCCCTCCAAACCTGCTCCTAGGGCCCCTTAGACTTTGTCCCATGAGAAACGTGGCTGTTGCAGACATGTCCTGCCCTGGAGCTGGGCAGAAAAGCCAAAATACTGGAGTTTTGCATTGGACATGCTCTCAGGTCTCATCCCAAGTTTCTCCTTTAGCTCTGGTGGATGTTGCTGCGTCCAGGCAGGGGGTGGTTGAAGTGCCCCTCGCCAGAGGGGACCCCAGCTCTGAGGAAGCCTGACCTGCTCCCACTTGGCAGAGGGTTACATCCCAGTCCTGGGGCACCTTGGGGACATGCTGGGGCCGGAGCTGTTCCAGTGAACCCGGGTGCTTGATCTGCAGAGGATGGCACATCCCCTGTCCAGTACCTAACTGGATTTCACTTCCATTTCCTGATATTCCTGCAATTTTGGTGGCAGATTATTTTAGGGACTGCACTTGGTGCTAGGCTGAAGGATGAGTTGGAGGTGGGCAGCTGATGCTTCTCCCCAGGGAGCCCCCCTTGCATCCCTCCTGTGTTAGAATCCCCTATCCCTGGCAGGTGGGTCCCTTTCCATCCCAGTGCTTGGGGACAGGGCTGGGTGACCACAGCTGTGGGATGAGCGTGTGCACCATGGGGCAGCCCAGGACACCTGAACCGCCCCAGTTCTTGCTGGGGTGTGCAGAGCTGTCTGTGCCCTCACCCCGCTTTGCTTCCCTCCACAGCCCAGCGCAGAAACTCGTCTTCAACAGAGTGAATGGCAAGAGGCCCCCCCTGCTGCTGCAGCAGGTCTCGGCCCCTGAAGAATGTTACACCCTGGCCCACGAGGAGAACGTTCGCTTTGTCTATGAAGGTGAGGGCAGAGTGTCCTGGGGGCAGTGCCCAGGGGAGCTGGAGCATGTGGAGTCCCTCCCCAGCACCTACACCATGCTGGGGACATCGGTGGCAGGGACGGAGTCCCCAGCCTGGGGACTTGCCCTCCTTTGCTCCGCCTCCTGCTCCTGTCCCGCAGCCCCCCACACTGGGAAGCCCCGTCCCAAACCCACCCAGTGCCTGTTCCCCCTCCCCAGCCTGGCAGCAGGTAGAGCAGCAGCTGGATGGCAGCCGGAGCGGGGAGAGCGCCTGCGGCCCCGTGCAGTACGTGGAGAAAACCCCCAACCCCGGACTCAAAAGTAAGTGGGAAGTGGTTGTGGCACTTCGGGGTGCGTCAGGCTTGGGGTGCAGTGGGCTGCTGTGGGCTCAGCCTGCACCTGAGCAGGGCTGTGGTGGAAGGAGGAGGATTCCAGTGCTGGATGTGCCAGAGGGGCTGGGTCTGTCCTGCTGGTGCTGAGGTCACTCTGGGGGTGCTGGGGGGACACAGCTGGCCCCAAGCACTGTGGTGGGGATGTCCCACTGTGTCCCGTGGAGGACACCTGGTTGCTGACTCCTCTGGAATTCAGCCACCAAGGGGTTCAGCATCATGCTAGAGAGAGAGGAGCCCCCCGTGGGGACCTGCTTCTCCTGAGGCCAGCAGGAGCAGTCGGCCATGGGGACAACACTTGTCTGGTGGCACCTGGAGTCAGGGCAGTGACAGCAGCCTGGGGGCTCTTGCAGTGCCTGAGAGCTCCCCAAGGAAGAGAATGTCCCTGTAAACCCAGTCTGGCCTTTTGGGGACATGGCACAGGGGTGGGAGAAACCTGGGGTTGTCATTAGATTGGATCTCAGCGAAAGGTTCTTCCCCCAGAGGGTGCTGGGCACTGCCCAGGCTCCCCAGGGAATGGGCACGGCCCCGAGGCTGCCAGAGCTCCAGGAGCGTTTGGACAGCGCTGCCAGGGATGCCCAGGGTGGGGTTGTTGGGGTGTCTGTGCAGGAGTTGGACTGGCTGATCCCTGTGGATCCCTTCCTGCTCAGGGCATTCTGTGATTCCATGGTTATTTTTTCTGGTGGCTTGGGGGGGAGCACCCAGAGCTCTGCTCCTGCTCCAGCTGCTCCCCTCTCTCCCTCCCCTCTCTTTCAGACTTCGTTCCCATCGACCTGGAGGAGTGGTGGGCACAGCAATTTCTGGCCAAAATCGAGAACTGCTCATAAAAGGGAAGAAAAGGTTGCGTTTGGTTTCTTTTTAAGAGAAACGAAGCTGCGAGCACCTGGTCACAACCCAGAATCGGTGGCGTTTTTGAACCACATTTTTAAAAGATGCCCGAAGTGGAGTGACCCAGCCCAGCGGGACCGGACCACAGCCATGCCCGGCCGCGTGCCCTCCCCGTGCCCAGCAGAGGAGCAGCGTGCGGCCCCAGCCAGGATTCCTTAAGTGCCAGTTCTCGGACTGCTGCAGCTCCTGCAGCCTCCAGCTCCCAGGGACACTGTGGTGCCACGCTGGGGACGAGGGAGCGGCTCCCCCCTGCAGCCGCAGCCACGGGGAGGACAGTGGGGTGCTGTAGCAGGACCGCCAGACAATAAAGCGCTGAAACTGCCCATGGAGCTGCGCTTGTGGGATGGGGAAGAGGGGGAAGCAGGGGGGTGCAGCATCGTGCCCTGCAGAGCTGACTCGTGGCTCAGTGGCACCTGTGGATTCAAGGGGTTGGAGCTCCCCTTCCTTGGAGCTGCATCCATGCCCCTGTGGTTGTCTGGGGGAGCTGAGAGAGGATAGCTGTGGCTGCCTGAGGTAGAAAGGAAGGGCACCCCAACTTTTGCTTCCCCACAAAAACTCCTCAGCTGCTGGGCTTTTCCAAGCTGGACTGAGCCTTTTCACTTCTGGTTTTGTAGGACACCCCTCTACCCCCATGTCCTTCTTCTCGAAGTGGAGAGCAGGAGGCCAGCACAGGCTGAACAGAGTCTGATTCCAAAGGAGGCCAGGAAACACCCACTGGAAAAAAAATCATCTTTATTATTCCTATGATGGGAATAACAACCACACTGCAGCCAGTGGGGAGTAGAAGCCGCCCAGGAGCTGTGTTGCTTCTCCCACCTGGGAGGCCAGAGAAGTGCCAGCAGCAGCTGCGCCCCTGGCAGCACATGCCCACGGAGCACTCCTGGTCCTGCTCCCTGCCCCGGGCTGGCACGCCTGGCACTATGGCTGTGACTGAGATCGGGAGCAGCACCATGCACAGCCTGCAGTGCCTGCCTCGCTGACAGGCAGGGTGTTGCAGCCCCGTGGGATGGGGACGTGCTGCTTCCATAACACTTCCTTCACTGAGGCCAGGATGACCCCGGATGGAGGGCTGGGGCCAGGGGATGTCATCCTTGCCCTGGACTCCTCTCCCAGCAGCTCTGCCATGGCATCATGGGCAGGGTGGGGGTTACGCTGCCTCCGTGTCCCCACCCCAGCACCAAGCCTTGCAGGGGCACCAGTGCCAACAGGACATGGACAGTTGCTGCTGTGCTCAAGGCATTGCCAGCCCGTGGCAATTTTGCATCTCACGCCCTGAAACCCCCACATTCCCACTGTTCCCCATCCCAGGCAAAGCCTGGGAGGCTCTACTACATGCTGCTGTACTTCCCTTTCCAGAAAAAACAGTTACTGGGAGTTTCAGCACTTCAGGCACCCTCCCAGCAAAAAGCATCCCCCCTTTTTCTTCCCTCCCTGGGAAAGTCGCTGGTGCTGGGATTCCCCCCTGCATGGTGCCCTGGCAGTGGCTGGCTCTGCTGCCCCCAGGATGCTCCCAGGGAGCAATCCCTCCCTGCCAGCAGCTCCAAAAGGCCCCAAGGTGTCCAGGGAAGCCATTCACCTGGCTGCTGACTAATAAAAACACACATCTTTAAGATCCGGGGAAATTCTTAGTAACATGATGCACCATCGTTCTGAACAACAACATTAGGCAAAGGGAAGAAATGGAACAGGAGAGAATGAGTCAGTCACAAGGAAAAAAATGAAAACCCAACCCAAAAATATAACCCAACCCCTGACAATGCAATCACTGGGAGGAAATCAGCCCCCCTTGCCATAAATACTAATTAGTTATGTGCAATTGTGTGTACTACTATAGTGCAAATAGCTCTGCATTGATCATGGGGCAGCGCCTGAGGGGCTGGCCCAGGTGACACAGGGACTAGTTAAGGACAGACAAGAATCAACACAGATTTCCAACAAACAAACAAAAAAGCCCCCCCAACCCAGGCACTGGCAAGCTCCAAAAAGAAGTTGCCTCCTCCAACTGGGCCCAGGCAGGACTGGGCAATGCTGGTGCCCAGCAGCATCCCAGAGCCCTTTGCTCCCTGCCTACTGCTGGATCAGCCTGGTGAGGGGCAGAGGGGATGGGTATGAGGAGGGGGATGCAGGACAGAGATGGTCTGGTTGGAGCCGTGTGGGGTGTAAGGGGTGAGCTCAGCAGGACATGGGCACAGTGAGGGCATGGCTGGCTTCACACCGGTCCCGTGGCTGCACTGCACCGTGCGGGGCCGTGCTGCTGGCAGAACCCCTGCACGGGCACAACACTGAGGCCAGCAGTGTCCCTGGGCACCCTGTGACACTTCACACCCATCCTAGAGCACAGCCAAGACCCTGCAGCACCTCTCACTCAACCCAGCAGCGTCCCCAGGGACCTTGTGGCACCTCTCACCCCTCCCAGCAGTGTCCCTGGGCCCCTCTCACCCCTCGCCGCCTCCAGCTCTGGCTCCCCAGCCGTGCTCATCACGTGCTGTTCCCGGGGCCGAGCTCTGGGCATCACTCCAGCACCATGTCCTACCTCTCACCCAGTGCCAGCTCCTGGCACCACACAGCTCCCCTTGCACGGCTGGGGCCAGTGCCAGCTCCTTGGGCCAGGCTTGGCAAGCAGGCAGGAGGAGACAGAGTTTTCCCAAGCAGTTAAAGGAGACAGAGCCTCCTCTTTCCCATGCCAGGCAGGTGCCAGACAGGAGCTGAGCTGTTCCCCACCCCCAGCTGGACACGAAGTGCTCCCATGGGCGATCCCAGTGCCTCCTGCCGACCCCAGGGACGGTTTGGATCTGAGCTATGTGACAGCCTCCTGGTAAACCACGAGCAACCACCAAACAACACATGGACATGCGGGTGAGGACCACGGGCAGCATCCCGCTGGGTGTGAGCAACAGGCAGGGAAAGGGGGAGCAGAGGGGTTCCCATCCCGCTCCTCCTCTGCCAGCCCAAGTCCAACACCCCTCTCCACCCATCCAGGCTCCTCCTGGCTTTTTGTGCGGAATTTTTTTGCTGTGTGGATGGATGAAGGCTGGAGAGTGGCAGTGCCACATGCGCACACACACGCGCGCCCAGAGCTGGTGACAGCAGCAGGAGCGTTGCCATCCTCTCTCACCCCTCCCCGGTGAAAAGTTTTACATTTATACAGTATTTAAGACACGCTGATATATAAATTACTGTCTCTATATATACTATGTATAGGCTGAGGGCCAGTCTGTGATGAAGGGCACTGGAGGGGCTCATTTCCCTCTGTCCTCTGTGTAGTGCTGGAAGCGAGTGAAGCTCATGAAGACCTGCTCCAGGGAGATCTGGCTCACCGAGTAGTCTTCCAAGCGATACTTCTCTTTGGCTTTCTCCAGGGCCCCAAAGACCTGCAAGGGAGGGCAGGGACATGAGGGCAGCGTGACTTGGTGGGGGGGACCCCCAGGCTGTGACAGAGACCCCCAGGCTGTGACAGGGAACACCACACTATGACAGGGATCTCCCAGGCTGTGACAGAGGAACCCCCGAGCTGTGGCACGGAAAGCAGAGGAAGCTTTTTTCTCCAGGGAGACCGAGGAAAATGACACCTTCCTTGGCAGGAGAGTGGGGGGAAGCCAGGAGTATCTGACACCATTTAAAAATAGATGCTGTGGATATCATTGTTTTACACACATGTGATAAATGCATACATACATATATAGATAGGTATATATGTATATATGTATTTACATGTATATACACACACATATCTGGGCTTGAATCCCGGCCCAAGGTTTCTGCTAACACATTAGATATATAAAATCTTTATATAATACAGAAAAAACTACATAGGATACTATATACACTATACATAACTATCTGTATATAGCACACAGATCATTTTTATATTTCGCTACATATAATATATATATTTATAAACTCACTCTCTCTAGTTTTTATATAATCCTATACATAGTTTTTATATAATCTGTATACTATGTACTCTCTCTAGATATACTCTATACTATATACTTGATATAGACTATAAACTCCAGAGTATATAATCTGTACAGTATTACCTTATACCCTATAGAGTATATAATATAGTATATCTTGTATATATACAATATACAGTATATTATATACACTACATCCAGTGCATATAATATACAGATATATAAAAATATATATAGACTTAGATACTGCATATGAAAACTATCTGTACACTATGAATATCTCTATACCACACATGTATTCATATATAGCTAATGTACATATGGACAGATAGTAAATATAGAGAGGTATACTATGTATATACTCTTTAGGTAACTGTATACTGTATGCAGAGGGTTACATACTATATCTGTGCTGTGTCCCTGGGCTGAGACCCCTCAGCATCAGTGGCTGGGGTGGGGACCACACGGTGCCTACGTGGCACCACCTGAAGCCACTGCCAGGGGGTCCCTGGGGCCGAGGGGCAGGAGCAGGGCTGTGCCAGCACAGGGAAGCTGTGCCCACCCGTGCCATGCTCCCACAGCAGAATGCAGCGTGGGAAGGATGCATCACTGAAAGCAAAGCACCGAGAACACCGGAAGGGGCAGGAGAAGGGTTCCCAGCACCCCTTACCTGTGCCCAGCTGAGGTTCTTGTTGGTCAAGTGGTAATGCACCATGCCCTGGTGCTCGTGCTTCAGGACACTGCCTGGGGAATCGAGCGGGGAGAGGCTCTGGGTTAGGGAATGTGCTGAAGTTCACACCCAGCACCCTGCACCTGCTGCGAGGGCAACCGCTCCAGCAGCTCACAGTACCTGGGAAAGTCTTCTCCACGAAGGCCTTGAAGGCCTGCAGCTCGCCCTCCTCCTCGCTCCGGGTTTTGGCCAGCAAGGTGTATCCACTGCCAAACTTGCTTTTGAGGTGCTGGGGGCTGCCCAGGCACTTGAACTGCCCATTCACCATGATGGCCAATCGTGTGCACAGCGCCTCGCACTCCTCCATGCTGTGGGAAGGACAGGACTCGTTCAGGGAATCCCAGGATGGTTTGGGTTGGAAGGAACCTTAAAGCTCATCTCGTTCTACCCCCTGCCATGAACAGGGACACCTTCCACTACAGCAAGCTGCTCCAAGCCCAGTCCAGCATGCCCTTGAACACTTCTGGGGATGGGTCAGCCACAGCTTCTCTGGGCATGTAAGCACCAGGACAGAAGCAGAAGCTTCTGGGAAGCGGCTGGAGGTGTATTCCCTTCTCTCTGGACTCTTCCAAGAGGGAGATTTGGGTAAAGCCAGCCACTGGCTGTGCATGCCCACCCACCAGGCCCTGGAGGTGTGTCCCATCCCTTGGACCCCACCACTCACCCTGATCTCTCATGCCAAGCCCTGCCCAGCCAAGTGTCACCTGTGAGAGGTGAAGATGATGGATTTGCCACACTCCCGCGTCCGTGTCACCGCATCCCAGAGCAAGCGCCGGGCCACGGGGTCCATGCCAGTGGAGGGCTCATCCAGGAAGATCACGGGGGGACCGCCAATGAGGGCAATGCCAGCGCTCAGCTTCCGCTTGTTCCCACCGCTGCGGAGGAATCACAGAATCGTTAAGGTTGGAAACAAACTGCAAGAGCATCGAGTCCAACCTTCAGCTGAAAATGGGAGTGGGAACGGGGACAGAAACCCAATATGAACACAGGGAGCCTCACGCAAGAGGAGGGGCAGCAGTTCGTCAGTGGCTGCTCTCACCTGTAGGTCCTGACGAGCTTGTCGGCGTGCGGCTCCAGGAGCAGCCCCCGCAGCATGTTCTCCACGCAGCTGCCGATGTAGCGCTCGGGGATGCCGCGCAGCCGCGCGTACATGCTCAGCGTCTCGCGCCCCGTCATGTGCTCCAGGAGGGCATCGAACTGCGGGCAGTACCCGATGCGCTGCTGCACCTTGGGCCGAGAGGAACGCAGGGCAATCAGCTCACGGGCAGCTCTCTGCGCACCCACGGGCTTGGCTGCTCCTCTGGCAGGTTTTGCTCAGAGTGACGGGAACTGAGCCGCAGCTCTGAAACCATGGGTGGAACGAGAGGGAAATGCCCCCTGGAGCAGCTGGGCTGACAGGGGTGGACACAGATGTGTCTCTGGACAGCAACTGGGTGGGCTAACAGTGCCTCTGCCAAGCTGGTTCCTCACTGTGAGGGACCATTTTGGGTGACTCAGGCTCTCAGGGGAAGGAAAGTGCTGGAGGGCTGGTACCTCCCCCACATCCTGGTCACTTCCAGGGACAAGAGCATGAGAGAAGGCAGTTCCAGGGAAGGAAGCAATTTGGGGCATGCTCTCAGGGAATGTTCTCCGTGTCTGGGGTCCCCATTCGCTTAAGAGTTGGACTTGATGGTCCTTGTGGGTCCCTTCCATATCAGAATATTCTGTGAAATCTGGGACAGTGGTAGAGGAATCCCAGGACTGGACTGAAAGCCTAACCCCTGCTCATCTCTTGTTCTTCCAAAGCAAGTGAGCAATTCCCAGCAAGGACACCCCTAGCAGAGGTCTGGAACAGTTTGAAACACTCATTTTAGAGACCATCCTCCAGTATCTTCCACATTTCCAGCTATGGAGGTAAACCCTTTAGTGAAGGGTTTGACACCCTCACCAGGTTTGGCCTCCATCTGTATCACATCTGCAATCCCAGTGGAGAGGGGACTGCTTCCACATGGCCAGATGATGGAGAGCTGAGCCAGCCAAGGACACAACGTCCCTGGGATATTGTCTCTGCCTCTGGAACTGCAGCCATGTCCTCTGGAGGCACCTGCAGGGTGGCTCAGCCCAGCCAAACACAGGATGACGGTCTGCAACACCACCTCGCCCCTGCAGCCCTGGGTACCTTCTTGATGTTGGCCAGAATGCTGTGGCCATCCACAAAGGCGTCCCCCGATGTGATGCTCTCGTCACCCGTCAGCATCTTGAAGGTGGTGGTTTTGCCCGCTCCGTTGAAGCCAAGGAGACCAAAGCATTCCCCCTTGCTGACGGCCAAGGAGATCCTGTCCACTGCCAGCAGGGACTCCCGGCTGTCGTAGACCTGGAGGAGACCACACACGAGCCACGTGTCACTGCCCGCTGGCACGGCAAGGCAGGCTGTGGCTTTGCCAGCCCCGAGAGGACACGGCTCAGATGACAGCAGGATGCTCAGGTCATTTCTCCCCACCTTGGTGAGCTCCTTGATGACCAGAGGGCTGCTGAGAGACGACAGCAGTTCTGGTGGCGACTCCAAAACCTTCTTCCTCTCATCTGCCACGTCCCTGTCCTCTGGCAGCACAGACACCCTGTTGAGCAGGGCCACCTAAACACAGGGGGAAGACACACACTGTGTCACCTGGCTGCTGGGGGATGAATGGGCTCCTCCAGTGTCCCCAACCCTGGCAGGATCCACCCCTTCCATCAGCCACCTCTGGGGATGCCTCACTCCCTTTGCCAATCCGGGGATGCTCCCTGGGAAGATGACTCAGGTGATGAGAGTCTGTCTCCAGCTCACAGGGACTGCTGGGCTGGGTTTGGAGGGCACATTACTGCTCCCTCCCTCGTGCTTCACTCACCCATTTCCGCCGCCTGCAGATGCCACAGACCAGAGTTCTCAGTCTCCAGAGAAGGTTTGTCTCAATGAGGAAGAGGAGGAAGAGGAAGGAGAAACCCTGGACAGCCAAGGAGGTCAGGTATCGCCCGATCCCAGGGGTCTCCCAGGAAAAGTAGTTCATCTGATAACTGATATCTGAGGAGGGATGGAACAAAATCAACTCCTGGATCAAGTCACACTCTGGGGAGGGGCAGATAAACTCCAGAGGAAGCTGTGAGCCCAAAGCTTTGCCAGGCTCATCTCCATCCCACACTGGCTCCCTGCCCACAGCTCTTTCCAATGCTTCCCACAAGAGGATTCGGGTCTGGAGGGGATCTGGCAGAAGATTCCCAGTTGAGACAGGCAGAGGACACCAATCTTGGGATTGGGATTTCTTTACTCATCTGTGAAACTTCCCCTAGCCCACATTTTCCTCCAAATCATGAGTAAGGTGATCCAGTTAAGGAGCTTTTTCCTATGTATGTCCTCATATGCTGCCCAGTTTCTGCTCTAAAATGGTACCTGGAGCTACTGCCCAGGTAGAGGCCCCATGGATCTGCCCAGTTCCACCACCCACCCCACACAACCCCCTCGTGAGGCTGGGGGGCTGGCCAGGTGAGGACATGGAGACTCACTGAAGGCCTTGCAGATGAAGATGGCTTCAACAGAGGAGGTGCAGAACTGAATGAACTCATAGTTCTGGTAGAAGTCACTGATGCACTGGCCCAAGCAGTAATTGGGTAAGATGAGAAAAACTTTATCCAGGGTTTTGGAGAGGTCCACCAAGCCCAGCTCTGAAAGAGGAGAACAGGTGGATCAGAGGATTAGAGACTGCTGGTTTGGGAGAAAAAAACCCTGATACTGCCAAGTTTAGAGGGGAACCAAATGTATTTTGTCACATGTAATGGGTGGGAATGGACTGTTGTAGGGTTTTATGGCTATTGTGGGAACAGCCCTGGGGTGAGAGAGCCCTCTTGGGGGCTGGACTTTCTTGGTGATGGCTGGGCAGGTGCAGAGGGCAGTGACCCACCTGGGATGCTCATGATGGTGACGGCGAGGAAGGTGGCGGTGCCGGACAGGATGTTGAAGATGGTGAGACGGGTGTAGGCTGTGGCTGCCACCGAGAAGAAGAAGCTGAGGAGGTACATGAGGGGGATGATGGCCCAGCCATAAAGGAGGAAGATCAGCATCACATCAACAAGGTGGCTGTCCTGGGTGAAGGCTTGCACGTCGAAGGCTTGGAATATCACCTGGGGCACGGCAATGTGGGGAGAAGGCACATTTGGCTTGACCTCAGGTGATGTCTCCTTGTCCCAGCAGCCCAGGACCCAGGCGACCCCTCATGGATGGGTCCTACCAGCAGCCCATGGCTATCGCCAGGGGAGGCCTTTTCTACAGACTGGGACGCAGAAGAGCAGATCTGGGGAATTCCTCTCCAAGATTCCACGGATTTAACATTTTCTAGTCCCAACAGCCAAGTGTTCAGCTGCCAGAGGCAACTGCCCCAGCTGGTTGGCCATGGTCCAGCTCCCAGCAGGACCAAGGGACAGCTTCCTTGCTGGTCCTTTCTACAGAGACAATGCCAGTGGCCTTGTCCTTCTCCCTGTACCCACACACATCCCAGAGGAGCAGCACCCAGCGCTCCCACCAACGGGGAGAGCATTGGGGTGCCAGGGGTGACTCACCAACATCAGAGCACAAGGGATGAGGAAGTTGATGATGTCCCAGAGCAGGGCAGAAAGCCAGAAGTTGACCACGTAAACGCCGCTGACAAACTGGACGTGCTTGGCCTTGATGGCGCGTTCGCTGACCAGCAGCAGCGCGAAGGTGCTGGCGAGCGAGGCCATGCCATACAGCAGGTTGATGGCAATGGCAAACCCAGTCTGGCCTCTGTGGGGACAGGGGGACACATTAGGGCACGGACACCTCAGCAAACCAATGCTGAGGCTACACAGGGACAGCACAGAATCATGGAATAGTTAGACAGGACCCACAAGGATCATCCAGTCCAACCCCTGGCCCTGCACAGACACCCCAACAATCCCACCCTGGGCATCCCTGGCAGCGCTGTCCAAACGCTCCTGGAGCTCTGGCAGCCTCGGGGCCGTGCCCATTCCCTGGGGAGCCTGGGCAGTGCCCAGCACCCTCTGGGGGAAGAACCTTTCCCTGAGATCCAACCTAAACCTCCCTGACACAGCTCCAGCCATTCCCTGGGTCCTGTTCCTGGTCACAGAGAGCAGAGATCAGCACCTGCCCCTCTGCTGCCCCTCCTGAGGAAGCTGTGGCCAGCACACCCACACTGGGCTTCTTGAAGGGGCCACACTCTCCCAACATGCTGAAGAAACACTCAAGAGAGACAATCATCCCCCAGGCACAGTGCACCCTGCAAACCACAAACCTCCACCCAGCCTTGGCGAGGTCCCACACATGGCCCCTCTGGTCTAGGTGAGGTTCAGAGGCCCTGGATGTGGGGTTTTGTGAAGAGCATGGCCACACGGCCTCCCCAGCTATGAGCACCTGGGGAAAAGCAACCCCAACCAGTATCTTGAGGGAACAGCCACCCTCTGAGATGTGCGTGGGGTGACGTGGCTGCCAGGCTCAGCAGGTAAGTCATCTCCACAGCTTTGCTCCCCTTTGCTCCTGAGTGCAATCACAGCGACATTGGAGTCTGAGCAGCTTCAGCCTGGCTCCTCCACTGACCCCAGTACAACCAAGCCAACGTGCACCCACGGGAGCCCTGAGCCCTAGCAGGAATGCGAGCCCCGTGCCATCATCACACGTACTCCATGAGCTGGTCCTTGGCCTTCTCGGTGATGTTGCGGGGCTGGGGGTAGTTGGTGACGGTGATGGAGGCGTTGGGGCCTGCCAGCACCCTGAGGACGGCGTTGTCAGCCAGCATGAGGGCGGTGGCCGGGGAGTGGTAGGCCTGGTTGTTGAAGAGCGCCGTGACCAGCGTGCGGTTCCCCGCTCCCTCGAAGGAGGCGGCTGCAATGTAGTGCTCGTTGAAGGCTCCTCCTTCCTCGGAGGCTCGGGAGATGAGGTACTCCTCCAGCCCACCTGCCAAACAGCACCGCTGTTAGGGATGGGCTCCAGCGCTCCAGAGCTAACTGAGCCCAACTGGAAAAGAGCCCAGGCAGACCCAGGCCTGCTGGCCCACCCTAGCCCTCATCAGAGAAAAGCAGATCCGTAGAATCTCCTGAGTTGGAAAGAACCCACAAGGACCATTGAGTTCAACTCCTGGCCCTGCATAGGACACCCCAAAAATCCCACCCCGTGCCTGAGAGCGTTGGCCAAAGCTCCTTGAGCTCTGGGAGCACTGGGGCCATGACCACTTCCCTGGGGAGCCTTTTCCAGTGGCCACAAACTTGGGGTTATGGAGAAGACAGCTCTGCTCAGGTGAGGAGTGGTCCTGCCAATGATGGGACACTCCCATGCAGGAAGGAAATGCATTGGATACGCCGCAGCTGGGACCCAGACCACCCACACCAGTGGCCCCTGGACACCCTGCTGGGCACCACCTGCTCCAGGGGTGCTCCCTGAGCCCTCACCCAGCACCTCCAGTGGCGACTGACGCTGGGCTTCCAGCAGCTCCACGTACTGCTCCCCCAGCCTCTGTGGCAGGCCCGCGGCGCCCGACACCGAGAAAGGCACGATGGTCTGGCCGTAGGGCTCCAGCGTCAGCCGCAGCAGGGACGAGTCCCGCGGGCCCGGGAAGGTCTTGGCCACGATGAGGGCAAAGGCAGTGAAGATCAGAGGCACGAGGAACTGCGCCGCCACCATCTTCCAGTTGCGCCAGCTGTACATGGCCCGCTTCATGAACATGGCGTAGAACTGCTGGCAGCACAGGTAGAACTGCGAGGGGAGAGGCCAGGTCAAGGTGAGCCCTGCCAGCTGTGGACACATCACCCCACGCAGCTGATGGGAAGATGACCCCAAACCACCCCATCCTGCATGCACCCTGCCAGCCCGCAGCAGAGCCTGCTCTCCAGCCAAGCCTATAAAGGGATTAGCAGGGCAGCTGCCCAGCTTCAGCACATCCAGTTCCATGGCTTGGAGTCACTTGGAGATCTCAGGTGTTAAAAGCAGCTTTAGCCACGACCTTTACCTTCCTCTGCCTCTCAGCATCAGAGGTTCCCAAACAGGATTACTGCAGGGCGGCTGCTGGCCAGAGCGACCGGGTGAGACACCTGTGAGTGCCCAGCCCAGCCCCTGCAAGCACCTTCTCTGCTTTTCAAACCCAGCAACATCCTTCTCCCCCTCTGCCTTTGAGATGTGCCCTTGAGAAGACAAGGGATATTGATCACAGGCGCAGAGGCAGCAGGGCGTGAAGGGCTGCCAGGGAACTGGAACATGAGCCTAGCGAGGGAAGGAAGATGGATTTCCTCATCTCCCTTCCAAGTGATGGAACAACAGCAGATGAAAAACCACATTAGATCTCCTGGAACACCTTCAAGAGCAACTCAGATCCCAAGATTAACATGAAGAGGATGGAAGTGACCAACCCTATCAACCCTAAAAATCATTTGTCCTAACCCAACCTGATCTTTGAATTTGACGTTCCAAACCACATGCAACAAGAGCAGCCGTGGTGGAGGCTCCACCTGGTAACCCTACTTCAAATCCCCCTTCACATGTCCCCTCCCCATTCCTGCTGACACGATCCCCCTGCACTCACCCCGGTGTTGAGCTTGATGCTGGAGCAGTCCTCGGTGATGAGCGCGCCGCTGTCGTCCGTCATGTCTGTCATGCCGCTCAGGCTGCTGGAGTCATCCATGGCCCAGTCGTTGGAGCGTCTCTCGTGCTGGTACTGCAGAGCAGGCAGCTGGATGGCCTGGATATCCATGCTGGAGTCCACAAGCTTCCCCACCCTGTGCCAGGAGGCAAAGCGGGTGATGAAACAGAGATCCAGGCAGGATACAGCTCTTCTGAGCTGGGGAAACCAAACCCAAGAGACCAAAGCCAACAAGTGCCCCGGAGAGTTGTGCTGGACATCACCAAAGCACACGGGCACTGGTCACCCTTCCACCTACCTGAGGAACACCTCCTCCATGGTGGTGACTGAGGCGCCGTAGCTGGCGATGCCCAGCTCCTCCCGCCTCTGCTCCAGCTCCGTGAACAGGGCCTCAAACCTGAGCGGAGAAGGGAGATATCAGACACTGACACTCCTGGGAGGGGGCACTCAGGGGTTAAAACCCTCTGGGCACCAGTCCTGCAGCTGGTTGGAGTCCTGCATCCAACGCCAGGGCAGCCTGTGGTATTGAGCACATCCCTGTCCCCAAGGGCAGATTCTGGGCTCCACTGGCTGTTTGTTCTTGCCTCAGCTATCACAGAATCATGGAAATACAGAAGGGTTTGAGTCTGCAACGAACCTTACTGACCATCTCATCCCACCCCCTGCCACGGCAGGGAGACCTCCCCCTAGCCCAGGCTGCTCCAAGCCCTGTCCAACCTGGCCTTGGGCACTTCCAGGGATCCAGGTGCAGCCACAGCTTCTCTGGGCACCCTGAAGGTGTACAATTCCTTCCCAATATCCCATCTATCCCTGCCCTCTGGCAGTGGGAAGCCATTCCCTCTGTCCTGTCTCTCCATCCCTTGTCTCCAGTCCCTCTGCAGCTCTCCTGGAGCCCCTTTAGGCCCTGGAAGGGGCTCTAAGGTGTCCCTGGAGCCTTCTCCTCTCCAGGTGAGCACCCCCAGCTCTCCCAGCCTGGCTCCAGAGCAGAGGGGCTCCAGCCCTTGGAGCATCTCTGTGGCCTTCCTGGACTTGTTCCAGGAGCTCCACGTCCTCCTGCTGGCACCCCCAGACTGGGAGGCAGCACTGCAGGAGGGGTCTCACGAGAACAGAGCAGATGGGGACAATCAGCTCCCCCGCCCTGCCGGGTCCATAGATTTGATTTCAGAGCCAGAACATCCTGCCTCATTTGTGCCACCCTCAGCACCACAGGAGGAATTGAACTCCATTGACCAGCGCTGATGCAGGGAGCAGCTCCCCTTTCCAGCAAGCCTGTGAGACAGTGTGTGACGACAAGGGGACCCTTGAGGGAGGGGCAGCAGGGGACAATGCCATCACCTGTGTGTGCTCTCCTTGGGCAGGATGAAGGACAGCTCTGCCCCGGCATTGCTCTCCATGGTGGCGTTGGGCACGTACTGGCAGATGAGGCGGGAGATCTCCCCCAGGTTGCAGTAGGGCTCCTTCACCATCACCATGTGATATCCTGCCCCTGGGGGGAGCCACGAGAGAAGGGAGAGGAGGGTCAGTCCCAGCCCAGCCTGGCCTGGGGAGGGGCTGGAGCAGAGAGGGATGCTCAGGCACCGCTTTGCGCCAGACATGGACACGATGCAAGAGCAAATGTGGGGATGGGCCTCAGGAGAGGCTGAACAGCAGGATGGGGAGCAACCAGACATGAGGCAAGGAGCAATGGACCCCCTCCCCGCTCTCTATCCCCCTCCTGCTCCTCCCTGGCCAGGAGAAGACGCGGAGCACAGCCTGCTGCTGCTCCCATACCATATTTGCGCTTCAGGAAGAGCGAGGAGCCGCAGCACTGCAGCTCGCCCTTGGCCATGATGGCTATGCGGTCCCCCAGCAGGTCTGCCTCGTCCATGAAGTGAGTGGTCAGCAGGATGGTTCTGTTGCTCCTCTGCTGTTGCAGGAGATCCCAGGTGGCTCTGCGAGAGGCTGGGTCCATCCCTGATGTTGGCTCATCCAGCATCACCACCTGCACACAGGAGATGGGTGCAGGTCAGGAAGGGCTGGCAGAGGCCCAGCAGCACAGGAGGGGACAACCTCAGGGCCCAGGAGGAGCCTTGGCCTCACAGCAATGATCTTGGGGAGCAGCTACCAGACAGTAGAGCCACAAGGCATGGCCCTCAGTTGTCCCCTTTGTGAGGGTGCTCCTGCCTGTTCCCTGCTGTCCTTGCATCTCCCACTGGCTCACCACAGATGAGGAACAGCCTCAGAGCCACCCCAAGGACCTGCACTGGCCCTGGTGCGAGGTGAGCCCACCAAAGCCACCTGCCTTGGAGTCCCCGATGAGGGCGATGCCGATGGACAGCTTGCGCTTCATGCCCCCGGAGAGAGCCTTGGTCAGGGAGCGGCGCTTGTCCTCCAGGTTGAGGATCCTCAGGATGTGGTTGATCTCCTCAGGACACTTGGAGGGTGGGTATCCCTTCAGCTGCCAGACAGGGGGAAGGGAGGGATGAGCCCCCCTGCAGGGCTGCCAAACCCCACCAAGCTCCCTCCCCCACACACAGACAGGAAAATGGGGAAGCAGAGATGGACTCCTGCCCAACCCTGCAGCTGTGCCCAGCCCCGGCACAGCTGGCAAGGGCGGTTCCATGGAGTTGTGCTCTCTGAGACCCTGCACTCCTCCACCAGCCCGTAGATGAGATGGGAAGAGGATGCAAGGGCTGTTCTGCTTATCATGGAATCATGGAATGGTTTGGGTTGGAAGGGACCTTATAGATCATCTAGGCCAACTGCCCTGCCATGGGCAGGGACACCTTCCACTAGCCCAGGATGCCCTGTCCAACCTGGCCTTGGACACTTCCAGGGATCCAGGGGCAGCCACAGCTTCTCTGGGCACCCTGTGCCAGGGCCTCCCCACCCTCACAGGGAACAATTCCTTCCCAATATCCCATTTAACCCTGTCCTGTCTCAGTGTGAAACTACTCCCTGTTGTCTTGTCATTCCAGGCCCTTGTCCAAAATCCCTCTCCTGGAGCCCCTTTAGGCCCTGGAAGGGGCTCTGAGCTCACCCTGGAGCCTTCTCTTGTCCAGGTGAACACCCCCAGCTCTCCCAGCCTGGCTCCAGAGCAGAGGGACTCCACCCTCTGATAATTTCTGGACCCACCTGATAGATCTCACATTTCCCCACCTGCAGGAGCCCAGGTGCCTCCCCCAGGGCTGCCCCCTGCTCAGTGCCAGGCTCACCCCTGCATAGAAGTGGAGGTGCTCTTCCACGGTCATGTTGTCGAAGAGGACGTCGTGCTGGGGACACAGCCCCAGGCTGCGGCGGATCAGGACCATGTCCTGGGAGATCTCGTAGCCGTTGATGTAGGCCTGGCCACCCGTCGGGGAGTGTAGCCCTGCAGGGAGTGGACACAGCACCTCAGGGTGACCCCAGTGGCAAAGAGCCAGTGGAAAGGTGGAAGGTCCTGATGAGCATCCCCCTCCCCAGCCAGCTCTCTGCCAAAAAACACAGCAACTCTGTCTCCTGCTCAGGCCGGGGTACAACAGCTTCCTCCTGCCCGCAGGGTGGGCTGCAGGGCACCCACAGGTGGGAACTGGGCCTGCCAGTGCAGAAAGGAGAGAAACAGGCAGGTCAGACATGGTTCTGAGCTGTGCAGAGAGCCAGGCACAGCCAGGGCAGAGCTCCAGGAAGGTCCTGTGAGTCCCCTGAGTTGCCAGGAGCAGCTCAGAGCAATAGAGAACAGGAAAGGACCATCAAAGGTCACTGTGTCCATCGTGCCAAAATAGGTATCCTGGAGCTCAGCAGCTCAAGAATGACAAACACCAGTTCTACCTTATCTGCCATATCACAGCAAAGCCTACAGAGCAATCCTACAGCAGGTCCAGTCTCTTCTTAGGGCTCTCCAGCACAAAACCTGGCTGTCATTTCACCCACTGGCTGATCCCACTCTTGTGGAGCGCCGAGCAGGGACCCCCCCCCAAGCTCCTTCCATCTCCCTCTCACACTACCCTGGCACCCCTGGCCAACAGCTCAGCAAACTGAGCTCCAAGGAAGATCAAAAAACCCTCCCCACCCTCAGAGACAGGGTCTGGCTCTTCTTTGAGGGTCAAGCCATCAGTCCTCGCAGCAGGATGCTCCTACCTGTGAGCATGGACAGAGTGGTGGTCTTCCCAGCACCGTTGTGTCCCAACAGGACAGTGATCTGCCCTTCGTACATGTTCACTGTCAGGTCCTTCACTGCCTCTTTTGTCTTGTTTCCCACTTTGAAGACCTGTGGAGATCACGTCCATGAGCTGGTGCTGCACTTCAGGCAAGTGCCTCAGCTCCATCCAGTAGGCAAAGCCCAGGGATGCTCACGGGGCGTTAGCAGTAGACAACAGGTCTAATTCAGGTTAAATTCAGATGTCAACCAGTTAAATAGACATGTCACTGCACCTCTAAGTACCCAGCACTTCATCCCACCACAAAATGCAGCCAGCCCTGGGGAAGAGCCATACCCAGCCCTAGGGCAGCACGAGGATACAGAGGCTGCCCTGCAGGCAACAGGTTTTACAAAACCAGCACTGTGGTGTGCTTGTGCCCTGCAGGGCAGTCAGTACCTTGGAAAGGTGCTTTATTTTGATGCCTGACACGAGGTCAGCTGGTTCCTCCTCAATGTACTGACTCTTCAGGGCTTTCTCGGGGTCCTCCTCCTCCTCCTTCTCTTTCCCCACAACAGTCCTGGGCCGCCCGCACCAGTACGAGGGCTGATGGAGGAAGGGAGAGACAGAAATCAGGCACAGGCAGAGCCCATCTCTTTTTCCCAGCCTTGGCCACCCTCCTCCTCCCACAGACACCTCCCAAGGATCTCCCAGACCACTCTCCTTGGCCTGGGAATTGCCAGCCAGCACATCTTCAGCAGGCAGGGCTGACATGATGGAACAGCTCCTCCTGCCCTCCTGCCTTCCCCCATCTCTCCCTTACAGCAGGACTGCCTGTGGTTACACAGCAGCTTTTCCCCATCTTCATCTCCATGGAAAAAATTTCACTGAGAAGTAAAATCACTCAGGCAGAAGCATCTTGCCAAGGAGAGCCCATGGATGACCACCCCCTCCAAAACTCCTGACAAACACTAATTACAGCCTGGGGTCCAGCTGCTGCAGTTACAGCCCCTTTTTTTTGGCCTGGCTCTCTAGAAATGAAACTGAGTGTTTGGGACCTTAAATCCCCACAGGAATAGCAATTCAACAACTCCTGGATGCAAAATCAGCTTTTGTCAATGGCTGCATCTCTGCTTCCCTGGTCTGACTGCAAGCGGGAGTGAGACGCTGGAGTGAAACCACTCTGGGATGAGGAATTTGGAAGGGAGAAGGAAAAACCTCTCTATCAAATAACAAAGGATCCATCTCCAGTATCAAATAGAACATATCCTCTCTGCAGCCATGGAGCCGCAGTGCCTACTGCAGCTGCAGCTGCTGAGGGTGATGCCAAGTGTTTGGCTTGGCAGGGCGAGGGCGGCTCAGCTGACGGGGTGACAGTTGTCACCCACCCCTGGCACGTGGCGGCTGGCAGTGGGACACAGGTCACCCATGCCCGCCTGGATGGCAGCACTCGGGGGTGTCAAATAGCTGGATCTGATTGCCCACACCTGGGGTTTCTCTCCAATGCCTCTGCTTGGGCCTGGAGACATTTAACAACACCCTGCACACCAGGAAGTGCTGGGAGAGAGATTTAAAGCCAAGACGACCTTCTGGCTGTGCCTGGCTCTCTGCACAGCTCAGAACCATGTCTGACCTGCCTGTTTCTCTCCTTTCTGCACTGGCAGGCCCAGTTCCCACCTGTGGGTGCCCTGCAGCCCACCCTGCGGGCAGGAGGAAGCTGTTGTACCCCGGCCTGAGCAGGAGACAGAGTTGCTGTGTTTTTTGGCAGAGAGCTGGCTGGGGAGGGGGATGCTCATCAGGACCTTCCACCAGTAAAAACCTACACCTGCATCAGCCTTTAGTGAGGACATGCTGCACACCCTGTGGTTTTGGAGGCCCAGATGGTGCCACCCCTGCCCATCAGACTGGCCTGCTGCATGGTACAGAAGTGGTGACTGACCCCAGTGATGCCCCTCAAGCCCAGGGAAGGGGTGTAAGCAGTGCTCACCGTGAGGAAGAAGTACCAGGGCTGTGGCACACCGTACTCCCCGGGGAACACGGCCTCCACGTACCAGGCCACCACGCCATAGAGCACCGAGTCCAGGAGCAACATCCCCAGCACCTGGGCCAAGGTGAAGTTGTCATCCACGCTGACGGGCTTCATGAGGTCCCTCCACTGGATGCCAGTTCCTGCAAGGCACACGGGGCACTGCTACCTCTGCATCCCCAGGAGGAACTTCTTCTCCAGGACTGGCAGAGAGCAGTCCCTCTGCCAGCTCACTGCTCCGTAACCAGGAGCACCTGCACAGCTCTAAGACCCCTCTGTAGGTGGAGGGAAAAGAGGCACTGACACCTCGAGGCTCCCCACCCCACCATGCTCCTTCCATGCCATCCCCTGCCACTGCCTGGGGAGAATGATCCCTACTCCACATCACCCCTCCATCACTACAGCCACTGATCTACTGCCAGCACTCAGTAAATGCCCAGCCCTGCTGGAACCAACAGCAGACTGCTTAAATTAAAGATAAATATCGTGAAAGAGGAAACGCAATGGTTCCCATCCATTAGAACAGAATTCCTTAGGTAATTAAAGCGAGGATGGCATTTTGCACAGCCCAGGGGCACAGGCACAAGTTCAGAGAGCCCTGGTCCGGGAGCAATCAGCTCTACTTAGAAGCAGGAAAGTGCTTCTCCCTGCTGTCTTTCCACCAAGCCAGTCCCACCCCACCACAAAATCAGGCTGACAGGAAGGGGATGTTCCTCTCCCCAGAACAGACGGCCCTGCTCACCTTTCCCTTCAAACATGCCGATAAGCTGCGCCCCCATGGCCATGGCCACGTTGGAGATGAGGCAGGATGCCAGCTTCTGGCTGTGGGACATCAGGTCGTAGCGGGGCGAGATGAAGAAGTAGGGGATGTAGGAGAAGAAGTAGAGGAAGCCGCCAGCGGCAGCCGCGACGTTTGCTGCCGGCACAGGGAAAAGCGGGAGGAAAACGTCACGGTGATGCCACTCAGCATTCCTCACCAGCTTCCCATCCACCGACGTGCCGGATTTGTGCCCAAAGCACGGTTATGTGGGGGCAGGACAAGGACATGCCCACATCCCACAGCAAGGCAGGAGCCTGACCCCAACCCCATGGTGGGCAGCTGCAGAAGCCCCCTGCCCATGCCAGAGCAGAGCCTGGGGCCAAGGCAGTCGATGAGGCCCTAAGACATGAGCTCACCATAGCACCAGGGAATGGCCTGGGTTGGAAGGGACATTAAAGACCACCTTGTTCCACCCCCTGCCATGGGCAGGGACACCTTCCACTAGCCCAGGCTGCTCCAAGCCCCTTCCAGCTTGGCCTTGGACACTTCCAGGGATCCAGGGGCAGCCACAGCTTCTCTGGGCACCCTGTGCCAGGGCCTCCCCACCCTCCCAGGGAACAATTCCTCCCCAATATCCCATCCAGCCCTGCCCTCTGGCAGTGGGAGGCCATTCCTCCTTGGCCTGGCACTCCATCCCTTGTCCCCAGTCCCTCTGCAGCTCTCCTGGAGCCCCTTTAGGCCCTGGAAGGGGTTCTGAGCGCTCCCTGGAGCCTTCTCCTCTCCAGGTGAACACCCCCAGCTCTCCCAGCCTGGCTCCAGAGCAGAGGGGCTCCAGCCCTTGGACCCCTGCTCTGGTTTGGGAAGCAACCGGTACCCACATCCCTTTCCACACACTGTGGGGAAAATGCAGCCAAAAATGGGAAGAAATGCCCCCTCCAGGGGCATGCACAAGTCAAAGTGCTCGGTAACACAGGCAGGCAGCACGGGGGGACTCACCTCGTGAGAAGAAGGTGCTCACCATGAAGTTGAAGGAGATGGAGGAGATGGAGAAGATGGCGAGGAAGGTGAACACCAGTGTGGGGTCACTGTTGGTGAGCACTGCTCCCTGTTCGCTCACCTGCCAAGGAAATCTTGTGAAGCCCAGAGCTGCTGGAGCCAGACATGGCTTTAGCAGCCCAGAGGTGATGTTCTCCAAGGGTTGGAGACAAACTGGGATGGGTGAGAACACCCAGAAACTCCCAGACCACTTCAGAGGGAGGAAATATAGATTGTCCTCTTGTGATGCAGGGTCTAAGGGGCAGGGGACACCCTGGCCAGCACCCACACAGCCCCCTCCTGTTTCCCATGGTGTAGGCACATGCAGAGGGGAGCTCGAGGCCCTCCAGAGGCTGTGGGAGCAGGGTGGTCCTGCTCCGCATGGAGGGTCCCTGGGGCTCCAATCCCCAGCTCCCTCCAGGGGGAATCACCCCTGCCTTGAATGCAGCTGTGGGGCAGCACTGCCCACCTCGGTCCGGGAAACCCAAACTCCAGCCTTTGGAGGAGCCCTGGGACACCAGGACAGTCCCATGGCAGAGTGGCCCTGTCAACCCTGTGCCTTGCCAGCACAGAGCTCGTGGCCTGGGGACAGACGCTCACCTTGACACAGAAGAGCACGGTGACAAAGAACACGGACACCAGGAGGAAGAGGAAGAACATGAGGAACCAGGCGCTCCAGTGCAACCAGTTGCTGAGGCCCATCATGTGCATGTACTCCTGTGGGAGGTCACGGTGTCACCCAGGGCTGCACCCACACTCCCCGGCCATGGCTGGGACAAGGCGGAGGTGCCTCTGCCCCGTGGCTCAAGCAGAGAGGTGGCAGCCCCAGGTGCCACCAGAGTGGTCCTGCACAGCCAACAGCATGGCATAGTGTCCTCCACCTCCCTAAACAAGGGCTGCCACCACTGCAGGAGTCCCCAGAGAGCTGAGCTGAGCCCAAACCCAGGGCAGGGTGCCAGCGACCGGGGCCACCCAGCACAGGGCAGGACACCCAATGCCTGGGGGAAGCCAAGCCCTGCTGTCTCAACCACGTGGCCGAGCTCCAGCCGCCCCCACAGCACACCCACATTGGGTCTCTATGCTCAAAAGGCAAAAACCTTCCTTCCCACAGGCTGAACTCTTGAATCCACAAACTCTGGAGCCCACACGTGCTGCCCTCTCTCCCAGCCCAGGAGCAACACCATCCCTGTGGTCCAGCACCCCGGGCTGCACAGCACGGAGAGCCCAGCCTCACCCCAGCAGCAGGATCAGCAACATTCTTCCCTGGGGCTCGTTAATCCGCTGCCATCCCCACCTCCTGCTCACTGGCTCTACACCCAACAGGGATTTTGTTCCGAATCCAAAGACATCATCCATTGGGAACGGCTGCAGAGGGAGGGGAACACATCCCAGCACTCACCTTCAGCTTCTTCTCCTTCTCATGGACGACGGCGCGGACGATGTTGAGCGAGGTGTAGGTGAAGCTGAGCATGAGCAGCAGCGGCAGCTGGTTCTGGATGGCCAGCAGGAAGAGGTCGTTGACGTAGGCCGGGAAGGGGAAGCGCTGCACCACCACGGTGATGTTCTCCAGCAGGCTGGCAGAGCTGGCACCGGCGTGGTACTGCATGATGGCCCTGTCCACCGCGTGCTGCACCGCCAGGAATCCCTCCCGGAGATACCCTGCACGGCAAGAGCCACACGGGGAATAGAGACGGGTCTGGGGTTTGGAGGGACAAACAGCCTTTGTGGGAAGGATGGCATGGGAAGAGGAGCAGGGACTAAAACTGGAGTGCAGAGGAAAAGCAATACAAACATCACTGCGCCACAGGGGAAGGATTGATACCACAGCAAATTCATGGAATCACTGCTTTGGGTTCAAAGGGACCTTAAAGGTGATTTTGTTCCACATCCTGCCATGGGCAGGGACACCTTCCCCTAGAGCAAACCAGTATCTCTCATAACCACCATTTAGAAGGAGCTGCCAGGAAAACTCAGTTCATGGTCGCTGTCCCGCAGCATGGCTGTGACTTAGTAACGGGGAGATTCTCTGTCACCATCAACCACCACAAGTCACTGGGCTTGTGTTTCATCCCTTTTTCTTTTTCTTTGTAAACCAAAAAAATACATGATACTACACAGGCTGCAGTGAGAAAAAGTATACCCTGTGACGCACACGTGTGACTGAAATTTTTGCACATTAGAAAACACTGAAAAAATTTTAATTTCCCAATAGCATCTCCCAAGTGGGAAGGGATACACAAGGATCATGGATCCAGCTCCTGGCCCTGCACAGACACCCCAACAACCCCACCCTGGGCATCCCTGGCAGCGCTGTCCAAACGCTCCTGGAGCTCTGGCAGCCTCGGGGCTGTGCCCATTCCCTGGGGAGCCTGGGCAGTTCCCAGCACCCTCTGGAACCTTTCCCTGATATCCAACCTAAACCTTCCTGACACAGCTTTAAATAACAAAACGAACTTAAAATTATTTATTTTTAAGTGGAATTGCTGCCAAGTATTACCTGGACAGGAACTTAAATTCTCTTACAAAACCCCAAATGAACACTTTGAAAGTCAGTCGGTTAAAATGACCCACAGAGAGAGAAGATAAAAGTGGAAATATGAGATTGGGAACGTTGTTTGATATTAACTCATGTACTGAGCAAACACTCTGGGGCTCTGCTTTATTTACACACTATGAGCAAAACCTGTTCGCCCACTTCCTCGCCCTCACTCTCCCTGAACATTGCAATCAAATACAGAGGGAGAAATCCCACTGAGGGAAATATTCCCTTTGCCACCATAGGAGAAGTTCCCAAAATTCCAGTCCTAAGCCAGCGCCAGCTGCAGCAATGTCCCTACTGGCTCCTGTTCTGCCAGTGGTTTGGCTGCCCTTAAACACCTCAAACCACAGAGCTGCTCTATTTACTTTTCAAGTACTTAAGCAGTACAATAAACACTGGGCAGTTTGGATCGTGAAATAAAATTTCCATTAAAAATCGAAATGGGAAAAAATATTAAATTTTAAAATGATTCATGCACATTAAAATTTATTCTTATCCAACCCTGCTCAGCAGAGGCGCCCAGAGGCCAAGCAGTGCCCATGAAGCCACAGGATAAAATTTAAATAAAGGATAGCTATAATGAATGTAACAAAATGGTAAATATAGTTGAATTCTTTCTAAATAATAAATAATAACTGAATAAAATAAAGACCTATAAATTAATTAACTATAAAAATAAATATTAAGAAGCTCTATCGTTAATTATTAAGATTTCAATATTAATTTAAAATGGTATCATTGATTGTTTATATAGGCATAAAACTGAATATAAACATCTACAAAAATACATAACCATTTAACTATATGTGTAAATTAAAAGATTTTAATATCTATATAAATATTTAATATTTAATCACTTGCTTGTATTTATATAAAATAAATACATGCTTATAAAAATAAATATTTAATTGCTTGCCTTATGCATATATAAATTTAATGCTGGTATAAATATGAATCAATACTTCATTATTATTAATTGAATTTAATAATTCCTTTTAAATGAGCCTATTTCTTTAAAAGCTCAGAGCCTGCCAGGTGCTGTAGGAAGGTGACCCCACGTCCTCGGCCGTGCTCACCCGGTGTCCCCCCATCAGCAAACTTGGCCTCGCGGGGCCCAGGCAGCTGGAAGAGCGGGAAGAGGTAACTGGTGTGCCAGTCCCGGTCCAGGTTGGGGTTCAGCCCCGTCTGCTCGCTCCGCGGGGCGTTCCTGGGGCTGTACTTGAAGCGCAGCTCATACTCCACCTGGAAGGAGCACACGGAGGGTCGGAGGTGGGTGGGACAGACGGCAGGGACACCCGGATGCCACCTGGGTGGGGATGCTGTGCCCACCTTCCCCTCGCTCACCTGGAGGGGCAGCGGGGCCGAGCTGTGCGGGAAGCGGTGCTGGAACACGACGGCGGCCAGGACGCTGCCCGAACGGTTGTCCAGCCTGACGTACTCCTCGAAGTCCCGCTCTGAGGCGAAGCCCTGAGCTGTGGAGGGGAAAACACGGAGATGCAGGAATGGGGCACAGCGACGCACCATGGACTGGTGCTCAGCCATCACCAGGAGCAGCGTTTGCTCCAGGACGGGAGGGATGTGCCCTGCCAGCTGTCAGACACGGGGGAGTTACACCGGATGCTGTCCTGTATCCTGGGCATGCAGACATTCCTCCTCCCTGAGAGCAGGAGTCAGCTTTCCCACAGAGAATCCTAACAGTTTGGAACACCAAGTGCTAAAATTTTCTGTGCCAAAGGATTTCCAAAAATACTCTTTCACAGGGAAGCGCTGCCACTTTCTTTAACTGTTTTAGGGTGATATTTTTCTAGATGGAAACTACAGTAAAATGAGACCAAAAGGCAACCCAAAATCCTGTCATTTTAGTGGGAAAAAAAAAGTCAAACTATAGCCTTGAAGTTCTGAAAAAAATGGTGTTCTGGGAGCATGAGGATTTAGAACCGGTCACAGAAATGGTTTGGGTTGGAAGGGACATGAAAGACCACCCAGCTCCAAGCCCCTGCCACGGGCAGGGACACCTTCCACTGGACCAGGCAGCTCAGAGTAAAGAATCACACCGATTTCTGGGGTGGAAGGGGCAGCCCCAGCCCTGCTCACCTTTGATGTTGATGGGCAGAGCTCTCTCCACCGCCTCGGCGATGCTCCGGACGGCGCTGCTGTTGGAGGGGACATAGGCCAGCTCCCAGGGGTTGCTGGCATGCCGGGAGGAGAAGAAGCTGGGCAGGTCATCCACAGACTCGGTGGGGTAGAGGGTGGCATTGGGGTGGCTGACGGAGTGCACACGGTGCCGCAGCGCGATCAGGATGGCGGCGAAGAGCAGCGGCAGGCACACCTCGATCACTGTCACCAGGATCTGCCGCTTCTGTGGCGTGGGGAAGAGGTACAAATATCGGGGTAAGGATATAAAATACATTATATATCTATATATACACAGACATCTAGATATCTATCATAGGTATGTATCTATACACGGATACCTATCCGTATAGAGTACACTCTCTCTCTCTTTCTCTCTCTCTCAAGAGATAAAAAAGAAGATGCAAACACAGAAGGTAGATGAGCACAGTAACGAGGTTCAGGGCATGAGAACACCATGGAGCAGCAGCATTCTTGCATTCCACAAGGTTTCACAACCTGGGTTTTTCCAGAGCTCAGGAATGACGCTGTGCTGGTTCCCACATCCTTCAGGACTCTCCAGCCAAAGTGTCCCCCTACCCTAAGCACTGCTCCAGCTCAAACCAGCCTCCATTAGAGCGTTCCTCACCACACTGCTGGGTTGAATGACCCCGGCTGGTCCTTTGCTCCTTCCCCATGACCTGGGGCTCTGCCACATGCAGCAACACTGCTGGAACCAGTGAAACGTTTCCTGCAGGAGCTGAGTTGCTCCAGGCAACTGGACATGGGATCTGCAACCCAGGATGGGGCCCAGCAGAGCCTGCAGCTACAGGATAGCTGCAGCATGGCAAGCACACCCGTGGGCATACCCAAGCCACTCCTGCACTGCACACACTGGCTCATTTTTCCTTTTTTTTAATTGAGGCTCAAGCAACTGGAGAATGAACTCAAGCCCTGCACTCAGGAGGGAGCTTCATCCATCTATTCCCCCAGGGCTACATTTCCTGCACAATTCCCCCTAGCTAGTAACACCCACCCCCCCAACACAGGCTCATTAGCATCGACCCAGGTCAATTAGCATTTCAAACTGGTTCCCAGGGGAACTGTGGTCATCTGAGCAACCTGGTCCAGTGGAAGGTGTCCCTGCCCATGGCAGAGTAGGAACAAGATGAGCTTTAAGGTCCCATTCAACCCAAACCACTCACAATTCTGTGACCATGGGGCCAAGGGGAGTGGTGATCCCAACCAGCACCATGCAGCACACCTGCCTCCCTGCAGTCTCACTCCCCTGATGTTCTACTCCACTGCCAGGATGTGCTGAAGGATTCATGCTCACAGCATCACTGTAAAGGTCAGGTTTGCCCCCAAGGAAGAGAGTAGCAAGCACCGGGCTGTTCCCATTGGAAACTGCATCACCCATGCGGGGAGGGAGTGGAGAGGGAGGCACAGAGCTCGGCTGGACACACCATGGTTCACCATGGGCAGGGGGGCACAGCTTAGCTGAGTGCTTGGTGCAGCAGCCAGGCAGGCCCAGGGGAGGAGAGGTGAAACTTGGACCTGTGTCACTTTACTTCACTGGCCCAGAGCAGCTGTGGCTGCCTCATCCCTGGAAGTGTCCAAGGCCAGGTTAGACAGGGCTTGGAGCAACCTGGGATAGTGGAAGGTGCCCTTGCCCATGGCAGGGGAGTGGGATGGATGCTCCCTTCCAATCCAAACCATTCTGGGATTCTGTGATTTCCTCCTGCAAACCGAGCTGCCTTCACCCCAGCCCAGGCTCAAGAGCAGCGCAGCACACTCAGCCTCAGCCACAGCAGTGACAGCTCAGAGATGTCCCTGGCCACAGGGGTTCATGGCTGCTCACTGGGAGCACGTGCCTGGAGCAGCAGCAGCAGCATTAACCTTTTCTGAGGCCTCTGGCTAACTTGGGCTTCAAGAGACATGGGGATTTTCTATCCTCCCCTTTGCCAGGCTGGACAGAGGAGCACCACTAGGAAAAAGGAGCACCAAAGGTTTTAGTCTCACAACTTTGCTGTCTCAGCAACTGGATTTTATCCAGCAGCCACTGGGCAGCCTCAGGTGGGCAGAGTCTCCAGTGGGGCAAGTAGGGACCCCTGAGCACAGCCTGGACATCCTGGGAAGGGAGACAGCCCCACAGGAGCCAGGGTGAATGGGATCTTAGACAGTGTTTCAGGAGATGATACCATTTCAGGGACTACCATTACCCTGGCTCTCAGCACCCACTGCCAAAGCCAGAAACACCTCTTGGAGCTTCCCCTGGGAGGAACAGTCTGCTCCAGCCACAGCCAGCCCCGGCAGCATAGGCAGGAGGCAGCAGCTCCGGGCAGGCAGGGAAAAAGGAGCTTTCCCAAGAGCCACGCTCATAAAAGCGAACGCTGCAGATGTCTGATGGGTTTATAACGCAGCCCTGGCAGTCCAGCTGCCTCCCGCTGATTTACTATCCTACTAAACCTCTCCCTATCTCCTGGGCTGCCTCCAGAACAGCTCTCTGCCTCCCTGAACTTGCAGGCTCATACACATTCACCAGCCCTGCAGCAGAAGTCATTCAAGCGCTGTGTTCCAGAGGTGACAGGGATACTCATCCATAATCACTGCCTCCGCCTGGCCGGAGCAGCTCTGGATGAGCCACGTGTGCCAGCATCCATCCTCACAGCAGGGTGGGGGTGACTTGGGAGCTCTGTGCCTTTATCAGGAACAGGACTTTTAGCTGTATCCCAGCACAGTAGACTAAAGTCAGCTTGTGGCCTTGGAAAACACGCTGACACGTGTCCCCCCTCTGGAGCACACCCAGAAAACAATGCTTTTCCCCTGCAGAGAGGATGGGGGATGCTCCTGCCTGCAAATCAGCCCTGCTGCCAGTCCCTTTCGTCCCCTCCAAGGGCTGCTCCTTGTTCCGTGCCTGCTGGAAGACCGGGTGCAGCCAGCACTTCCCTCTTCCTTTGGTTTATTTTTACAGCAATGCCGTGCTGAGCTGCAGATGGGTAATTGAAAGCGTAAAGCCAGGCTGCAGCCACTCCTGCTCCCTCCTCTTCCCCTGCGCTCTGCCAGGGCTGGCTCCGGGTCCCAGAGGAGCCACAGCATCTGCCTGGGAACACCCACACACTGCTTAAAGGGGCTCCGGCCTCGGCCAGCACCAGCCGGGACCTGCCAGCCCTGAATCCCTCAGCACCACCCAGCTGCCACGCTGGGAGGTGGGCTGGCAGTGGGTGCAGTGGTTTAATATTTTTAAGACCTCTAAAAGCTGCTCCTGAGAGTGGTAGAAAACAATGGAAGGAAAAATCCCCAGGGCTCCAGTGGGTTTGGAGGCAGCGGCACTTCCAGAGGAGGCTGTGCAATGAGACAGCTCAAAAAACCCCACAGTCACACGGTGGGTGTGTGGGCTACCCTGTCCCAGGAGACGGGGAGCTGAGCTCATGGCCAGAGGGCAGGCCGGGGACAAGGAAACTGAGTACATAGCACAGCCCATAAGGTCACACAGCTCAGCACAAAAGACACCACGTGCACAAATAACCCAGTTTTCCTCCTAGAGATGCCCTGTGCCCACGGGAGAGGTTTCCTGGAGGAGCCAGAGGCTGGGCAAGCTCTGCTGTACCCCCATTTAGCAGTGTCAGAAGTGGTCCCCCGGGTGCAGTGGCAGCCTACCTGCAGGATGTAGTTCTTCCAGAGCAGCAGCCCAAACTGCCTGAGCACAACCATCCTCCCATCAGAAGGGGCCCAGTGCCGCCACCGCCGCTCCACAGGACCCTGGAGAGAGGAGAGAGCCGTGAGTGCCAGGAGCTGGTGGAGCCGGGCAGTAGGAGGGCAGCACCCCACACCCCACACCCCATCCAGCCCAGGGCAGCTGGTGCCACAGCAGCTGGCTTGACCCCAAACAGGGCAAAATAACCATTGTGTTCCATCTCCTAAGAGCAAGAGCCTCTGGTTTCTGGCATGGCTGTTCCCAGAGACGGAAGCTGCTGTTTCAACACCCAGCCTGAGTCCTTCCCAGCACCAGACCGGAACAGCTTTCCTCGAGCTGCAGGAGCACAGGGTTACAGAACCACAAACACCAGCCTCAGGAAGGCCGTCAAACCCCTGGCAGCCCATTATTTTGGGATGGGTGGAGATTTCAAGTTGTGCCTCCACCTCCTGCCGTGTGAAGGGTTGGTTCTGCAACACTGCCGGTGCTTTCCCAGCAGAAACTCTCCTGGGAGAGGCGAGGATCAGAAAAGGGCAGGGGAAGGTCCGTGTGCCTGAGGACGATCCCCCGCTGCCTCCTCCCCCTCTCGGGAAGCATCCGCCATCCCTTCAAGTTGTTTGTGTCTCCATTTGCAGTGGCATTTCCTGACGAAGCTCTGCTGTCCCACCAGGAGACGGGCTGGGATTTTGGGCTTGCAGTGCGGCACGGAGAAGTAAGGGGCAGCCCTGGCACGAGCAGAGCCTCCTGCCCACGCTGCCGGACTCTGGGCAGCCCCCACCGAGCAGTGCCAGCCTCTGAGCACGGCAAATCCCGACAGGATCACGGCGGGCAGCTGCCGGGGTCAGCTCCGAGCCGGTGCTCCGAAGCCTGGCAGCACTGAAAGCTGCCCAGGGACACGGACAGGCACATAACTCATGAGCAACGCCCTGGCAGATGCTCCACAGCACATTCTCCAGCCCTGGTTGGGATGGTATCAGCTCCTTGGACACAGCTGGCACCCAGCAACCTCAGCAGGGGTTTCAGGGTGCCACAGTAAGAGGAGGGGAGGGTGCTGACCCAGCCTGCCTGACCCTGGCTCCCGGGCCGGTGCCGCTGAACGCACACAGCGAGCACAGCTCCGGTGGCAACAGAGCTGCAGCACGAGCAGCCCGAGACCCACGCAGGGCTGCAGGCACAGCAACACCCACCTGCCTCACCCGCTCTGCCACCAGCTCCCTGAGCTCTCCAGGAGCCTTCTCCTGCCCTGGCAAACACCCTCCCAGCCTCACCCCTAAACCCAGGAGCCTTCTCCTGCCCTGGCACACACCTTCCCAGCCCCAGCCCTAAACCAAGAGCCTTCTCCTGGCTTTGCAAGCACCTTCCCAGCCCCAATGCTAAACCCAGACGTGTTCTCAGAGCACAAAAACCCCGCCTTCTCTTTGCCACTCCACACACAGAAGACAGATTCCTACAACAGTAGGGACATCTGTCTTCAAGGATCTGTCTCCAGGCAGGAGAAAGCAGAAGAGATCTTACACTTCAGCCCCGAAAAGTCCACCAGAACCCCTGCTCACAGCAAGCAGGAAAGGAATAGCAAGGGGGACTTGGCAAAGGCACCTTCAAGCACCTCACAAAGTGCCATGTCTCCAGCTGACCTCTGGTCCACATGCGGCCAAGCAGAACAGTCCATGCTGTGCCACAGGATCCCTCAGCAGGTCCCCCAGACCCACACACACCTACCCCTCACAGCAGCATCTGAAACATCCCAAATAAGCCCCCGACCAGAAACCTTTGTCATGCACCCCCTTGAAGGAATCCAGAGCAAAACAAGGGAATCAAAGCTGTGGCTCACTTTAAAGAGGACAAATGCTGCAGGTCAGGCAGGAGCAGGCTGCTGCCTTCGCAGAGATCCCAAATCCTGCTCGCCATGCCGCACCCTCAAACTCAAGCTGCCCCCCCGACCGCCCCTGCGGGTCTTACGTTTGCTGCTGGGAAAATGTCAAGCAGCTCTTGGGTAACACAAACACTATGCAAAGACAGAAAACTCCATTATTGCCAATAAATGTTTTCCAAGTTTTTAAGTGTTCCAAGAAAACCCATTCTGGACCTTTTGCCTGCTGGAGGATGAGAGGAGGAAGAAGCTCAGTTACAAAGGCTCTTACTGAATTTGAGAGTAAAAATGGTTTTCCAGGCTCTGGCATCCACAAAAACGATTTTTTTTTCCCAACCCAAAAGAGAAAACCTGTTTTGGGAGGTGCTGCCTGGATCAGCCCAGAGATGCCCATGACCAGAGGCAGCTCAGGCAGGGCCCAGGGTCCATGTCTGGGCCCACCTTTGGCAGAAAGGGAGGGCTGAGTGCCACCGGCTGATGATGACCTCGGAGGCACCAAGGTGCCTCTCAGGAGGACACGGGCAGCACATTGGGCTGTCCCCACCAGAGATGCTCCTGCCTGACCTCAAGCACTACAAGACAAGACTGAATTTCCCACCAAGAGGCAGGGACAAAGATCTGGGGAAAGAGAGAGGCGATCACCAGCAGCTTCCGCGAGAACAACCCAGTTCCTGTCCCCCTCACTGGAAATACCCTGCTCTCTGCACCTGACCACAGCAGGAGGAAGGGTCTCCTGAACATGTGAGTGTCGACCCACCCTGGCCATCCTCAGGGAGGTCAGTGAGGAAGGAGACCCTCCTGCCTGCCCACAGCCTGCATGGGTGGATACAAGACTGGTCCTCACCACCTGGTCCCCACCAGCCCCTGCCGCAGTGCCAAGCTGTGCTGGATAACGTGGGAGCACCAGCTGCCAGCCTGGACCAGAGCTGTTCTGCCAGTGGATTTAGATGAGGACAGGCTGAGGATCGGCAGGGATCAAGGCCACAGCATCCCACCTCCTGACCCACTTCCACACCGCCTCGCTGCCAGGAGGTGGCTGTGCCCGGCCGCCGCCTCAGCGGAAAGGGCTGAGCGAGCCGAGCAAAGGCCACGTGCTCCTGGGAGCTGGCAGTTATTTTAGAGCACACACCGCATTTCTGCTCTTCTGATGTCCCGTTCCCATAGAAACCAGCCCTGGAAATGGCAGACGTTGCCTTTTTTAATATAAACCCAGTGTTTCTCCCTGCCGGTTGGCAGAGACACCTTGTCACCCCTACAAGACGAGCTGCCAGGTGCCTGCACCTCCACGGCCGTGCTGAGGAGCACGCGGTTCCTGGGGTGGTGGCATCACACACCTAGCGAGGGCTGTCAGTCCCTGGGTACTTTCCATGCTGTCACTGGAGCAGGAAATTCCTCTCTGCTCCCCAGTGTCTGTGTTGGAAATTAAAAGCACAAGCAGCCATAGCAGGGCAAGGACTTTTTACGGCCACTGTTTTCAGGAAGAGTGAGTGATTTCCAACACAAGCACATCCAGAAAGTCCCGGGTCCTGCAAAGAGCAACCAGGGCCAGCAGCCAGATCGGCCACGAGTGTTCAGTGACACACAGCAATCACTACTGGGGTGTTTTCACCCTCTCAGTGTTCACAGAGATCTGGGAGTCACGATACAGCCAGACCATAAAAACCTCACCTTGGTTGTGCAAACAGCAGTAAAACTTTCTAAGAGGCTGCAAGGCTGGTGGGGTGCTGGGTGCTGCAGGGACCAGCAACCTCACAGCCCTCTACAAACCCAACACCCAGTGCCCGACAGATACATGAGTCTGGGTTTGACCCAGACAGGAACTTCAGGCTTTGAAATAAAGAAGTAAACACAAATACAGCTGGGGCTGGATCCTGTTTGCAGAATGAGGGGTTGGCTTGTGGCAGCTGCTGCCCTGCAGAGGGAGTGGGTCAGTGGGCACAGGGAGCCTGATGGGCTCCACGGTTGTGTCTGTCACAGCCTTTGTGCTGGGGCAGCAGCAGGAGAGGGGGGACAAAGCTGCTGCAAGAGCTGGTCAATCCCTTTGCCTGAAAAACAACATCGCTGGTTTGGCCAGAGAGTTTGCATTTGCCCATAAAACGATAAACTGCAAATTCACTGGCCCCGTGGATTTAGCACAAAAACAAGGTCTGGAGTCCAACACACGGGTTTCTCATGGACCCTTGTACAACCGTGCTCCTGCCCTGCACTTGCCCAGTGGCTGGGCAGGACAGGCCACCCGGGCAGCTGTGAGCAGAGGAGAAGGGGATCCCTTCTGCTTCTACTTGGTTTTGAACACTTCCAGGGATGGAACTCCACCACTGTCCTGAGCAGCCTGTTCCAGTGCCTGACCATGCTTTCCATGAAGAAATTTCCCCAATATTCAACCTAAACCTGCCCTGGCACAACCTTAAACTGTTTTCTCGTGTCCCATCACTCGTTCCCAGGGAGTAGAGCCCGACCCCCACCTGGCTGCCCCCTCCTGTCAGGGAATTGTGGAGTGAGGAGGTCCCTCCTGAGCCTCCTTTTCTCCTGGCTGAAGCCCCCCAGCTCCCTCAGCTGCTCCTCATTAGATTTGTGCTCCAGCCCCTTCCCCAGCTCCATTCCCTTCCCTGGACACGCTCCAGCCCCTCAAGGTCTGTCTTGGCATAAGAGACCTTCTCACATCGAGCCAGGGCCCCGGGGCGCAGCGGGGCCGGCAGGTGCCCCCTCGGTCCCCGCAGCCCCGTCTCCGTTCGCCGGCAGGGAGGGGTGGCCGAGCTCCCCCGGGAT